>JAGFNQ010001966.1:248048-732272 GCA_024364735.1 Boesenbergia rotunda | reverse complement strand
TAGGGTTTGGAGGGGGTTAAGACCACAAGAATGTATGTTTATAGGTACAATGATGTATGTATATGCTTAAGTATGTTGGAAGAATTTTATGCCAATGAAAACCCTAGCTTATGGGTCATGAATTGTATGTTAGGTCACTTGTTCTGATGATTCATAAATGTTTAGACCATGTGCCATGAACCTAAGGAAATGTATCATGTATGAAAGGATCTAGGCATGTTTTCCTATGTATCATGACCATGTATGTTTAATGAATTAAGATGCTAATTATATAGGTATGCCATGAGATAGGAATGATATGTATGTATGTCATGATCTATGAATGATATGTATGATTAATGAATAATATGTATGCATGTCATGTTATGGATGAAAATAATGAATGAAGTTAAAGTTCATGCCCTCGAGGCATCATGACGAAATGGAATGAAAATGATGAATGAAGATAAGGTTCATGCCGTCAAGGCATAATGATGATGTTAAGCATTAAGAATGAATGAATATGCAATGAATGATTTATGAATAAAGAAGCATGTGAAAGTATTTTATTTTTATGAATGGGCTTGTACCGGACCTGAATAAGGTTCACGGTTCTGGACTACCGATGAAGCTGTCCACGGTTCGGGACTACCGATGAAGCTGTCCTTACGGTTCGGGACTACCGATGAAGCTGTCCTTACCCTAGTAGGTCGAGATTAGCTACCTCGTATTTAATTAGAGATGCGCGCATATGATGTATGAATATGGTACAAGCTAGGGCCCCAATGAATGTTATGATTATGTTTAAGTATTTAAAAGTATGATTTAAAAACTAAGCATCCTTACAGTGTATGCATTTGCCCCATGCATCCATCCATGTTATGCATTATGTTTATGATAAGTATGTTTGTGCCAAGTAAGTTTATGCAAAGCATGCTTATGCGAAGTATGTTATGCAAAGTATGATAATGCAAAGTATGTTTATGCAAATGATTCTATTCATGCTCATGCTAAATTATGATGCCATGATTTTATTTATGTTCATGCTAAATGATGATGCCATGATTTTATGTATGTTCATGCTAAATTATGATGCCATGATTTTATTTATGTTCATGCTAAATTATGATGCCATGATTTTATGTATGTTCATGCTAAAATATGATTCCATGATTTTAATTATGTTCATGCTAGACTATGATGCCATGATGATATCTATGTTCATGCTAAATTATGATGCCATGATTTTATTATGTTATGCTAAAACGATGATGCCATGATTGTGTATATGTTCCTGATAAGATGTATGCTATGAGATGCAGGATTGAAGCATTTTGTTCATGTTTATACGACGTATGGATTTTGTGAGTAGGAAAAGGGTCTTACTAAGCCTCCGTGCTTATAGTATTATTTTCTTATACCGCAGATCAAGCAAGAGATTTTTAAGGGAAGCAACAGGAGAGGCAAGAACATGGGTGTGTTGTAGTGACATGGCCAAGAAACCCTATCATTTCACTTATTGCATGTTTTGTGATCTGACAATGCTTACTTTGGGTTATGCTCGACTTATGATAGTTATGCCTAAGAAACAACCTACTATTCGTGATGTTATGGATAAACTACTTGCTACCTGAAATGCTTATGAATAAGTCATGGAAAGTTGATATCATGATGCTATGCATGCCGATAATATATTACCTGAAATGCTTGTGGATAAGTTATGGAAAGTTGATATCATGATTCTAGGTTTGCTGGTAATATGTTAAGCATAATGTCACCATGTCCATGAATGATAACCCAGATATGTGCATATGATTTAAGTACTAGTTATTCCGCTGCATTAAGATGTTTTATATGCACATGTATGTTTAGCGTAACACCGTTTAAAAAAAAAAGCGGGCATTACAACATAGAAGAGCTACTGGACTGGCCTGAGGTAGAGAAGATCAAGTGCGCCTCCTTCTTCCTTACCAGAGATGCTAGAATGTGGTGGGAGAGAGTAAAGGCCAAGAGAAATGTCAGAGATGACATGGGCCGACTTCGAGACTGAGTTCTTCGAAGAATATTTTCACATGCGGGTAACCAACAAGCATTACGACGAATTCACGGAGTTCAGACAAGGAAACTTATCCGTGGATGAAGCAGTGAAGAAGTTTAATCGGTTAGCTCGTCTATTCCCAGAGGTAGTTAGTACAGAAAAAGAGAGAGTCAGGCTAATGCTCAAGATGTTTAGGCCTGAGATAGCGTTAAATGTGGCCAGCGGTGTTAAGAGGCCGCAAACCTCTGAAAAACTGATAAGTAGTGCTTTGATCACTGAGCACTACTTAAACAGTATAAAGGCCACCAGAAATGTTGAACGATGAAGTTCTTAACAACCTTACCTTCGGGAGAGGTCATGGCATCTACTTAACGGCGGAGAGTTGTGCCAATTCAAATTTCCAACCGAGAACTCTATGGTGATATAGTAGTCCTTGACATGAAGGATTATGATATCATCTTAGGGATGGATTTCTTGAGCAAGTACAGTGCCGCTATTGAATGTCGTAAAAGAAGAGTAAAGTTCATACCAGAAGTAGAACTCCATTTGAGTTTATTGGGGACCCAAAGAGAAAGACAAAAAGGTTCTTATCTACCTTACAAGCTCAGAGAATGTTAGAGAAGGGGTGCTCTGGTTTTCTAGCTCATATAGTGCATGCAAGTCAAGGAGAAGGGTTGAAGAGAGAAGAAGTGAGGGTAGTCTGTGACTATCCTGAGGTGTTTCCTGAAGAGTTACCAGGACTCTGTAACGACCCGGAAAATTATCTTAATATTTTTCTTAAAATATTGATCAGGTCTAGATAATTTTTCGAAAAACCTAGAGTTATTAGTACGAACTCTAGGCTAGAGATCCATGATTCCTCAATGAAATTGAGAAATTAAGTGTTAATGGGCCTTATATGGGCTACAAAAATAGGTTTTAATTGGGTAGAAATTTATATAAATATAAAAGAATTGTAATTTGGAATTTTAGCATGATTATGGGGGAATTTTAGGGAATTTTTGAAAATAGAGAAAATAAAATAAAAAGAAAATAAAAATAAAGTGCATGCACCAAGGATTAAACCTTGGACCTAGTCTAAAACCATGCATGCACTAACCAATTCACCTAGCAAGGGAGTGCTATGAGGAAATGAAGTAAATTCTTGTTAAGGCTAGAGGAAGTGAAGAGTCACATGAGAAAGGCACCATGTCTCTTCACTTACCCCTCTTCATGGTGTTTAAATGAGAAGTAACTTAACAATTAAGTTTCATTCTCTTCTCTTCATCCACCAAGCCACTTCTCTTCTTCCTCTTTCCATCCTAGCCGAAACCTCAAGGAGAGGTTTCCTTTGGAAAAGTTTCACAAGAGGGTCTCTCTTCCAAGATCCAAGACTCTTGTTCAAGGTTACAAGGGCTAGAGGTGGTTAAAAAGCGCAAAGGTCTTCATCCTTCTCCCAAACTTAAGGTCTAAAACCAAGATACCCTAAGGTAAGACTCCCTCACCTGTGGTATGATAGTTCTCTTTGATGTTTATCATATGATGAAGTGTAGTGTAAGTTTTATGTTGAGAAAAACCCATGCTTCTTGTTTGAAACTTTCGGCCACCACTTGTTGGAGTTCAAAAATGATGTTAAAAATATCTCCCATGCTTTCTAATGTTTTATCATGATGAATATAGGTTAAAAATATGATTTGGAGAATTTTGGAAGTACCCTAATGCCCTTAGAGTTTCGGCCAACACCATGGACTCATGGTTAGGGATGGATTTAAATCTTTAAATGAATGGCTTGTGTATCCTCATGATACAAGGGAAGTTGAGGATGTTTTATGTAAATTTCCACATGGCCTAGAGACCCTCCAAGTTTCGGCCAAGATGGATAGTAGGGCAACAAGTTAAGGGCTTACCCCAAGTAAGGGTCCCAAGGGCTCCTAGGGTATGGTATGGAAGGTGTTAGGTGTTTAATTAGAATTTTATGAATTTTTCCATGGACCTATGGCCCATGTAGGGTTTCGGCCAGCCCTAAGAAGGAGGGCTAAAGGTTAGGGTTAACCCTAATCATGAGCCCTAATGGCTTCCCATGGGCTTATAGGTGATGTATGGTTGTTTTCTTTACCTTATGCTATCTTAATTGAAGGAAGGAACCCTTCCTTGTATGTTTCGGCCAAGCAAGATAACTAGGGTATGGGAGGAGTTAGGGTTTGATGAATGATGGTTTATGACTCATTATGAAGTGTATATATATATATATGTGTGTGTGTATATATATATATATATATATATATATATATATATATATATATATATAGGTTCAAGCATGTGGTAGAAGTTATGATGCAAATAACCCTAACCTTAAGTACCATGTTTCATGTTTGTATGTTTATGATTGGATGCCATGATTAATAGGGCTTATTTATGGATGTCTTATGTCCTATGCCATGCACTTGAATGGTAAGTAGTATGTTTATGGAAGTCCTACTTATGTATTCTTGGGGTGAATACCATGCTTATGTATGAAATGCAACGTTTACTTTATATATCATGATCATGCAAACTCTATGGATTAGGGTAATTGTCTATGCAAACATGTCATGTTCAATGAATATAATGCAAAGCTCACCTCATATGCCATGATCATGCAAGCACTAGGAATAAGAATGATGTTTATGTAAGTAGGCCATGTTCTACGAATGAAGGTGCATGTTATAAATGAAGATGCATGTTATGAGTATAAATGAAGATGCATGTTATGTTTATGAATGAAAGTGTATGCCATGTTTATGAATAACGGCACGGTCGATGGTCGACGGTACGACGGTCGTAAGGACCGGTAAATGGCCGGTAGACGGGCCGGATCGTTACACATGCTATGTTTTATGAATGAAGATGCATGTTATGATGTACGAATGATAAAACATATGAAGTATTTTACTTTATGAATGGCTTGTACCGGACCGAAGTATGGGTCCAAGGGATGGGTACCTTAAGAACGCCCCGGTTTTGGACTACCGACTATGCTGTCCACGGTTCTGGCACTACCGTAGCTGTGCAACAGGGATGGGCACCTTAAGAACGCCCCGGTTCCGGGACTACCGACTATGCTGTCCTTACCCTAGTAGGTCGGGGCTCGCTACCTCGTATCTACTTAGGGATGCGCGCTTATGATGTATGTATGTGGTACAAGCCGGGGACCCCCAATGATGTTATGATGATGTTTAAGTATTTAAAAGTATGGTTTTAAAAGTAAGCATCCTTATGTATATGCATTTGCCTCATGCATTCATTCATGTGATACATTAATCCAGGATAGTAATGTTTTATGCTAAGTTTCATATTAAGAAATTATGCACGATAGTGAAAGTCTTATGTTTATGTTTATGTTAAGAAGATGCCCATATGCCATGCTAGGAATTATGCCATGTCAAATATGTTTTTATGTTTGTATGTATGCCATGTATCATGCCATGTTAAATATGTTTTATGTTTGTATGTATGTCATGTATCATGCAATGTTAAATATGTTTTATGCTCGTATGTATGCCATGTATCATGCCATGTTAAATATGTTTTATGTTTGTATGTATGCATGTATCATGCCATATTAAATATGTTTTTATGTTGGTATGTATGCCATGTATCATGCCTTGTTAAATATGTTTTATGGTTATATGTATGCCATGTTTAGATATTGTTAAGGATGGTTGATGTCTTATGCTTATGATTCATGCCAAGCACTAAGTTATGTTAATGTTCTTATGTTAAGTGACGAATGGTTTTAGTGAGTAGGAAAGAGTCTTACTAAGCCTATGTGCTTATAGTCTTATTTCCTTGTACCCCAGATCAAGTAAGAGGACAATAGGGGGAAGCAGCAGGGGGGACAAGAATATGTGTGTGGTAGTGACTTGGCCAAGATAGAGATACATTTACAAGTCTTATGCTAAAACTTTGCGTTTGCTACTTATGTGCTTATTGAATGACCTAGGTGACTTATGGTATGATGTTAAGTATGGTATGATGTTAAGGATGCTATGATGCTATGATGTTAAGTATGCTATGATGTTAAGTATGATGTTACTATGCTAAGTTCCATGTCACCATGTTAGGAAGTATAGTTAGGCGCATGTATGTGTAAGATTTAAGTATTCCGCTGCCTTATGATGATGTTTACATGCCCCTAAGTACGCTAGCGTAACGCCGTTTAAAAAAAACGGGCGTTACAGTTTATATGATCATTATATTTATTTTTATGAAATGGATCTTGAAATCTATATATTTTATATACCTGAGCTTGATGAAGAAACTATTGTAATACAATTATTTTGCATATATGATTTCTTTCTTCTTTTCAAAAGCACTCAATTCTTAATACGATGGACATTATTATACTTTCAATTTATAGGCAAAGAGAGGACCAATATATGTATAACATCCTCATTTCCATGCATCAATCATGCATCGATTATAATGATTATTATCATTTGCATCTGTTATAAATAATAATAATTATTATTATTTGTAAGGTGAGTTACATATGATCAGTAACTTAAATTGCATGAAGTTACTTTCATTTTAATTTTATATGTATGTTTCATTTGTAACTTCAATTGAATGAAGTTACTTAAATTTTAATTCACATGTTATTCAATTTTAAAGGTCAAATAATATTAGATAATAATTATTATCTAACATTCTCCTACTTGGCCTAAAATTTAGATGGAATTAAAAGTCATCCTCTTATAATATCATAATCACCTTAGTATAATAGAATACTAAATGTGGATTATAGCTGTTGTATATTATATAACATACTTCCTTCTATTTACCATAAACATCAACATCGTATTATACTAGGCCTATAAATGAATATATAATTTCATAATGATCCACAATAATGTTTCTAGGCACTTCATGTTATAACATAGTAATGTGCACATTATCGCTAAAAAGTATATATCAGAAACACATAAGTGTGCTCACAGTATCAACTTAATAAATCATTCAAAGTACAACCAAGATCTATTCAATGTACATGTTCCTTAAATATTTTTGATTGTAGACCTTTAGTTAACGGATCTGCAATCATGAGATCCCTTAAAACTTTCTTAGCAACTTCCAATGATCAATTCCAGGATTACTTTGATATCTGCCAAGCATTCCAACCACAAAATTAATATCTGGTCTTGTACAGATTTGTACATACATTAGACTTCCTACAACAGAAGCATATGGAATTAAAATCCACTTGTTTTCATTCGATATCATTCTTTGAACATTGCATAAGACTGAATTTGTCTCCTTTCTAAATTGGAGAAATTCCAGTTGAATATTTTTTCATATTAAATCTCTATAGAATTCTTTCAATGTAAGCATTTTGAGGTAATCCTAATAGTCCTTGTGATCTATCAAGAAATATTTCAATTCCGATCACACAGGATGTCTCACCCATATCTTTCAATTTAAAATTCTTACAAAGAAAATCTTTTGTCTTATGCAATGTCTAAATTATTAGCAGCAAGCAAAATATCATCAACATACAGTGATCCTGACCTTGCCTACGGGTAGTATAGCCCGCTCAGCCAGCCAGCCTGGAGCCATGAAGGTCCAACAGATGGACCGACTAAGACCTCACCCGAGGGGTCCCTGAGCTAGGAAGCTCCCCAGGGCGCTATCCAGCCAACGATGAGCAGGGTCGGTCAGGTCAGCCCCAAGTTCCTCCTGGCTCGGTCACCTTGACCCCTGCCCCGATCCAAATCGAGGTCGGGCGAGCCAGTCGGACGCCAACAAACCTCCGACTCAGGGCGTATCCTGCGCCTCGACTCTCCCAAGCGGACGCGTGGCGGCCCACGCTCCCTGGCCATTACCCGACCCGGTCCTTGACACTCGGACCCGTCGGTCGGCGCTCGGGTTATGGACTATCTCGTCCCTACGCCTCCTATGTCATTATATCCAGGGTACGGTCTTGATGTAGGAGTACCACACATCTTACCTATTCCTGACACACCTCGCGGTCAGTCCGCCCATTCAGTATCATCGTACTACTCGAGCACCCCTCGCCATGCCACGGTACTCTCAAGTGCTCTCATACGAGCTGACATGTACTGCACCCTTATCTAGTCGGCACGGACAAGGGTTGTCAGCTCCCCCGGCTATATAAGCTCTCCACTCCTCATTCCACAGGTATGCACGTGCGAGCTCTCCCTACTACTGCATCTCAATTCAGCCCCACTATATTTCCTGCGGATACTGACTTGACCGTCGGAGTGCCTTTCCGGGGAAACTCCCTGGCGGGTTTGTTGACGGTTATTGTTTTGCAGGCAGGAGTTAGGTTAAAGCCAGGGCAACGCCGCCCCACCCGCTCGTGATGCCTGGGAGACCATCCGACCCTTGGGATTGCCACCTCGCTTCGCGACAGGATCATACAGGACTAAAAATATAATTTTGCTCCCACTGATCTTTTGATATATGCAATGATCTACAACATTCTCTTCAAAACCAAAAGATGTGATGGTATCATTAAACTTAATATACCATTAAAGCCTATTTAAGTCCATATATTGATTTCATAAGATTACACACTAGATGACCTTTTCCTTCAATTGAGAAACCTTCAGGTTAGTCCATATATGATGGGTATGGTTTGGCGGACTTCCTAAGCGAATACTTGGTCATCCTTGAGAGGCCTCTCCATGTCTATGGATTAAAAAATAATTCGAATGGAGACCCGTCTCCCAAACGACCATCTCGTCATCGTATCTGATAGGGTTGAATAGTTCGTGCCCGGCACAAGGGGTGAAGAAGCCACGGGGCGCGACAGGATAGATCAAAGCGACCTTCCTTCTCGAGCCCCGGAGCCCCCCTCAGGAGATGCGCCCAAGAAGGTCAACCCGAAGACTCCTCTCAGGAGCACCCCGGGAGGTTAGTTTCCGAGAGCACCTTGGGAGTTATCGCGCCTGAAGACCCCGAGCTCACCTCGGGAGGTGGAGTCCCCGCAATGACCGACCTCGGGCACTTACCCCCCTCTCTCGGTACGGATAATCATCCCCCTTAGAAAAGGTCTGCTCGACCCTTAAACGTCGCAACGGGCGGAAGCGTGATAATGGCGCATACCATTTCAAGGGATATCCAGTCACCGTCAAAAGAGGGGGCGTGATTTAAGTATCGGAGACATGACACCGATCGAGGGGGCACGTCTGGTCTGTCGTTGTCAGTATAAAAGGTAGTCTAACCCCTCCGGTAAAGGGGTTACGCTCTCTCAACCCTACATACATTCTTTGCTTCTCGCTACCTTTACTTCTCGAACAAACACTGACTTGAGCGTCCGAATGGACTCCGCCGGCATGTCCCCTAACGCTCGTGTTAACCTTGCAGGGCCCTAAGTTCCTCCCCGCCGCAACAACTTCCACAGGGGCAGAACTCCAGCACCGGACCATCGTCGTCGACTCTTTCCGAAACAAATTTGGCGCCGTCTGTGGGAATCTTAGCAAAGCACCCAAAGGAGAATCGATGGCAGGGTTGGAGGAACAACCCATTGCTCGTACAGGGGAGGACTTCGATCTCCAATGAGATCTTACTAGAGGACTTCGCCCATCCGCGAGAAGATCTGGAAGATAAAAAAGACAAAAGATTGGAAACGCTTTGGCACGCCAACCATCTCCGCCCCTACTGTACTCAGTGAGGTATCGCGTAGTGTGTTTGCTTGATGTATTTTTTTTTACTTCTGTACTGCCTTGCAATATTATCAATAAAAAGTACGAGTGAAAGGCCCTCCAGGAAAATGTTGAGCCCCCCATCTAAGATTAAACCCTACAACCCCTTGGTGTGTAGGCTTGGCCTCGGAGCTGTACACGCCCGGCCAAGAGCTGATAAAATCCTACAATCCCTTGGTGTGTAGGCTTGGTCCCGAAGCTGTACACGCCCGGCCAAGAGCTGATTAAACCCTATAACCCCTTGGTGTGTAGGCTTGGCTGCGGAGCTGTACACGCCCAGTCAAGAGCTGATTAAACGCTGCATCCCCTTAGTGTGTAGGCTTAGCCTCGGAGCTGTACGCGCCCGGCCAAGAGCTGATTAAACCCTACAGTCCCTTGGTGTGTAGGCTTAGCCTCGGAGCTGTACATGCCCGGCCAAGAGCTGATTAAACCCAACAGCCCCTTGGTGTGTAGGCTTGGCCGCAGAGCTGTACACGCCTGGCCAAGAGCAGATTAAACCCTACAACCCCTTGGTGTGTAGGATTGGCCTTGGAGCTGTACACGCCCGACCAAGAGCTGATTAAACCCTACAACCCCTTGGTGTGTAGGATTGGCCTCGGAGCTGTACACGCCCGGCCAAGAGCTGATTAAACCCCTACAACCCCTTGGTGTGTATGCTTGGCCTCGGAGCTATACACGGCCGGCCAAGAGCTGATTAAACCCTACAACCCCTTGGTGTGTAGGCTTGGCCTCGGAGCTGTACATGCCCGGCCAAGAGCTAATTAAACCCTGCAACCCCTTGGTGTGTAGACCTGGCCTCGGAGCTGTACACGCCCGGCCAAGAGCTGATTAAACCCTACATCCCCTTAGTGTGTAGGCTTGGCCTCGGAGCTATACACGCCTGGCCAAGAGTTGATAAAACCCTACAGCCTCTTGGTGTGTAGGCTTGGCCTCGGAGTTGTACACGCCCGACCAAGAGCTGATTAAACCCTACGACCTCCCCGCTTTCCTCGGAGCTGGCATTCTAAGGGGAATAAGAAATCCCTCCAAATATAAGCAAAGTTGACATTCAATAATAAAACGACCATCCACTTGTCCTACAAAAAAGAGAGCTTAAAAAGAAGAAGATACAGCAAGTGAGGAACTGTCAAGGAGTCTATGCCTATATATCCTATAAATCCTGCTCCTCCAAGGCCAGATCGTCCCAAACACGCTGGACAGTTATCGCACGTAAGTTCGAGCCGGGTTTCAGTAGCTGGTCCTTCTCCAGCTGGCGGATAACACTATAGAAGCCCTGTTTGAGGCGCTTCGATGCTTGCACGGCCACCACCTCAGCATACTCCTCCGACTCCAAGAACTTAGCCCTGGACTCCGCCTCGATCCGGGATAGTTGAATTGCGTGGCTGCCCTGCTGCTACTGTATCTTGGCCTCGGCCTCCTCCTTGGCAGTTTTTAGTGTCGCCACCTCTTGGAATAGGTAAGCCTGAGTCTCTTGCACCTCCTAGAGTTTCTGAGTAGCAGCAGCAGTTTGTGCTTTGGCCCGGGTCACTTGATTCTGAAGATCGGATGCATAAGAGTTGGACAACGCCAAGTCATGATCTCGCAGAGCCATCAGGCGCTCTCGGTACGCATCTCGGTCCACCAAGACTTTCTTCGCGGATTCCAGGAGATTAACTTGACCGATCAACTCTCTCGTTTGGGCTTGGAGTTGATCCCGTTCTTGTGATAGCTTCTGCAGCTCCCCTTCAAGCGCCTAGTTCTTCTCAAATTCAAGGCATTCCTGGAGTTTGTATCCGTGCAGGGCATCCTTGGCCACTATTAAGGCAGCCAGATAATGCTCACTTTTCTCGCGAAGAGCCTGGATGACCTCTAACTGCATGAGTCCCGCCTCACGAGCCCGACCGGTTTCCGCCTCGGCATCTACCACCGTCCGGAGGAGGTCTTCAGTAACCCCTTTGGAGCACAACAAGCGGCTGGTGGCTGCGCAATTAGAGGCCACCTATAGGGCAGTTACAGACAGTTAGTAGAAGGACTTTGGAGTAAAATAAAAGACACGCCACAAATGTTTACCGTCAGTAGGGATTAGTGTAGCATGCCCAGGTAGCGGGCTGACCCAGCTACCCGCCATGGTAAGATGGGAGAAGGAAGAGTTCCCTTAGCAGGGGGCCCTGACTGATTGGGAATGTCTCTGGGGTCAGGAACATCTTCTTCTGTACTTGAAGCGCTCGGCAGTGCCTCAGAAGCAACCCCTTTTATTTTGATGGATTGAGAATTGTCGGCCGCCTTCTTCTTCGCCTTGGGAGCCTTCCGGTGAGAGCGATGTGGATGCATGGACACCTCTTTGCCTCGGGGAATAGCCGGAGGGTTGACCGGGAGAGCTGGGGCATCGGTGGCTGAAACGGGCATCTCAACAATAGGAGAAGAAGGCTCCTCCCGAACGCCTGGGGATCGTGAAGTCGTGTCCTCGGGGGTAGCAGAGCACAAAGACGCTGGAGATAAGCCTTTCTTCGACCGCTTCAAGGCGCGATCCCTTTGGGATTGATGCTCCCAACGATTCTTTTCAAATGCATGGATCTCTGAGGGTACGATCGGCGGAGGAGGTACCACTTTCCCCCTTTGAAGTCTCGGTAATAGGGGCAGTTGACCCCCCTTCCAGGACCGGGGGCAACTTCGAGGCTCCGATGTACATGGGGGCCCAGGGCACTGCTGGGCCTGCAGACGACTCTCCCACCACCTCGTCACCCTCGGGGGGGATTCCTGCGGGGGTCGAAGATACCGAGCCTGGAACCAACGCCTGCTCGTTAGCCTGGTCCCACTTCAGGAACTTGTTCATCACGAGGGAAACACATAATGTTGCCTACAGAATAAAAAAATAAGAAAACATCAGTCAGCATTAATCAGGAACTGCACCAAGTACGAAAACAACTTACGAAGGCTAGAGTCGAGGGGTGTAATCTTCGGACTAATTTCAGCCCGATAGAGGAGCTCCTCACACTGCATCAACTGAAGTCCATGGAATTCCATCCCAGCCAGGATACCCTTGGCTCTCTGATGTCTCGCGTCCTGTTGAAAGTCACTAAGGTCCGGGGCAGGAGGCAAGATCTCCGTCCAGTGAATGTGGTTGAAGGGACACTCGGGAAGACGAATATAGAAAAATCGCTCCTTCCATCCTTTGTACAAGGAAGGGAGGCCCCCCAGAAATCTGTGGCTAGGACGGGCGATAAAGCTAAATACCCCTCGAGACCCAACTGGGACGAAAAGGAAATGAAAGAATCCGGGGGGTCAGAGGAATGTCGAAAAGCTTGAAGAGAACGAGGGTCCCGTCCATTTGAGTGAAGGTGTTGGGAGCTAGTTGATGGAGTGGGATACGAAAGTACTGGGAAACATTCATGAAGTAGGGAGGAATAGGGAAGCGAAGCCCTAGTTCTAGTTGTCCCAAAAAGAAGGTGTAAAAACCCTCACAGGTGGTTACCGGCGATTGACCTGCGGAAGGGACCCTTACCTCCCAATCTACCGAGATACCGTATTTTTGGCAGGCAGCCTGAAGGGATTCTGATCTCACTTTGGAAAAGATAGTCTCGTACCACTCGGAACGAAATCCCAACTCTTTCAGGGAGCACTCGGCATCACCAGCAGACTTCTTTTTCTTCTCCATCGGACCCAGGGGATAGAATAAGGGAGCAACAAGATAAAGGGGGACTTGTTGGAGCAATCAGCCCTAAGATGGTCCGGTGTGACCATGAGTTTTGATGTTTGGGCAAAGGGTTTAAGTTAGGTTTTCCCTTGTATTTGATATGCGTATGTTGAGTGTGCAGGTTGTACAGGCTACGCATATAGACCTGACTGGACGGCCTCAGTACGGTGAAGGATGGCATGGAGGCCAGCTGGAGGCTGGCGTGCGCATCTGAGGGACCTTGGAGAGCAGGGACGATGAGCTAATGGGCGTGGACTTCGAGGCGTACGTGAAGGGTGGCATGGAGGCAAACTGGAAGTTTGCGTGCGCATCCGAGGGACGAGGGCCGAAGATAAAGAGGGCGCGAAGGCAACAGTCGAGGCTGCGGAGGAGGAGTCAGTCGAGTCGTGAGGATCGAGTGCTGTGTGAATGTACTTGGGAAAGGGTTCAGCTAGGGACCAGTCGACTGCCCTGGGGGCAGTCGACTGGTAGGTGGCTGGTGAGCTGGCAAATTCGAACGTTGGAGTGTCAACGGTCGAATTTGGCTGGCACCAGTCGACTGCCCTGGGGGCAGTCGACTGGTAGCGAGAAATCAGCCCCGAGTCCTATTAAAAGAGGACGTTGTGGTGGCTGAGTTTCTTGACGAAACTCACTTGGGAAAAGTGTGTTAGTAGTCTATTGTGTTCACAAGGCATCCGAGGTGTTCCAACAAGGAGTGACACGTGATAGCCGGAGGTTATCCGGGGAGTGATCCACCGACGGATTGTTAGATTAGTCACCCGGCCGGGGTGGATACCAACTAAATACTGTTTGTTAGCATTGTATTTATTGTTTCATTTGTATTTCCGCTGCGCTAACAATCTTGTAGGAAGAAGGGGTCGAAAAATCGCTATTCACCCCCCCTCTAGCGTACGGATCGATCCTAACAATTGGTATCAGAGCGAAGGACTGCTCCTGATCGGACTAACTGTCGAGGGAGCATACGCTAGAGGAAATGGAAGGTGAAGGTCCACTTGGGGACGACATCTACACTCCGCCGAACTACGACCATGAAGACTTCAATCTTTGGAGGGTGAGGATCGAGACATGGTTCACGATGGAGTGGGAGCTAAGGATTGCGCTAGAAGAGCCGTTCGAGATTCCAAGGGATAAGCACGGAAAGAGGCTTAGGCCTAGATATTGGAATCAAGAACAACAAGATCAATCCAAAGCCAATGAGAAGGTAATTAATATCTTGTTGAATCTTGTACCTAATAATATTTTGAGTTGTGTAGGTGAGTACAAAAATGCCAATGAATTGTGGAGAAAATTGAAAGAAATCCATGAGAAGCCTACACAATCTCAAGAGACCACAGAAATGGATTTAATGGTACAAGAAGAAGAAAGTGAGAGGTCCTCCACCTCATCAAGAGAGGAAGATGAGGAATCAAGTTCAGGAAGTGAGGGGAAGGAGAGACCCTCATCCGTACAAGTACAAGAAGAAGCTTCAACCTCCACTCCAACCTCCACCGAAGCAAGGAACAAAGATCACATTATATGCTTTGGTTGCAACGAAAAGGGACACTATAAGGATAAGCGCCCAAAAGGTAAAAAGGAGGTACACCCTAAACCCATTGTAAATTTCTTTAAAGCTAATGAGGGTTGTAGGAATGAAGAGGCTCAAGCTAAGAAAAAGAGTATTAGATGCTTCACGTGTGGTGAGCTAGGGCACTACCACACCAAGTGTCCAAGGAAGAATGAGCTAAAGAAGATGGAGCACCTTAGGAGATGGGAGAAAGAAGAGAGAAGAAAGCAAAACTCACAACAAGGAAGGTCTACAAGAGTAAGGGAGGTATTTTCTAACCCTAGTTTAAAAAGAAATTTAATTTCAAGTTCTTCGTTACAATTCAAGAATCATGTTAATTACCCATCCATGCATGCTAGAACTCATGAAAATTGCTTAATGGTACATAACCTTAGTTTTAAATATCATGATAGGAATAAGGATAATAAGGTAGATACATATCCTAAGAAAAGCATGCATCATGGTAAATCTAGGACCTTTGTATCTAAAGATCATGGCACTAATCCCAAGAAGGGAAAGAATGTGCCTGAGAAAATGGGTAGTTCTAGGGATGTCCAAAGTGGACATATGGACTCCAAAATTAATGGTCTAGAGAGGGAAAATCAAGCCTTGAGGGCAAGACTTGATACTTTAAAAAAGGCTCTAAAAAGATTCACTGTTGGATCAAAGGGTCTAGACATGATATTGGGTAGTCTAAAACCCAACTATGATAGATCGGGATTGGGGTACCGATCTAAGACCTCCAAGGGCAATGGAAAGAAGCATGTTGGGAAAACATACAATCTTAGTAAGGAGGGAAAGTCCAAGGATAACAAGGGAATGTCATCCAAGGGTAAAAAGAGTGGCCTAACCAAGGACAAGGTGTCCAAGGTTAAAAAGGTAAATTTTGTAGATCAAGAGTCACCGGTGGCACATCGGTGTGGCCTAGTGTGGATGGAGTCACCTAGGGAGGTGGCAAAGGCTAAGAGCTCAAGGGGGAGCTCCTAGGAGCCTTTGGGGTCCATGGTAAATGGATCTCAAAAGTTTCTCCCTTAGGAAATTAGATGAATAATGCCAAAAAGGGTTAGAAGACTTAGGTAAGTCTTAATCCTAGATTTTGACACATTAAAAGGAGAATTTAGGGGGGAAAAGATGAAAAAGGAGAGTTAATTGACAAAATTAAGGTTTAATGGTGGAACATCATATAATTCAATGATATAAATGAGTTGTGATCAAGGAGAAGAGGATGCATTGAAGAGAACTGAGAATTAGCACTTTTAGGATGAGCCCATTTGATACTTTTTAGAAGAAGTAGGATTTCGTGCCAATCTTGGGATTTGAAGTACATTTATTTGGAAACATATTTTTCCCAAGTAGATATTGGCTTCACAAATCTCCCCACGAAATTTCATAATTTTTAGAGATTTGTAGAATTTTTAGGAGATTTCTGAATTTCGACCTGAAAACTTGAAAATCAGGTATCAGTCGACTGCCCTGGGGGCAGTCGACTGGTAAGAGCCTGGAAACTCTCTGTGAGTTTTGGCAGTTGACTGCCATTTGGACAGTCAACTGAGGGTCTGGGCAGAGTGTTAATAAGTGATTTCTGAAGGGTTTTTCAGAAACACTTGGAATTATGGATAACCTTAAGTTGAGGACAATTCCTTGGGTCAATTTGAAAGGGTTAGAAGAGGCAAACACAAGGAATAATGGTTTGATTTCAAAATGCTAATTTTTTTTTGGAATTTAGATGTGTACCAAAAGTCAAACACACTTGATATTTTCATGATATCATATTTTTCTAGGATTGGGTATGTCCAAGCAAGTGTGTTTACAAACTTTAGAATATTTTAGAGTGTTGTTGAGTTCTTTTTGGCACTAAGGGGAAGGTTGCTTGGGAGCAAGCCTTAATGGTGTCCAAAAGGGGAAGAACTCGGATGTTGGGTTGGGGATAACTCAACATGGTGTTTAGGAGGTTAAGTTGGGTAGAACTTGGCCTGGGAAAAATGAAAATTGGGAGAAGGCATGGGTTAAGGGGGAGATTGTCTCCTATTTGCCTTAATTTTCATAAGAAAACTTTTGGGTTTTGTACCAAACTTGGGAATGGGGATAGATACATGGTGAAATGTATTTTTCCCAAGTAGGTATGGGTACCACAAAGTTCTCCACGAAATTTGAGAATTTTTAGAGATTTGTGAAATTTCTGGCGCGTTTTTGAAATTCGGCCAGAAAACTAATTATCAGAGTATCAGTCGACTGCCCTGGGGGCAGTCGACTGGTCAAGGCTGGTGTGGGTATCTAGCAGCTGACTTGGGTCCAAGTGATAAGAAACATGTGTATGGGGGTCTAGTACACTGTGTTTAGGATCATTGGGGATTAAAAGATCCAATAATTGGGATATTATTGGGGTCTTTTTGATGTATGGCAAAGGGGGAGAAGTGTTGGTTTAAGTTGGGAAACCAAACTTATCTTTGCAAGAAACCTTAGGTTTAGGGGGAGTTGAGATTAAGGGGGAGCATGATTGCTCCATTGTTGGCGTAAGGGGAACCTTGGAGAGGTTCTTAAAAAGCCTTTGTAAGTCCAGTGTAAGGGGGAGCTTGGGAGAAGCTTTAAAAAGCCCGGTTTGTTAGAAAATCCTAACTTGGAGGGTTAGGTGGTAAAAGTCCTAGCTCGGAGGGCTAGGTGTGGTAAAAGTCCTAGCTCGGAGGGCTAGGTGTTGTAAAATTTCTAGCTTGGAGGGCTAGGTGTGGGAAAATCCTAACTTGGATGGTTAGGTGTAAAATTTCTAACTTGGAGAGTTAGGTGTGGGATGCCTTGGGATAGGATCCAGTTATGCATTGCATATGCATTCATTTAGCATGGTTTTTGCTATTTACTACTATCTTGCTTTCCTAACTTAAACGAATTGCCAAACATCAAAAAGGGGAGATTGTTGGAGCAATCGGCCCTAAGATAGTCCGGTGTGACCATGAGTTTTGATGTTTGGGCAAAGGGTTTAAGTTAGGTTTTCCCTTGTATTTGATATGCGTATGTTGAGTGTGCAGGTTGTACAGGTTACGCATATGGACCTGACTGGACGGCCTCAGTACGGTGAAGGATGACATGGAGGCCAGCTGGAGGCTGGCGTGCGCATCTGAGGGACCTTGGAGAGCAGGGACGATGAGCTGATGGACGCGGACTTCGAGACGTACGTGAAGGGTGGCATGGAGGCAAACTGGAGGTTTGCGTGCGCATCCGAGGGACGAGGGCCGAAGATAAAGAGGGCGCGAAGGCAACAGTCGAGGCTGCGGAGGAGGAGTCAGTCGAGTCGTGAGGATCGAGTGCTGTGTGAATGTACTCGGGAAAGGGTTCAGCTAGGGACCAGTCGACTGCCCTGGGGGCAGTCGACTGGTAGGTGGCTGGTGAGCTGGCAAATTCGAACGTTGGAGTGTCAACGGTCGAATTTGGCTGACACCAGTCGACTGCCCTGGGGGCAGTCGACTGGTAGCGAGAAATCAGCCCCGAGTCCTATTAAAAGAGGACGTCGTGGTGGCTGAGTTTCTTGACGAAACTCACTTGGGAAAAGTGTGTTAGTAGTCTATTGTGTTCACAAGGCATCCGAGGTGTTGTGGTGAGGTTTCTCCACCCACAAGGAGCGACACGTGATAGCCGGAGGTTATCCGGGGAGTGATCCACCGACGGATTGTTGGATTAGTCACCCGGCCGGGGTGGATACCAACTAAATACGGTTTGTTAGCATTGTATTTATTGTTTCATTTGTATTTCCGCTGCGCTAACAATCTTGTAGGAAGAAGGGGTCGAAAAATCGCTATTCACCCCCCTCTAGCGTACGGATCGATCCTAACAGGACTTACTCTCGTTTAAAGGACGTGGCGGGGAAAGGGATAACTAAGCAAGGAGCACTCCAGATGACAGAATAGGGTGAGGAGGCCGCAGAGGGCTGTTGCACTCGTTTTTATAGGGCTATGGCACACCCCTCGGAGCAATGGGAGAACGGAACGTCGATGACATTAACGGGCTATCTCGGGGAACAGATATCCCTTACCACCGTTGCTTCGTATAGCCCGTAGCACGTATCAAGAAGAGACCGCCGCAAAACAAGGGAAGAGCCACGTGGCCTTGGTGCATACGCTGAGCAACTATGTCGACCTGACTGTGATAATTACCATTTTGTTAATCATTTTAGGCTCTCAAATCCATATTTTGAACCCTTTTTATATGCTTAAGTTTGCATTTATATTAGGTTTCATGAATTATCTCTATTTTAGCTTTTGATTAAAATCTTTGTATATTTGAGATATTTTGAGCATTAAATTTGAATCTAATTTTATAGGCTTCAAATGATCATGGACCTAGATCAGATTGGATCAAACTTGAGTCAGAATTGGATCCGGATCAAGATGATCAAGCATCGGATTAATATGGGTCGTCTAATCAAGAAACGACAGATCTGAGCCATCTGTCAACTTCTGATCAATCTGAGCTCAAGATAGAGTTAATCAAGACCATAGATCATGATCTGAAGTTTTGGTCCAAATCAGAGATCATCCAGCCGTTGGATCAAGCTTAAGAGAGTCTAAGCCATCCATTCAAAGATCAGGGCAATCTGAGCCACCTGTTTTAGATCTGATCGATCCAAGCTGAGGAGGAGCAGATCCTGACTATTGATGGAGATCTGGAAAATTTGGGGTAAATCAGAGACAATCTGACCATTGGATGAGACCAGAACGATCACAGCCGTTCATTTCTAACTAATAAAACAGAAACTTCTCCACTCAGATCTGGGTCGTCGTCGTCGCGGGTAGCAGAGGTCGCAGAGTTCTCGAGTTTTCTTCTGTTCTTCATTTTCTTCATCGTTCTTTCTCAGATCGTGTGCGCGTCCATATCAGATTCAATTCTTTTCGAGATTTCAGATCAATTAATTAAATAAGGGCGCGGCTATCCTCTATCTATATTGTAGTCTATTTTAACTGTCTCTTAATTACTATCAGCAGCATTTTATCGTAAGTTTTATGTTTTCAGAAATATAATTCGATGGTAAGTATTTAGAAATAAAATTGAAGTGATTGGGAAATCAAAATTTGACAAAAGATTTCATAGACTCTGTCTAGGTAATTACCACTTAAATTTTTCCACTTTATTTCCTTTTTAATAATAATGAGCGGCACATGAGAATCACGATTCCATATTTTCCAGTTTTATATAGAGACTCTAAACTCGCGAAGTCCACTGCAAATGAACGGATCAGGTTTTGAAATTGAATCCGTTAACATTATCGGATTCGAATCTCTCTCTCTCTCACGCTTGTGTCCCGAGTGTTCTTGATTTGTGCGGACCAAAAGGACGGTGGCTCTATCCCAAAGCGTAGGCAGCAGGCGCGCCATCGCTGAAGCAAGAGATGGGCGAAGGCCAAGAAGAGAATGCGGCAGAGCAGCAGCCAGCGCAACAAGCTCGGGTGAATTGTCCTACATTCATTTTCACACACACACACACAAAAAGAAAGAATAGAAAGTGAAATAAGTTATTGATTAATTGGAAACATAAAAGTGGTTTTGTTCTTGTTTTTGCAGGATAAGGATGCTCCCGTCGTTGAGGACGTCAAGGAAGATGATGAGGTCGATGAAGACGAAGATGAGGAGGACGAAGATGCCGATGGTGATCTCACTACTTAATCTTCTTTATTGGTTTTCATTTTCCTCTCAGTAGTTTGAAGTTCTGGAGTCTTGCGCTAGTTTGGGATTGTGATTCCTCTAATGGTTTTGATTATGATAAAATCCATTCAAACTACTATTTGATTAGATGAGAGGTTCAACAACAGGATTTTTTTGATGGGTTAGGTGTTGGAAGATATAACCCCCCAAGTTGTCCAGCGCCGGGTTTGATGTTTGGGCAAAAGGTTTATGTTAGACGTTGCATTTGTATTTGATATGTATATTTGAGTACGTAGAAATTTAGCTACAAACACATGGAGATGGCTTGACATGACCAAAGTCATGGTTTTCCCATTGTTCAAGTTCCATGGAGATTAGAGAAGGCAGCTGTACTTGGGAATCAAACTATGTAAGTGGAGCGAGAAGGATGACACAAGGAACGAGTCAAGGGCTCCGATGCATCAGAGGGACAAGAAGCTGAATGTGAGATGATCGGAGGAACACTATGTAAGAGGATGAGAAGGATGATATAGGAACGGATCCGTGGGCTTGGTCCATTTCATTGACAAGAAGCTTGACGAGAAAAGGTTTTGTGGCGAAAATTTGGTGAGTTGAGAGCAAATGTACTTGTGCATGAGTATATTTCAACTTAGGTGGACTTGGTCATTAGATGGGTTTTCAACATACCAATCGATTGAATGAGTTCTACAATCAATAGATGGCTGACTCAAAATCTAACACAATAGTATTTTTTTTGTTGACCAATCAACTATTGTCTATTAGCAATCAATTATTAAACAATCATCAAAGTTTACAAAAGAAACAATCGCAATTCGCTGGATTTGGTCAAGGCCAGTCGACTCGTGGATATGGCCAGTTGATTGGTGAACCTTGGATAAAGTAGTTGTATGAGGAAACACCAAAAACGGTCGTGATCCACTAGTTGATTGATAAGTGTGCCACATCAACAAGATTGTGTCGACGAATTAATTTGTCAAAGAGGCTATGCTAAGGATGCTAGAGGCCACAAATTAAATAATACAACATATTATATTTTAGGCTAACATGCTGTCTTTGTTTTGTGCTTTCTTGTAAAATCTTTTTTTTTTTGGTAAGCTTCTTGTGTTGTAAGCCACTTGTGCTACGTTCGAATAATTTGTGAGAGCTTTCTTCACCTTTGACACTTAACCAAAGAGGAGAAAATATAGAGGATTTTGGGAGGGATCTATCAAAAGGATTGTAGGTAGTAGACTAGAAGCTTGGGCTGTCGAACAACATAAACACCTATGTCTATGGTATGTGTTTGTGTTTTTTTTTCTGCTACTAACTTTGTGTTTGTGACCTTGCTGGGATGATATCAAGAAAATAGATATTTATTTGCAGACACGAACGATATTTACCCTCCTTTACTAACTATCTGCTAAAATTAGACACTTATTAAACATGTTATTATGTCATTCCTTTCATGAAGAAGTGATCTGAGACTACTGAGGCCAAAAAATGAACATTCCATGGTAAGATTATAACAAATGTGATAGGGTCCACTAGATGAGCTGAGTTGATTTGTCCCGAACCAACACAATGGGATACTATCTGGATGAGCAGAACCAAATTTGAGGTAGGTCAACACATAATAGATATGAACACCAATGAACAATGGTAAGCTTATCATATCAACAAAGTTGCCAAAAGTATTGATACTTAGGCTGAAGTGTCGAGGTGTTTGATAAACTTCGTTGAGACCCTGACTGCCTGAGGCTTTCATGGATCACCCGAGGTGTTTGGAAATTGCTAGACATGAATGAGGCTAGGCCAATGTGGGTTGGCTTGGCTAAAGTGGATGGGATAGGCGAGGCGAGTTTCCTTGGCCGAAGTTGGTTTGCTTCCTTTGCCTTTCTCTTCTTTTAAAAGTTGTGCTTCGGCAGTGTATGCTAAAGAGAAGTGGCATTGGAAAAGGTGTCAAAAAAATGTTTTTGCCACTATTGCAAATCCTATTTATAAGCTTTTAGAAAATAGCCCTCCAATAGTGGTCTGAAACTAATGGCTTTCATTGATGTGGTTTTTCAGTGTTTGTAATGGGCAATTGGACTCCCTCACTATTAGATAGTTGTTTTCTCATTATCAGAACAAGCAATAGGTTTGTTCTAAATTATACTTTTATGTTGATTCTTGCTTGCATGACAAATAGTGTATTCTATCTCTTTGACATTCTTGTTCATGTTAACTAGGGACTATTACTATATCTACATTGTTTTTTTTTACTGATGTCTTGCTCTATTTTTTCCTTGAGCCACAAAGTCTTTTTCTCATAATATTGTTAAGTATTTATGTATCTTAACTTTTTAATGCGTTATATATAACTTTATCGAGAAACAAAGCATCTTTAACAATCATTAGTTGTGATATGCTTGCAGATGATCAGGGAACAGGGACAAATGAAAATTCTAGGCAGAGCAGGAGTGAAAAAAAGTGTCGCAAGGTCATGATGAAACTGGGAATGAAACCTAGCGCTGGTGTCAGTAGAGTTGTCATAAAGAGAACAAAAAATGTAAGTCCTTTTAGTCCAGGACCATAAATTTGTCTGAGAAATTGTTATAAACTAATTCAAAGCAATTTGAATAATCATGATATTTAATCATATACTCAATTATGTTAGTGGATGAAATTTTAGGAAAATAATTAATCAGTTCCCTATTTTATTTAGATTCTTGCTGTGCAAGAAAACCTCTCTATTTATTTGAACCCCTAGCTTCTCTATCGTAATTAGAAAAAACATATGAAATAATGGTGCAACAGAGCAATTGTGGAGGAGAGAATCAACTTTCATGATCTCTGCAAGATTATTAATTTAAGCTTTAAATCTCTAATAATTGCTAAGGATATTATATTCAAATCTCTTTACAGTGATTTGATCATTATATCAATATGGTGGCCTAAATTCTTTATTCGTGTATTAATTTATCAACTCATAGTTTTTCTTTCTACTTAGAACACTTGCTATCCTTGTATTTGATCTAACCTTTGCATCTATTTCCTCTATTAAAAATACCTACATTCTGAAGTAAAAATACCATATTAGTTGGTTTGACAGAGTGGAAGTTTGACTTTCTGAATTTAGTATAAGATTTAATATTTCTTAAAAGGTGTCAAATCTTACTTTCACATTGCTACTTTGGTTTGCTTATGTGTCTAGGCTTGCATTTCCTCAATATATATTTCAGCTAACTATTGAGAGAGGAATGGATTCGAATCGTTAATTGATTAGGATAATTTTCATTGTTTAATCTCATGTCTTCAAGTGATCATTCATTTATCATGATTTTAATTCTTTAGATATTTTGATGATGCCTTAACATAATTTTAACAATTGAATCCAATTAACATCATGGCTGGATTAATTTAACAACTAGTAATGCTTCGATTGAAACTAAGCTATCTAAATCAAAGTTTAGACCAAATGTAATCAATAGACCTAAGGAATTGTTTTGGGGCCGCATTGTCATGATCACAGGGCTGTGACCTTCATCTCAAGTTAATTGTGGACCAGTATAGAAGCACAAGATAAATCAAATAGAAAGCAAGTCTTGATCTAGTACTATTTCGTTGGATATTGATTAAATTTTTGGCCTAAAAATTTAGGTAATTATATATCTGTTGAGTTTAAAATTGAGGATAAGAAGAGATCTATTTTACATACGAGTCGCTACTTTATTTACAGATCTAAAATTTTGAATTACATGTTAATCAACTTAGACCTAATAATTATGTCAACTTTGTTGTAAGTTGGATTATGTCCACCCAAGACTAATTCTATGTTTTACATCTCAATCCACTTTGAGGTATTTGGACACTTGATGAATAACTTCATTTCAAGAAGTCTATTTATTGTAGTCTTGACTAATGTTATCTTGAATTTTTATAGGATTAGCTAGTATGGTCAATTAATCTATTAGAAGACAATAATTGGAGCATAAGGCGATAACGTTCACTCTAGGCGCCCTAGTATCATCAACCCCTAGCTAGATACAGGCGGATAAATCAAGGGGGGTATTTTGACTTAGTATAACGGTCCTTTGCATGGGAGAGGTCAGACACCCAACGGGTCATTTTGCATTCACTAAGAAATGACTCCAAGACCTATTGGAGCAACCACCCATGTAATTACTAACTGTGCTAACCCGTGGGGCATTAGAAGACAATTATTGAATTCAATTTGAGTTTATTATGACCTTAGTTTAACCTTTTTATAAATATGGCTTAGTTATTTGACTAGTTAACTTGACACTATACTGATCAACGATCTGAGGTTGTACATTAACCATATTTACCCCTACTATTTGTTATTCTCCATGTTGTATAGAGTATCACTCTTGTAAATTGATTTAGTGTTATTAAATATAAGCAATTGATTTTAATTGATTGATTCAATCTTGAACTTTACAATAAGATATGTTTTGTTTATGATTCTTTCTTTTATATCTATGATCGAGGATATTACTATTGAATATGATACTTCTTGTTTTATTTTTCCACTTATGATCATATTTAATTTTCTTTACATATCTTGATATTTCTTATTGATATTATATTTTTCTTAATATTATGTCCTCAACTTTCCGACTTCGTATTCTCATAATTTCTCTTGTTTCATATTATTACTATCTTGACCATGTATTTGACTTTCCATGGGCATACATAAACGCTTATATCCTCATGACTCAAAGATTAGTACTAGCATTTTATATTTTGGACACATTTTTTAGATCCAAATTGTCAACTATGACAATGATGCGTTCATCTACTTATGGAGATTATGGTGAATTCATGACACATTGTAGCGATGTGTATATTACTCTAAGGGTGCGTTTGGTTGGGGGTTATCCTTGATAACCTTGGTTATTCATCCAAGGTTATCAATGAAAATCTTGTTTGGTTTACATAATCAGCGATTCCCAAGTAATGATCGATGTTTGACATATCAACAAAAGGGGCATGGAATCCGGAATCGGAAAACCTTAGAAAAGTAAGGTTTTTCTTAATTCCGGGATTATGAAACTTATTATACCAAAATTATCCTCTAATATTTATATTTAAGATGAAAATAACCATTACAATTTATTAAATTCCGGAAGTATTATTCGCGGCCGACGACAGATAACGACGATCGATAACCACGGCCGACGACCAGCAACCGCCGCCGCTGCCGGCGACCGACGACCGGCGACTGCCGCCGGCTGGCGATCGGCGACCGTCGCCGGCGATCGGTTTCTTCATTGCCATTCACGTTTTGGATTTATGTTTGATTGCATTATGATTTTGATACAAGACCAACTTAATATGACCCCTTGAACATCAAAGGGTCATAAATTTTGACTGAGGACTCGAAATCAGATTCTGTCAGTGCTCACTCGTGCAGAATTTAAAAATCTATGTTTGTTATTGGGAAACGTAACCGCCAAGCTTGGGCCAAAAAAGCACCGTTTAGGCCATTTTCTGAGCCTTTGAAGATTTATTTGCTATTTTTACTAATTTCTGTTTTTATAGTATTTAGGGTATTCTTGGTATTCTTGGTATTTATGAGTTAGGGTTTGTCTATATCAGTATTTTTGTTAATTTCTATTAAGAAATTTCTTCTCTGGTAGGATTTTTTTTTCTTTCGGTACAAGATAGGAATTGAGATTCATATATTAGGATTTCTTTTATTTCTTTGAGCCTTAGGGTCTAGAGTCTATATATACACATTTTTAATTGTTTGAGGATTCATCCTTCTATTATTAACAAAGTTTCATTTTTTGGCAAATGATGGGTTTCGCCTTGTTTTCTTCGGGTTCTCTTCTTGCCTTCTCCTTAATTCCTCTTCGTTAGTTCGCAGGATAATCGCTATTATGGCTGTCGTCAGTTCGTATCAGAGCTAATTAGATCCAATGGAAGATTGTCGTGGTTGTGGTCGCGGTTGCAACAATAAGCAGGTTCCGATGGAGAAAGTCGAGCACTATAATCGTAGCCTTCATGACATAATGTTGATTGAGGATTTACAGAAGTAAGTCACAAATTAAAGTCGACGTCAAGCTAAGGCGACATGAAACCCTGAGGATTATGAGATCTCAAATCGTTGATATGAGTCTTCCTTCGAGAACCCTTATCACTAGTGGGCTACATACCAGGAACGCAATAATCGGGAGGAGCCTCATGGAGATCTTTATTTTCAGATTAATCTTGCCGGATTTTCTGGTACATTACCAGCAAAGAGCTTCGTTGACTAGATCAATGAAGTGGAACGAATTTTCGACTATTAGCAAGTTCCGGATTGGATGAAGGTGAAGCAGAGTTCGTTGACTAGCTCAACGAAGTGGAGCGGATCTTCGACTATAAGCATGTTCGGGTTGATCTGGCCGAATTTTCTAGTACGTTACAAGCAGAAAGCTTCGTTGACCGGATCAACGAAGTGGAGCGGATCTTTAAAAGAAGAGATAATAGTAATTGACAAACTAGTGTATGAAGCCGACGACATGCTGTACGATGATATCCATGAGCCTTTGGGAGTCAATAGACTCTTGCATATGACCAAAGTTTGCTGACTCCTAAAGGTGATTTAGGGGATGAGCGACTGCGAGCCAATATTTTTTACACCATTTGCACCGTTGCGGATAAAGTTTACAAAAATAATCATCGACAACAATAGTTGTGAGAACGTAGTATCCGAGGAGGTTGTCTAAAAATTACAATTAAAGATGGACCGTCATCCTATGCCATATAAGTTGTTTTGGTTGAATAAAGACAGCGAGGTAACAGTAGACAAGCAATGCCTCGTACCTATTTCAATTAGTAGCAAATATTTTAATAGTGCTTGGTGTGATGTAGTGGCCATGAACGCCTTTGACAGTATGATCACAACAATATCTATGATGGACGAAAGAATACTTACACCCTTCACATCAAGGGAAAGAAGATTGTGTTGGCGTCGCGGTGAGAAGAAACCACTCCCATTCCGGTAGCCAAAGTTACTAATCTGCTTTCTATATCCAAGTTCTTAGATGAGATGAAGCAGTGAGGCGTAGTCTATGCTTTGCTTCCATGCCAGAGCGATGTCCTAGCCTTGGACGCTGAGATACCAGCCTAAGTACAGTAGCTGCTAACATTTAATGAGTTGATGCCAGAAGATCTTCCTTCTGGGATATCACCTATATGAGATATCTAGAATCAGATTGACCTTTTTCCGGGGTCAAGTTTGGCTAATCAACCAGTATATCGCCTTAATTCTAAGGAAGCTGAAGAATTGTAGTGATAGATGGTGGAATTATTGGAGAAGGGCTATATCTGTGAGAGCATGAGCCCATGTGCAAATTTTGCCCAACTAGTGCTGAAAAAGGATAGTTCATGGCGTATGTGTGTTGGCAGCCGAGTTATTAATAAGATTACAATAAATTACAAATTTTCAATTCCCTGCTTAGACGATGTGTTGGATCAGCTATTCGGTTCAAAGGTCTTCTCAAAAATTGGCCTTAAAAGCAGGTACCATCAAACCAGAATAAGGTCGGGAGATGAATGGAAGGCGCATTAAAGACGTAACTTGAGCTATATATGAGTGGATGATCATGCCTTTTGGATTGTCTAATGCACCCAACACATTCATGATATTTATACATCTATCTTGCAACCTTCCATGGGAAAGTTTGTTATGGTTTACTTTGATGACATTCTCGACTATAGTCCGACATGGGCATCACACTTCGATCACTTCATGCTATTTTTGAAAACCTGAGAACGATAAGAAGTGTTCTTTCTTTACTACCTCAATAACTTTCCTTGGCTTTATTGTGTCTACTGATGGTGTGCAGGCAGATCAAGCAAACATAGACATAGTCTTGGAGTGGCCTTAGCCGAGGACTTTGCACGATGTCAAAAGTTTCCATTACTTGGCTTCTTTCTATCGCCGGTTCATTAGAAACTTCAATACTTTGCTCCTATCATCGAGTGTTTCAAGGGATGAGATTTCAAGTAATCTGAAGAAGTAGAGGCAAGTTTTTAACTGATCAAGCAGAAAATGACCGAGGCACCAGTTCTGACCCTTCTTGATTTTGACCAGAGGCCAAATGTGATACGCCCGACATTGGCATAGGGGGTGTTCTGAGTTAGTTTGGCCGTCCAGTTGTTTCTTCAGTGAGAAGCTATCTGGATCACTTAGAAAATATGAGAAAAAATAATTACTTTTTCACTCTTACAATAGAATAGGTACAAGACTCTCCTTTTATAGAGAGAATTTTACAATAGAAAAGAATACTAATGAAAAAAAAAGGAAACTATTAAAGCTTATTAAGACTAATTAAAGTTAATTAAAAACTCATTATTTTTCTTGTTTTTTATATCTTTTATAACCTGTATTTACATAAGAAATGATCCTGTAATTATGACTCAATCAAGGATTTTAATGATAGAATTAATTTTCAACACTCCCCCTCAAGCTGGTTTGTAGATATCTTCCATAGCCAGCTTGCTAGTTAACTTATCTAATTGTTTCTTGTATAGTCCTTTCGTCAGTACATCAGCTAATTGTTCATCCGTTGGAAGATATGTCATGCATATTATTCCAGTTTTGATTTTTTCCTTGATGAAATGTTTATCCACTTCTATATGCTTTGTACGATCATGAAGAACCGGATTATGAGCTATAGAAATAACAACTTTATTATCACAATAAACTTTCGTAGGAGTTGAGCAAGAACACTTCAATTCCTCAAGAATTCTTTTGATCCACATCACCTCACATATTCAATGGGAAACAACTCCGAATTCTGCTTCATCACTACTTCTTGCTATCACATTTTGCTTTTTTACTTCGCCATGTAACTAGGTTCCCACCAATAAAGGAACAGTAGCCTGATGTTGATCTTTTGTCTGTAACACTCCTTGCCCAATCTGCATCTGTGTAGATTCTTGAATAATAAATTTCTCCCCGGAGTTCATTTCAGATATCTCAATATCCTATAGACGACCTCGAAATGTTCTGCTCCTGGTGAGTGCATGAACTGACTTACCAGGCCGCGTATGAGACAAGTAAATCAATTTTCCTACGAGTCTCTGATATAGTTCTCTGTCCTTCACTTCTTCAGCCTTAACAACTATAACTTCAGGTTAGGCTCAATCGGAGTCAACCATTTTACATCCCAGCAAAGCTGTTTCTCCAAGGAGATCAAGAATATATTTTCTTTGATTAAACAAATATACCTTCTTTGGATCTTGCAAATTCCATCCTGAGGAAATACTTGAGGACTCCCAAATCCTTAATTTGAAATTCTTTTGCGAGATTCTTTTTTAGGACTGATAATTCTGTTTCGTCATTGGCAGTTAAGATAATATCATCAACATAAATAATCAAGATAGCAACTTTACTCTTTTCTGAATGTTTATAAAATATTGTGTGATCTGCTTGACTCTGCAAGAAACCATAATTGATAACAACCTTTCCAAAGCGTTCAAACCATGCTCTTGGTGACTGTTTGAGTCTATATAATGCCTTATTTAATTGGCACACGTTTTCACTGCCAAGCCTCTTCTCAAATCCAGGTGGTACGCTCATGTATACTTTCTCTTCTAGATCACCATTGAGAAATACTTCACTAACGTCAAGTTGATGTAGAGGCCAATTCGAATTTACTGCAAGAGATAACAGGACTTTGATAGAGTTTATCTTAGCAACTAGAGCAAAAGTCTCTTGATGGTCAATCCCATAAGTCTGAGAGAAGCCTTTAGCTACTAGTCTAACTTTGTACCTTTCAATGCTTCCATCAACTTTACATTTTATTGTAAACACCCATTTACACTCAACTACTTTCTTGCCTCTGAGTAGATTAACTATCTCCCAAGTGCCACTTCTCCTTAAAACATTCATCTCTTCCATGACTGCTAATTTCTAACTCGGATCATCCAAAGCTTCTTGTATATTCCTTGGAACAAACAAGTGTGAAATTCTAGAGATGAAAACTTTATGGTTTTTTGACCGTCTTTGATAGGAAAGGTCATTTGAAATAGGATGATTAGTGCAGTTTCAAATACCTTTCCTAATTGCTATAGGAACATCAAGATTAGAAATAGTAGGTGAACAATGAGACAATGGGAGAAATCAAAGCTGGACTTGGGATGGAGTTACCTGGAATTTCGGTGCCAAAACTCGGATTTTTAGATTGGTGTTGTGCAAGCTTGGCTTTCGAGTCTTTATCCGTAAGATGAAATCTCTTCCTAGTATAAACTTGAAGCTCAGAACTCAGATCACGGTGATCAGTTTGTAGTATTTCTCCCCCTGATCGAGAGTCTCCAATACTAGGCACTAGAGATAAGTGATTATTATTTGGAAAAATGATATTGAGAAGTGGGGTAGAAATTTCCCAAAAATTATCTTTTATTTCACTTGTCTCCCCCTGAAGGGAATTTTTGGTAAAATAGGGGTTGTTTCTAAAAAAGACACATCCATGCTCACAATTTTTTTTTTTGTTTGAGGATTGAAACACTTATACCCCTTCTTCTTTGACGAATACCCTAAGAATACACATTTTATAGCACGCGGTTCAAGTTTTGAACGAAATTGACATGGAACATGAACATAGACAGTATACCCAAAAACTTTGACAAATAAATCAGAAAATAATCTTTATTTCAAGAAATTTTTTTTAGATAATCAAGAGGTGTTTTGTATTCTAATACCTTAGTAGGCATCCTGTTTATCAAATAAGAGGCTGTTAAAATTGCTTCACCCCATAAATACTTAGGAACATGCATATAAAACATTATAGCACATGCTACTTCAAGTAAATGTTTATTTTTTTGGTTCTACAATGTCATTTTGTTGAGGGGTAATCACGACAAGTAGATTGATGAAAAATATCTTTTTTCTTTCAAAAAATCACCCAAGTGCTCATTAAAATATTATGTTCCATTGTCAGAATGTAAAATACAAATTTTGGTTTGAAATTGGTTTTCAATCAATGTAAAATTTTTTAACAAATTTCTCACTTTAGATTTTTTATTCATCAGATAAATCCAACATAAACGTGTATGATTATTAATAAATGTTACAAACCATTTTTTTTTCCAAAAAGAGTAGTAATTTTAGATGGACCCCAAACATCACTATGAATCAAATAAAAAGGTTTGGAGACATGATAACTCTTTGGCATATATGTTGAACGATGAAATTTTGCAAAAATACAAGTTTCACAATGTAAAGAAGAGCAATCAATGCCTTTAAATAATTCTGGAAATAAGTTTTTTAGGTAAAGAAAATTAGGATGCCCTAGCCTATAGTGTCATAGCATTATTTTTTCTCGAACCGAGTTTGAATTGATACTGTTAAAAACTAGAGCTTTTTTATTACCAACAGGTATTTTATCCAAGTAGTAAAGACCTTCAATCATCATAGCATGCCCAATCATCGTCCTCGTGTTTTGGTCCTGAAATTCACAGTGTGCTTCAAGAAATATAATACGACAATTAGAATCTTTAGATAGTTTACTAACAAACAAAAGGTTGCAGGCTAATTTAGGAATAAGAAGAACAAAATTGAGATTAATTTTCTAGGTGAGTTTAATGAGTCCTTTTCCTGGAATAGGTGAAAAACTACCATCGGCAATTCTAATTTTCTCATTTCCAGAACAAGGGGAATAAGTATTGAATAATTGAGAACAACTAGACATGTGATCCGAGGCTCCAGAATTTATGATCCATGGAGAAGAGTTTAAACAAGAGAGAGCTTTAGGATTGCTACCTGTTTGTGCCAAGGAAGCACTAGGAATACCATATGAGAAGTTGGATTTTATCAGCTTCAAGAGTTCATCAATTTGCTCTTTGTTGAAGGAGCCTGAGTCGGCTTCATTGGCCATAAGAATTCTACGTTTTTTCTCTCCTTGAGTTTGCAGGTTTGCCATGAATTTTCCAACATGCCTTACGTGTATGGCGAGGCTTGTTGTAGAAATCACACCAAACTCATGGCTTATCATCAGACTTGCGCCGGTAAGCTACAGCCTTGTAGGTAGAATCAGTAAATAAGGCAGAATTTTCAATTGACTCACTAACACTCCTTTTTCCGAGCATGACACTCCTTCGGCTTTCTTCTCTTTTGACTTCGGCAAATACTTCACCAATGGATGAGAGAGAGAGAGTCTCCCAATGATCCTTGCTTGATCTTCATTAAATTCGACATTGAGACCAGCAAGAAATTTGTAAATGCGGTTGTCTTCTATGGTTTTCTTGTGGTGGTTGCAATCATCAGCAGATTCTCATTCCTATGTGCTGAAGAGGTCAAGATTCTGCCATAACCTTTTCAACGAATTGAAATATTTGGTGACGGAATCATCTCCTTAATGAATATCCCCCAACTTTAAAGTCAATTCAAAAACCTAAAATTGGTTACCCAAGTCAAAATACATCTGACTGACATTATCCCACAACTCTTTTGCAGTAGGACTCCATGGAGTTGACTAGCCATGTCATAACCATGGAGTTTTCAGCATCCCATACGACATGCATCGGATCATCAACAGCAAGAGCCTTCTTGTCACCAGTGATATAATCGATTTTTCTTTGCCCACGGATATACATTCGGACGAATTGCGACCATCGGAGAAAGTTGTCCCCATTCAGTCGAATAGTGGTGATTTGGACTGAATGAGGGTTGGAATGGTGTTGTGGAATCTCAGAAGGTTTTACCGTGATAGTGGCAAGGATTATAGTGGTTTTGGACGTGACTTCTGACATAACTACTACAACCTCGCTCTGATACCAACTTAGAAAAATATGAGAAAAAATAATTACTTTTTCACTCTTACAATAAAATAGGTACAAGACTCCTTTTATAGAGAGAATTTTTTAATAGAAAAGGATACTAATGAAAAAAAGAAACTAATTAAAGCTAATTAAATCTAATTAAGGCTAATTAAAAACTCTCCTATTTTTCCTGATTTGTATATCTTTTACAACCTGTATTTATATAAGAAATGATCATGTAATTATGACTCAATCAAGGATTTTAATGATAGAATTAATTTCCAACAGGATCCAAGAAGAATTATTCTACCTACGACTTGGAGTTCTATGCCATTATTCAGTCCTTGAAGTATTGACATCACTATCTAGTACAGAAGGAGTTTATCCTATTTAGTTATCACAAAGCTTTAATGTGTATCAATGATCAACACAAGTTGAGTAGGCTAAATGCCAAGTGGGCGATTTATTTGTAGGAGTTTACTTTTATGCTAAGACACCAATCCGGGAGTCTAATCTGTGTTACAGATGCTTTAAGCCATCACTCTTCATTACTTACTACCATGAGTACTAAAGTTGTAGGCTTTAAGGTCTTTGTAGATATGTACACTACTGACCCTTCATTCGGAAGAATATTCCAAGAGGTACACGATGAACGCCGACATGATTTTATTTTGCATAATGACTATTTGTTTCGTGGGTTGCAATTATGCATTCCAGATTGTTCTCTGAGGCAGCAGATCATGAGTGGACTTCATAATGAGGGGCACTTCGGATGTGATAAAACGTTGACTCTAATCTCTCTTGATTTCTATTGGCCCAAGTTGACCAACGATGTGACTCACTTTGTTGACTGATGTTCTGTATGCCAATGGTCCAAGGGGTTCTCACCAATGCATGATTATGCACTCTCTTACATGTTCTCAAAGCTCCTTGGTTTGATGTCAGCATGAATTTTGTATTAGGATTACCCCGCACCTAATGAACCTCAGGAAAACTATGGATGTCTGAATTGCTCATCTTTACTTCAAGGAGATCTTGCATTTGCATGACGTTCCTTGGCCTATGATTTCGGATTGAGATACTAAATTCATCAGTCATTTCTGGATGAGCTTATGGTGAAAATTGGGCATGCAGTTAAACTTTAGTAGTGTCTATCACACTTAGACAGATGGACAATCCGAGGTGGTGAATCAGAGTCGGGGTAACCTTCTGAGATGTCTCATAGGAATTAAGCCGAAGCAGTGGGACTTGGCGTTGCTTTAAGCAAAGTTTGCCTACAACAGATTGAGAAAGAGGTCCACAGGTTTAAGTTCTTTTGAGATTGTTTATAGGCGAAACCCATTCAGGGTTCTGGACTTAGCCTCTGTTCCACGTGTAAGACGATTTAGTCCTAAAACAGATGAGATGTTGAGATTAGCTATGGGCGGAACTTATTCGGGGTTCTGGACTTATCCTATGTTCCATATGTATAACAATTTAGTCCTAAATAGATGAGATGACAGAGCATCCTCGAGGCATTCATGAGTAGGTGAGCTAACAATTCTTGAAAGCAATACCAAATACAAGACTTGGGTTGATAGGTATCGTCAGGTACTTTTTGAGGTTGGAAATTTTATCTAGGTTGTATTAACTCATGATTATTTCGCTGTTGGCGAGTATAATGAGCCGAAGGAACGGAAGATTGGACCATGTGAGATACTGCAAAAGATCAACGACAATGCTTGCAAGTGCCTTCCTACTCATTTGAAGACTTATGATGCCTTCAATGTGAAGCACTTGACTCCTTATTCGGTGGATGTTGATAAGGCCACTATGAACTCGAGGGCGAATTCTTTTTAACTCGGGGAGATTGATGCAGGACCAACCCAATATGACCCCTTGAACTTCAAAGGGTCATAACTTTTGATTTGGGACTCGAAATTAGGCTATGTCAGCGCTCACGCGCGCAAAATTTAAAAATATATATTTATTTTTGGGGAAACTGTAATCGCCAAGTTTCGGGTCCCAAAAGTACCATTTAAGCCCTTTTCGGAGTCTCCAAATATCTTTTTGCTATTTTTAATAATTTTCGCTTTTATGGTATTGAGAGTATTTTTGGTATTTATGGGGTTAGAGTTTGTCTATATTAGCGTCATGTGTTGTTAATTTCTTTCTATTAGAAATCTATTAAGATTGTTTTTTTGGTAGGATTTCTCACCTATTGAGTTATTTGAAGATTCACCCCTCTATTATTAATAAAGTTTCCTTTTTTGGCCAAGGATCAAATTTTTAGATGAATATTAACTTGGGCTCTTTTATATATTGATTCCTTGTTGTATATTGTGTTTTTAAATCTCTTTTGGCTAAGATTTGTTATCTTTTTCCTGAAGTTGCTTTCTAAACTTGGACATATAATTTTCATATTATATCTAATTGGTAATGCTGCTTTTTTCTATAGATTTATATATATTTTAGTCGGCAATTGTATATGGATATTTGGTGTTAGCATGATAGGTATAAGTTAAAGAGGGAAAAAGTGATTGTCAACATTAGTATCCACTAGTTGGTGGTGAAAGAACTCAAGGCAGTTTGGGAACAATAGATAGCTGTTAGGCTTCACTTATCCCCCAAGAGGGACCATGGGTGGCAGTTCGCTAACAATAGATAGCTTTCATTGAGTCTGTTGAGATTTGATATTTAACAATGATCAGCCAACTCTCTTAGCGGGTCTACCTTGAATTGAAAGGAAATTTCAACCAATAAGAGGTCAAGTTCTTGATAACCTTGTTCTCACCTTGTTCTCACCCTTGAAGTGGTTGGATTTGCTGGTTGCTCATGTGGCTTTATTTGTTGATCCATCTTGGGTTGATTTCTATCTGATGGCAATGATCTAGTTTACCCTCAACTAACATTAGCTAGATCTGCTTTGTCGACTAATTTGTGGCTAGGTGTGCTATTGGAATGAGAAAATAAAACCTCTAATTATTACTGTCAAGCTTTCGATATGCTATCCAATGTCATTCTATTCTTCATTGCAATTTCACTTCTGTAGGCAGCGGACTAGTCTGCTTTAGGAAACTTTGTATTGGTTTCAAAAGCGCCGACGGGAGCAAACCTGATTTTTCTCAACTTCTTTTGTCGTGAGTGAAGGTGGTTTCTAATGTGAAATAGGCCTGCCTCATTTTGGTGATGGAAAATACAAGGGACACAACACACATGTGGTAGGGGTGAGTGCGGTTGCTGTTTTTGGACCTAAGTGTTCTTGTTGTAGGAAAGGCTTCATGTTTCTCTCTTCGATTTAGCTCGCTTGCTAGGGATAACATCCATCAAAAGAAAATTCCATTTCACAACTCTTTGGATAGGTGCTATCAAAATACTAGGCACTTTGATTTTGATTCATTAGTTCGCTACATGGATTCTAAATGTGCTGTTGATCCTGAGCATTGACTGTCAATCCATTCCTAATCATTTAGTCTTACCCAATACAGAATTGCATCTGTTCTGATGGTTCTTGAATTGAGCAAGAATCCAATATTACAATGATGATAACCCTAGATCCCAATTAATTCCTCTTTGTTCAATGGGCTCTCTAACCCTCTAACGAGGATGCTGGGCTTCTAGATTGGCCACCGCGAGCGCTTCCCGATTTACCCTAGTGACCGGTGGGAAACTTCCGTGGGGCCGGGCCGGTCACCCCAGGTTCAATTTGTCTGCTGCTTGGTTCATCATTTTATTTTTTTTTTTCTCTAACCCTCTAACGAGGAGATTCTTGCAAGCCATTTGAGCCTTCTGTAAATTTAAGAGCCACAGTCGTAATGATTCAATGTAGAATTCCTTTACTCATTCTTGGAATTTTGAGAAATATGTTTTTTTTACATATTCAAGGATTTCTATGCTGGGTATGTTGATGTTCCTCATCTCATTTTCTGCACGACTTTAATCTCTAAATTTGTAGGAGCTTCCTAGACCATCGTGTTCAGGTCTATTTCCTTCGAGAACCTACAGATTAATTAAGAACATCTCTTAAGTCCTTGTTCTGCAACCAAAAGTTTATTTCTGATTTAATTAGAGAGCATCAATTCACTTTCCTAAAAGGCAAGAGAACTGCTTATTGTTTCATGTGTGATCTGAGACAATTGTCATTAACAGTCAGTTCCGCTAGTGATGCAATTATCATTAACAGTACTACAATTTAGGTCTTTGTCAAGGAAATCCTTTTCCATTCTTTTTCATTCTTCTTGCCAATTGTTGGCATCATTACCTAGCCTAGTCAGACATTGCTAGGAATTTATCAGCTTGGTTTAAGATTATTCAATATACTAATACTATTATATTCTCAACTACTCAATGCATTGGTAATTTCATCATATTAGCAACCTTCTTTGCTTTTAGTGGTCTACAACTAATAAAGGGGAAAAAAAAACTTGCCTGAATCTTCAATTGCAACTTTGCACCTCTGGGTTCCAATTTGGTGTCCAGAAGCCACTAAGAAGTTATTGGAACAAGCTTTGTCTCAGGTTGTTCACTAACGAGACCCATGGAAAAGAACTTTTTGTCCATTGGGGATTTGCAAACTCTCGTAATAGTTCCTTATCACTATATTTTTGAACATTTTGGAGGATTGATAAAATTGACAGGCTAGGGTGGACTTTCTTGTAACAGCTATATTCCTCTGAACCATCTCTTGTTCGGAATCATACACTTTGAAGTCTTGTTGTTGGCGATTGACCTTATGTTGATGCTTGTGGTCTTTTCTCTCGGCTTGCTCTCTACTTGGGTTCCGTGCGCGCCTGAGGCGGATCTAGTAGAAATCTGGGGATATGGAGAAGGATCTAGTAGAATCCATTGTAGAATCCATTTAGGTAATCGCGTATGGAAGCGGATATACCTTCATACACACTTTGCTCTTTGCAACTCGGTCGATATGGTATCGACCGTGGTCAACGAGCAAATAACTTCATCTACAGGACTTTTTATAGGTGGACAGAGTACATGGAGTGTGTGACTCAATCCTCCATTCAGAACTTTATTGATCTAGTCACCCCTAGTCTTAGTCCTTTTTCTTTGATATTTTTTCTTATTATTATGTTTTTTGCGACTTACTCGAGTCCTATTCATTGGTCCACTAGTATTGCAATATTTTTTTCTCATAGCAAACTTATCACTCAATTTGTTGCTTTTGTTTGTCGAACAGGTTTTGTTTGTGATCTCGAAGCCTGATGTGTTCAAGAGCCCAAACTCAGACACATATGTCTTCTTCGGAGAGGCAAAAATAGAGGACCTGAGCTCGCAGTTGCAAACCCAAGCTGCTCAACAATTCAAGATTCCAGATCTCAGTAACATGATGGCGAAGGTAGATGTGTCTTCCAACCCGCCATTTGGGGAGGATGAAGAGGAAATCGATGAAAGCGGTGTGGAACCTCGAGATATTGATCTGGTCATGACACAGGCTGGTGTGCCCAGAGCAAAGGCTGTCAAAGCTTTGAAGACAAAGAATGGGGACATCGTAAGTGCTATCATGGAGCTCACTGCCTAGTGAGGCGAAACTTGGAGAAATCGTGAGCATTATTCTGGCACTACAGTTATGTTAACGAATCAATGTTCTTAGGCTGTTTGGAGTTTTGGATCGTCTCAAAGATGTTACAATTTGTTTTCTGTGGTTTCAGAGAAATGGTCTCTTGTATCAAGCTCATTTTTTTCAAGTTAGAAAAGTTGCTTATTTATGGATATCTTGGTGTAGCAAAAGAACACCTTGATACTAATTTATACAAACACCAATACAAACTCAACGCCTAAAAGAATAATCAAAAAGTTGAGTTTTACATGAGAGATGGAAAACTTTATAGACTAATCTTAATTTGGAAAGCTATGAACTAATTTAACAATTTAGAAAATATAATATTTATCATTAATTGACTACCAAAAGACATGAATTACTAATTAGTTGAACAATTTAAAATTTTAATATTATTTTCAATCGGCATTATTTTTCTCTACTAACAGCTCAACACTATGGCACCTCTCATAGGTGTTTCTCCATTTCTTTGACTCAATCGGCCTAATTTGTCTGATCCTGATCTATCAACTGAACTTCAAAACTTTCTTTACTATGGATTTGATCAAATTCGATTATTTGTTTTAAAATAGGTTTGGTCGACCGATCCTCGATCAATCAACTAAACTCTTATTTCCTTCTTGACTCAATTCGAATTTGATTTGTTCTTATCCGTTCTAATTAGTTGACTGAGCCAACATGTTCCGTTGACCAAACCCTTTGTGAAACCGAAGACTCTATTTTTCAAGAAAATAAAATTAGCACAATAACTTTAATGATCTTGTAGATAAGTATGCATGAATCAAACTGATAATTAAACTGACTGATATCGACTTACAAATCTATGCTGATTTTTTCAGTCAAATCATTACCTAAAATTGTCCCAATTAGAATATGTCCTCACTGTCTTCTAGAATCGAAAGGTCTTTTCAGGATTTACCTTACCCACCAAATATATGATCTTTCTAGAATACGCCCTCACTGTCCTCAATTTGAAGCAAAAGATGCAAGAATTGTTGCAGGAGTATATACAAAGGTTTGGGTCAGATTGTTTTGGAAGTTCCCTCCATTGCCCTAAGATTTTAGTAGGGACCTTCTCCCCGGGCCTAAGGTAGGGCGACTTCTTATGGTCCCTAGCTAAGAAGCTTCAACAAGACTATGATGAGTTGTTCACTCAGGTAGAAAATACATCAACGTGAAAGAGACGTAAAGGGATTGCCATGGGTAGAGGGGACCCGACAGGCAGAACCGGGGGAGCGTTGACAAGATCAATGGCCTCCCCTTCAACCCATTCCCCCGATGCAACCTGTGTATCATGCTCCTTTGAGGGTACCTAAGGTGGAGACTATGCAGGTCGGTGAAGAGTATCACCTCTTGAGAAGGGCACCCGAGTTTGAGAAGGGGCCTCGCCGTCCTCAATTGGGTGTTTTATGCTCTTTCCACCAAGAGTATGAGCATACTACCCAAGACTTCCAAAAGCCAGAGAGATTGAGTGAGTCATTGGAGTCCATCTGCATGTGCCAGTAATGCTTGTGGCGACTATAGCTTACCGAGATCCTCCACCTCATTATCACCAACAAGGATTAGAGGCGAGCTCCTAAGCGATGTGGTAATAAGAGGTATGCAGTTCAGCCAGAGTGGAGGCTAGATAAGGGACCAATCGATCATAATCTATCCATGATGGGGGTTACCAACATGATATCGGGAGGCACCATAGACTCTAGCTAGGACGGAGGGGGAACTTGTGATAGGGATGAGCATCCCGGAGTGGACACGTGGCACGGAGAAACTATGTGGCAGAGCCCGCCAGGTCGGAATTCTGAGGTCAGACCGAAACTACCTCGGGAGAACATACAAAAACCTCCAAAGTCAAACCGGGTGTCGGACGCCCAAGGTTAGCTCGGGAGAATAGACGAAAGCCCCCGAGGTTAGCTCGGGTGTTAGGCCCCGAGACCCTCTTGGTAAATCAAATGAAGGCCCCGAGGTTAGCTCGGGAGATGAGACCTCGAGACCGACTCAGGAGAGTGAAGCTCAAAGATCAATATATCAGATAGCTCGCTCGACTTCAAGTAACTATTCCTCTTTCGAGAATAGGAAAGTCATCGGATAGTTATTGTTTGCAGTACGTGGCAATTAAGGCTTTAATGATCGCAGTGGTCGTTACCAAAAGATATCAGGTAACCGATGATTAGAGAACGTGGAGGAGAACATGGGGACATGTGTGATCGAAACCTTAGGTATATAAGACGCTTCGACATCCAGGTAAAGGGAGGTAAGCTTTCCGAACTTGGGCAAAATTCTGATTCCTCGTTGTCCTAAAAAGTGATAAAAATCTTGACGTGAGCGTCGGAGTAGGCTCCGCCGGAAAACCTTCCAGTGTGTTCCCATTAACACTTGTATTAATCTTGCATGGCGCGATTGTCTTCTTTCCGTCACTGTCCTAGTAGGTTGTGCTTTGGTGACTTGCCATCCGCATCGATCCCTTCTGGAACAAGGGTCACATGATTCGATAGGGTCATATTAACCCAAAAGCATCCATATTGTTAATCTCTGATCCATCTCGATAACATGGGTACAAGTATAACACACCATACAACTAACATGGTGTATCTGAGCTAAATCAAACCCTACACATAAACTAATTCTATCAAAGGGCAAACCACGCCATCGCAGCCTATCTCATGGGTAGTCTATGGTGAACAAGCTACTAGATGTCTAACACATCTTCAATCATGAGGTTGTACCAAGTAATACATTATGCCCACTCTCGGTCATTGATATAGTTATCCACTAACCTTATCACTAAGGTATGATAATATCATGCAAACATAAATCAGGTACATCCAAATCCTACACAAAACAAGCACATAACAAGCATATAACAAGTACACGATAAGTATTGATTGCGAGCGACAACACGCTAACACTATAAGTTCTTTAACTACTGACTGCGAGCAATAACCCACTACTATTATATGGTTTAGTGTTCAGTTAGGAATGTATAAATATTTCTATCTGTAGGCGATAACACTCTATGACTATCTGGTCTAGTGGACAAATAGGATATGTATCAATCTAGCTATGAATGTGGGCGACAATACAATACCATTACCTAGTCTAGTGGGCAATTCAGATGTTTAGAAATGTAACAAGTAACAAGTAAAATAATAACAAGAAGTTAACTAAAGATACTAAAAGTAATGTTATCCCGCAGGATACTCTACCAACTAAAATAAACTAATAACTAAACCATCCAATAGGATACTCGACAAACTATACTATGGTATGGTATTCCTGATGTATAAGCATTGGTCTACATGCAAATGAGGAATCCCTAAGTTTTAGTTGCTGGTATTTGCCTATTAACACTTGGGATCTAGCTATTACTAGACCATTTCACTCTTTCCTATTTTATGCATTACATTGTAAGTTAGACATTAATATTAGTTTGCGCTTATTCCACTCGATTAGTTATCATTTTAGCATTGCCACTAGTCATAGAGTTCATATGCCATACTGTCGTATCATCACTTCACTTTCTGCTTCATTAGTGGTTGATGTTGTCCAAGGCAACATTAACACCCTGTTTCGTTGGAGGCGTGGATTGATGATGGAATAGATTCCTTGCGGAAAATAAAGCTGTAGAGTGGAGGAAAAGAAAAAAAAAGGGGAAAGAAAAGGAGAGAACAGAATCCCTGCGGGAAGGAAGTGGGAAAGAGAAAGAAAAATCAAAATAAGGGAAAGAAAAGGAGAGAACAGAATCCCTGCGGGAAGGAAGAGGGAAAGAGAAAGAAAAATAGAAAAGTCTGATGTTGTTGGATTTTTGTCTGATGCATCTACATGACCTTGAGATCAGTTTGTTGAAGGTGATGAGTTGATTGTCGACTAGATGATCCTGTTCTCGATTTAAAGCGTAGTAGAAGAGGGGGAAGAAACGAAGTCGTGGATGACAAGCTCGACGTCGGATTAGCCCAGATCGCTCCTTGCGCTGCTCCGCCATAATCCTGCCATAATCCTCTTCTAATGGGTGTCGCCACCACTTGCCTTCCCCTTCGCCGTCGCTGTCGCATCCTTCTTGCGGCTGTTTTCTTCCTCTACTTGGTATTCCTTGTGCTCTCCTAGGCCGTCCCTACAAACTCCTCGAAGTGAAACTCGATCTCAGCTATTTCCTGAAGCAGGAGTTCTACTTCAGGTTTGCCTCCTTGACGGGGACGAACTTTGAGTTTAACAGCGTGATGTCGTGGAATCTGACCGTGTAGATGTTAACCAATGGCTGAAAAGGCATGCCGACGTCGAACATTGGAGCGACCATTGGGGGTATTTTTGTGTTCGTAATGGCGCTTGGGGCGAGGCTTTTTGTGCCGGTGAAGTTGCCACCGTGTTGCCACTTCTTGAGCAGCAGCAAGGCCACTGAGTGGGAAGGCAGGAAGGATGATGACGATGATGAAACGCCGCAGCTAGTGATGCGGCAATGGAATTGTGGAGAAGTCCTGACGACCAACTCGCTTGGTTGTGGCTGGCGGACATGTCAGAGATGAGGTAGAGAAGAGAGATGAGAAGAGAAATACATTCCACCTAATTTTGGGTGGATGAAAAAGAGCCCAAAAAAATGGATTTATGAATTCATCTCTTCAATATTTGATAACGAGTAAACAAACAAAAGAAAATATAATCCATCTTTCCTCGTGAAATTTTTCCTACCTTTACTTTTTATATCCATCCTCCCAAGTAAACAGGGCATCAAAGATGAAACCTCCTCCATTGTTGGCACCTCCTCCTTTAGACTAGGCTTTAGCTTTAGATTTATTTAGTAGATGTTTGACTTTTTTTGAATGCAGTCAACCTTTAAATTTAATTTATGTTTACTTGTTGACTTCAGTGATGTACTTACTAAAGTCGGTGCTTACTTTTTCCTTAAGTTGGTGCTTACTTTCCACTTAAGTTGATGTTTACTTCATGCTTACTTAAGTTGATGCTTACTTGTTTATTTCAGTTAATGCTTAATTATAATTCACGCTTACTTTAATTACCTATTAATGTACCTTTTATTGAGAATTATTGACTTGCTTTGTTGACTTAAATTATTGACTTACTTTGACTAATAGTTGGCTATTATGCTTACTTAAGTTGACTTTAAGATTCCTTTACTTTAGTCTAGTCGACTACAATTTACTTCAATTCTTTGCATGTTTTTATGCTTATGCTTTCAATATTGCATGCATAATTATATTTTTAAACATTAACTTTAAAATTTCTTATTTTTGAAAATCCAAGTGTTTCTTAAAACTTAAATTCTCTATTGAATGATTTTTGATGTATAAAAAAGAGAGAGGAAAAAGAAAAAAGTTCAAAATTTTAACTAAGTTTTTATTCAAGGGGAGTTATGAAATGAAACTGAATGTTTTAACTAGGGGAGAGAGAAAAATTATAAAACTTAATTTTATGCACAAATGCATTTGCATTTCATTTCCAAGTTTATCATACATAAGTGCATATCCATTTTTTAACTTTAATTTTGTTTACTAAATTTACATTTAGTTTTCATAAATTAAAAAGAAGAAGATTGTTGGTGTAGACTGCTACAACATCAAACCTGTATTTTGATGTATGGTAAGTTTAAAGTTAGATTGTTTTTGGAACTAATAAGTGTGTCAAGTGTGAAGGTACATACATGTAACTCCATGAAAGATAAAAGTTTTGGTAGGTTAGATGGCTGGATACCAAGAAGTTAGTGAAAATGTTCTAGTGGGTTCAGGTGACCAGACACTAGGTAATGACAATGGACTCAAACCTATGTTAAGTTTAGAGTTGCATTGTCTTTGGAACTAACCAGCGTGTAGTGTGCAGATGCAGGTAATTTGACGAAGGACAAAAATCTTGATAGGTTAGGTGAATAGATACCAAGTAGTTAACGAAAGAGTTTTAGTGGGTCAAGTATCAGACACTAGGCAATGATGATGATAGACTTGATAGGTACCAAGTAATGGAAAATTCTAGTAGGTCAAGTGACTAGACACCAAGCAGTAAAAGTCCTAGTGGATTAGTAGAGATAGACACTTAGCAAAGGTAAAGTCTTGGAGATACTAGGCAAGGTATGTAGAGTTTCGAGCAACTGGTGTTATTTGAAACATAGAAATTGTTATTATGCTTTACGCACTAGTTTCATGTTGTAGGAAGCTACTTGGTGATCCAAGCGATCAGAATGTGTTTGGGTGACCAGATGGAGATAAGTTTTGAGTAACCAAGTGAGAAACTTCAAGTGATCAAAATTGTGGGATCAATGAGATCGATAGAGGGGGGGGGGGGAGGGTGAATATCGATTCGAAAATTTCTCAGATTTAGGAAAGAGTATATGTAGCGGAAAGAATAAACACAAGTCAAAAATCAACGCTAACAGATTTGTTTTTACTTGATTCAGAGTCTGTAAAGGATCCTACTCCAAGGGCCATGGTTTTTGACCATTTACATTGGACAATTTTATAAGTTCGCAAACATATGTTATAGATATGCAATTTGAAGTACAAAGTAAATAACAAAGTTGTACCGACAACTTCTAATTAAAAGATGGAAGTAGCGCGTCGTTGTCGGAGCAGCATCTTGGAGTTCCTGGATCGCTTCAAAGTATCATACTTGAGCATAGGTGATGTGAAAAACTGATGTAGAAAGCTGTGCTCGAAACCCCCTTTTATATAAGCACACGGGCGCCTGAATGCCTATAGGGGTGCCCAACTCAGCAAACTAGCTGCATCCTAATCCACTGACCGGGCCAAATTCTATCCTTATCGGGTGCCTGAGAGGCTCTGGGGAGCCTATTTTGCTGAGGTGGCGAGTCCAACCAGCGTGAGCCAAGTCAGCCTGTCCCAAGCTGAGTCATCTTTACAGGGGTGCCCAAGACCTCTTGGGCGCCTATGTTCCCGGACACCCGAGACCTCTCCGGCGCCTGTCTTCTAGGGCGCCCGAGTCCTCTCGCATGCCCCAGATGTGGCTAGCTTCAATTTCTTCGACCGCAACATAGGGTTAGTCCAATATATATATATATATATATGGAATATGCATGTACGACAGCCGAAGTTGTCTGATCCTGAGTTTGGATTTCAAATGAAATACTAGGTTGAACCAATGTCTACTGTTTCCTCTTCTGGGGAACACATCCTCACCTACTCAACTCTGGAGAAGTTACTTGTTGCCAACTGGCACCTCCAGTTGGACCTATGCTTCCGGATTTTGAGATATCTATACCTTGACCTGTCCTTACTTCTGTCCATTGTCCTCACTCGGTTAAGACTCCTGCCCGATCTTCCGGATCAGGTTTTCGGTGCCTGCCCCCCTAGTCAGGTCTTCATGCCAGTCCTCTGAACCAGGTCTCATGCCCGGGTTCACTCACCAGGTCATCGGTGCCTAACCTTCGGTCAAGTCTTCGTGCTCAGTCCTCGACCGGGACTTCATGCTCAACCCTGCAGGTCAAGACTTCATGCCTAGGTAACACACTTAGTGAAATATGTTAGATCCAAAAATATACTTAACTTTGTACTCTGTCATTATCAAAACTAGGTTTGATATGGAGCTTCCGGCACCAACAATATCACCTTTTTGATTTATGGCAATCCTGTTTAAAAGTTAAGTTAAAACAGACATTTAAGCAAGTAGCAAAAGTATTTAAAGAAACACAGTATAACATATTTCAAGGAAAGATCAAATTTTCAAAGTATCATTTCAAAATTAGAAAATGTTTGCAAAAGAAAACATACAAAGCTCCCCCTTGATAAGTTAGGTTTTGAGTTAAAATTCAATTTCAAAGTAAAAAAATTTCAAAATTGAAAATACACGAAGCTCCCCTTGATATGAAACTCTCCTCTTGAAGCTTTTGAAAATTATACATTTTTCAATTTGAAAGGCTTTTTGAGAAGGTTTTTGAAAATAAGTAAACTTTGAAAAATTCTAAGTATAAACTTTGAAATACTCTAAGTAAAATTGAAAGAAGAATTTTAACTATTTTCTTTTCCTCCTCCTTTGAAAATAGAGTTTTGAAAAAGTAAAGTATTATACAAGTAGATGTTTGAAAATGCCCCTAAAACAAATCCATTTGCTACTTAGTATAAAAAAATTCTTTTTGAAAAAATTTTCTTTTTAATTTTTCCACTTTTCTTTTCTCTCCTCCTTTGTCATATATGAAAAAAAATATTTTGGTTAAGGAGAAAGAAAAAAAATTTTAAAAAAGAAAAATTCAGGTATTAGAGCCTGTGAAGTTTTTGAAATACAAGTAAAACACACTAAGTTTTGAAAAAAAGATAAAGCTGAATAATATTTGAAAATAATTTTAAGTGAGGCAAGTTAGAAAAAAATCGATAAGTAATAATACAAAAAAATATATTTTCAGTGAGGAAAGTAAATAATTTTAATTAAATTTTGAAAAAAAAATATTTTAAGTCAAGCAAAAAAAACTGAACAACTATTTTAAGTAAAACAGATAATTAATGAACAATAAATAACAAGAATAAACTTTTTAGAATCAATTTAATTCACTCATTTGAGTCCATGTATAATTTGAGTCCAAGTATATAAAAGTAAACAAGCAATAATTTTAAAAAATAATTTGAAAAACAATACAAACAACAAAAAATATAAATCCTTGGGCCCATATATAACCTAATTTGTTATTTACTAACTGTTATAAAATTGTAGTTTTCACTTGGGTTAGTCAAGTTAAGTAGTTTGATCAAGTTAGATTTGCTAAGCTTGATTACCTAACTTGATTGATTCTCAATTGTATTTATTGCCCCATCTACTTTTTGTTAGGACCAAAAGGAATTTAGATGTCTCCACAATGACATGATATTGTCCACTTTGAGCCTAAGCCCTCATGGTTTTGCTCTTGGGCTCTCCCCAAAAGGCCTCATGCTAATGGAGATACATAATTCCTTATAAGCCTATGATCCAACCATGTGATTTCTAATGTGGGACTAAGTTTGCACCCTTGCAACCCCTAACAATCCCCCCTCAAACAAAGGACCACAAGCCCTCATGGTTTTGCTCTTGGGCTCTCCCCAAAAGGCCTCATGCTAATGGAGATACATAATTCCTTATAAGCCTATGATCCAACCATGTGATTTCCAATGTGGGACTAAGTTTGCACCCTTGCAACCCCTAACAATCCCCCCTCAAACAAAGGACCACATGCCCCCACCACAAGCGGAAACCTTTTCCGTTTAGATGTCTGATCCACTAGGACTTTGCCCCTCGGTCCATCTGACCTACTAGGAGTTCACTACCTAGCCGCAACTAGAACTGGTCCTCTTGATCAAGACATGGGAGCCCACATATCCTTTATTGAGACTTAACGCACATGGTTATATCTGGCTCAAGAAGAGCAACCTGGCTCTGATACCATTTGTTAGTGTTGGATCGTGAAAGCCGATAGAGGGGGGGGGGTGAATATCGGAAATCGCTCTTTTTCGGAAAACTAAGAGTAAGTGCACAGCGGAAACAAAAATACGAGACACAGCACAAGGACACAGTGATTTTTACTTGGTTCGGAGCCTGTGTCAACTCCTACTCCAAGGCCCACGGTCGTTGACCATTTACTTTGGGCAATTCTATAGTCGCGCAAATAGGTTACAATGATTTCAATTACAAAGAGAGTGCAATCAAATAATAATAAAATATTAAGCTCTTCGTTACCGACGTCCGGAGTGTGTCGATTCTTTTTCGGGGCAGCGGGACGTCGTCGGCTTGAGGTGAGGCATTTCTAGAGCAAGGCACGAGCATAGAAGAGCGTGGAAGCTTTGGAATTAAGTTGATGTTCAGCTTGGGGTCGAGGGGGTGCTATTTATAGCCCCTAGGGCGCCCTGGACGTCGGGGGCGCCCTGCCAGGTGTTATCCGATCCGCAGTTTGCTCGGTCAAGCTTTATCCCACCTGAATAGGGATGAAGTTTGACCTCTGGGGCGCCCTGGTCGCTGAGGGCGCCCTGGTTGACCCGGTCTTCTCGGCTGGATAGATTTGATCGGCTTCGCTGGCGTAGGAGCGAAGCGCCTTGGCTCCTGAGGGCGCCCTGGGCGCTCAGGGCGCCCTGGATGCAGAGGGCGCCCCGGCCAGTGGTTAGCCGAACTTCTTTTTGCCTTACTTGTTTCTTGTTCACCGTGGAGGCGCCCTAGACACTCAGGGCGCCCTACTCAGCTGCTGCCTTACTCCTTTGAGGCTCTCTGAGTTGCAGACACACGTTCCTTTGGTCCTGCATCCAGGGTTAGTCCGAAAACAAGATAAAGCATTAATTTATACAACCTTAGCTGTCTTGGTTCTGACTTTGGTCTCCTAAATGGAGCCCTAGGTCGAACCGACGCCTACTGTTCCCTCGACGGGGAACGCGTCCTCACCTACTCCTCTCGGGAGAATTTACCTGTTGCCAACCGCTCCTTTGGTTGGACTTTTGCCTGACGGTCCTTTGTCAGGGCTTGGATGCCGAGCTACCCTTCGCCCGGTGCCTAGCAGTCCTTCGCTAGGTCTTCAGTCCCAGACTGTCCTTCGCCTGGTGCCTAGTAGTCCTTCGCTAGGGCTTTTAACTCTGGCATTCCTTCGCCAGTGCCTAGCGGTCCTTTGCTAGGGCTTTCACTGCACACTTGATTAACTTGTTAGAACACAAGAAGGACTTAACTTTTGATCTATGTTGCCATTATCAAAACACAGGTTTGACTTAGGTGCATTCTGCACCAACAATCTCCCCCTTTTTGATTTATGGCAACCCTAGTTCAAAAAGTTAAGTTTAAGTAAGACATGAAAAAGTTTTAACTTTTGTTCCCTCCCCCTGGAAGGAATCTCCCCCTATGTTTTTCAAAAATTTGTGGGGTTTTAAACACTTTACTTGTACTTATGTTTTTAGGTAACTTTAAAAATACATAGTAGAGTTTAAAGCATAATTTGAGTTTAAAGTCTTAAGTTTTACAGTACTTAAAATGTTAGCTTAAATACTCTGTAGTATATAACAAGCTTAAGTACTTAGTAGGTTTTGAAACACTTTAGTACTTAACAAATTTGAACAACTTTAGCTTTAGAGTAAAGACAAGCTTAAGTAGAAACCTTTTGAAAAGCTAGAGTACTTTGCAAAATTTGAAAGCTTGAAAAAATTTTGAAGCTAGAGTACTTTGCAAAATTTGAAAGTTTGAAAAAATTTTAAAGCTATAAGTAAAAATTTCGAAAAAGCTTAAGTATCTTTCAGAAAGACTTTTTGAATAAAGGATAGAGTTAAGAAAATTTTGAAAAGAAAATTTTACTCTCTCCTTTCCTATCTCTCCCCCTTTGCCATATATCAAAACAATTAAATACAGCATAAATAAGGAAATAAGTAAAATTTTTGTTGTACTGAATCAATCCATACTTAAATTTATACTAAATCAATCAATTCTCTCTGTAGGGGCCTGTCTAACCCAATTAGCTACTTACTAACTGTTATAAACAGTAGTTTTTGCTAGGGTTAGTCAAGTTAAGTGTTTTTGTTCAAGTTAGATTTTCTAAACTTGACACTTAACTTGATTGCTGTATAAGTTGTATTTAGTGCCCCAATTACTGCAGATGCACTGACTTAAAGCATCTTGAATTGAGGCAAAGACCTAAGCATCTCAACCCTTTCTAGGTTATCAATCATAAGTACCCTAAGGTGCTTGTGAGATGCTGGCTTCTAAGTCTATAGGTGCATGCAGTTCTAGGGTTAAAGCCTAGGCTAAGTCCATTTTCGAAAAATCCCTAGTTTTGAAGGGAGTAGTTTTAAAATGAATATAAAACTAAGTCGAGAAGATTTTTTTAAAAAAAGCTAAGTTGAAAACTGATTTTGAACTTTAAATAAAACAGTTTTTCAAAATTCTAAAATTTTAGTGAACTTATTTTTGAAATCAAGTAGAGTAAAACAATTGAGTTAAACTATTCTACTGAACACAATCCTAACTGCCTTCTTAGTGAACTGAACTCAGATTCAGGTAAGGGTTTTGTGAATATATCAGCTAGGTTGGATTTAGAGTCAATATGCTTAAGTGCTATTTCACCCCTGGCTACATGGTCTCTTACAAAATGATGTTTGACTTCTATATGTTTGGTTCTGGAGTGTTGAATTGGGTTCTTAGTTAAATTAATTGAACTTATATTGTCAATAAATACTTGAGTTTGGGTGTAGTTGAGCTGAAAGTCCTTGAGTGTGTGCATCATCCATAAAAGTTGAGCCACACATTCTCCTAATGCCACATACTCAGCTTCAGTTGTGGATAGAGCTACACAGTGTTGTTTTCTGCTGCACCAACTAACTAGACTCTGACCTAACAGTTGGCAGCTTCCACTTGTGCTCTTTCTATCTAACTTACAGCCTGCATAGTCAGAATCTGTGTATCCTGTTAAATCAAAAGTTGAAGTTCTAGGATACCAAATCCCTACATTTAGGGTGCCCTTTACATATCTTAAAATTCTTTTTAGGGCTGCTAAGTGCGTTTCCTTAGCACAAGTTTGGTATCTAGCACACATCCCTACAGCAAAAAGAATATCAGGTCTGCTGGCTGTAAGGTACAGTAGGCTACCTATCATACTCCTATAGAGTTTAGGATCCACTGGTTTACCATCAGGGTTACTATCTATTTTTACATTAGTGGCCATGGGGGTACTTATGCTTTTAGAGTTATCCATTTTAAATTTCTTTATTAATTCTTTAGCATATTTGAATTGATGAACATAGTTACCATCCCTAGTTTGTTTGATTTGTAGTCCTAGGAAAAATGTAAGTTCACCAACTAAGCTCATTTCAAATTCATCTTCCATTATCTTGACAAATTCTTTTAGAAAGTTGGTGTTGGTGGATCCAAAGATTATGTCATCTACGTAAATTTGGGCAATAAATATATCTTTTCCTAGGGTTTTAATGAATAAGGTTGAGTCAATTTAGCCTTGTTTAAATTCTTTAGTAGTTAAGTAAGTTGATAGTCTTTCATACCAAGCCCTAGGTGCTTGTTTTAATCCATATAGGGCTTTAGTTAGTTTATAGACGTGGTTAGGTTTGTCTAAGTCCTCAAACCCGGGGGGTTGCCCTACATAAACTTCTTCTTTAATAAATCCATTTAAAAAGGCTGACTTTACATCCATTTGATATAACTTGAATCCTTTATGGGATGCAAAGGCCAATAACATTCTAATGGACTCAAGTCTAGCTACTGGGGCATATGTTTCATCATAGTCTAGTCCCTCTACTTGGCTGAATCCCTTAGCTACTAAGCGGGCTTTATTTCTGACTATTTCTCCTTGATCATTTAGTTTGTTCCTAAATACCCATTTAGTATCTATAATGGATTTACCTTCAGGTTTAGGCACTAGTTCCCAGACTTGGTTCCTCTCAAATTGGGCTAATTCTTCTTGCATAGCTATGATCCAATCAGGGTCAAGTAGGGCTTCATCTATAGTTTTGGGTTCTATTTTTGATATCATAGCTATTTGACTGAGGTTTCTATAGGAGGACCTAGTCCTGACTCCTAGAGTTGGATCACCCACAATTTGATCGGTTGGGTGACTAAGTCTGGGTTCTTTGTTCTTCTAGTGCTTGGTTCAGCCTCAGGTCCGGCTGGTCGGTTTGGTTCACTATTTGTTTCAACTGGTTGATTTGTTGGTTCGATTCTTGGTTCAGTTGATTCATTGGTTGGTTCAATAGTTAGTTCATTTAGGGGTTCAATTAATGGTTCAATAGTTTGTTCATTATTTTCTTGGTCAGAGTTTGATGAAATTGGTTCTGGATTATTAGAATTTGAATTGATTTCTTCATCAAAAATTAAGTTGGTTGTTTCTTCAATTTTCTTAGTTTGTCTGTTGTAAACTCTATAGGCTCTACTTGTGGTTGAATACCCTAGAAAAATGCCTGGGTTTGACTTGGATTGAAATTTTCCTAAATAGTCTTTGGTGTTTAGGATATGGACTTTGCACCCAAAGACCCTTAGGTAATGTAAATTTGGTAGTCTATGGTAGTATAATTCATAGGGGGTTTTGTTGTGTCGCTTGTTAATTAACACCCTATTTTGGATGTAACAGGCTGTACTAATTGCTTCTGCCCAAAATTGGTTTGCTAGATTAAATTCGTTGAGTATAGCCCTAGCGGCTTCTTGTAAGGTTCTATTCCTTCGCTCAACTATCCCATTTTGTTGGGGGGTTCTAGGACATGAAAATTCATGTAAATACCCATTTATTTTTCAGAATTCTTCGAATCGTTGATTCTCAAATTCTCCCCCGTGATCACTCCTAAGTCTTTTTATTTTAGTGTCGTTTTGATTTTCAATTAGTTTACAGAATTCATTGAATAGGTTTAGGGTTACATCTTTGGTTTTTAGGAACCTAACCCAGGTAAACCTAGAGTAATCATCAACTATTACTAAGCAGTATCGGTTCCCGCTTAGTGACTTGGCTCCATGTGAATCAAATAGGTCAAGGTGCAGGAGCTCAAGTGTGGTTTGAGTTAAATCAGACTGAATTAGTTTGTGATTGGATTTGGTTTGCTTACCTTGATTGCATGATTCACATATTAGGTTTTCATTATTTTTGATGTTGGGGATACCTTTGATTAAGCCAAGTTGGGTAATTTTTGAGATAGTTCTCAAATTGGTATGTCCTAATCTCCTATGCCAGAGGTTTGATTGTACTAATTGTGTTAACATACATTTGGGTATAATAGGAAGATTTATAGTGTATACATTATTTTTCCTAGTGCCCTTAAGTATGATTTTTGAGTCTTGTTCATTTCTAATTAGGCAGTTGGAACTGTTGAAAGTAACTCTATAACCAGTATCACATAATTGACTTATGCTAAGCAAGTTAAAATTAAAGTTTTCAACCAATAGAACTTTCTTAATAATGAAATCAGATTTAAGCTCAATGTTACTTGACCCAATTACCTTGAGTGTGGCATTATTGCCAAATGCCACTGAGCCTAGGTTTTTGAGTTTGAGCTTGGTGAACTTCAATTTATCTCCAGTCATGTGTCTGGAGCAACCGCTATCCAACATCCATTGGTCCAAATCTTTATGTTCCTTAATTTCTCCGTCCTCTGTGAAGGTCAGCTCGCCGTCCTCTTGTTCTGATTCTGACTCTGTCTCGACTTTATCTGAGGCGGTTAGAGCTAGGAGGTTGGACTGGGGTGCCTCTTCTTCTTCTTCTGAGGAAGACTCGTCCCAGGTTGCTTGTAGCGCCTTCTTTCTTCTCGGCTTCTTCGTCTCCTTTAGGTTAGGGCACTCTGACTTGTAGTGGCCCTTTTTCTTGCACTCGTAGCAGGTCACATTGGGCTTGTTTGCTGGTTCAGTTGGTTCGTCCTTTCTTCGGCCGGTTTTTCGTTTGTTGGTTCGGTTCTTCAGCTCCTTGTAGTAGCTTCGAGCGAGCCGGACCAGTTTAGTTTGATCTCCTTCTTCATCTTCTGAGTCTGTGTCAGACTCGGGTTCAAGTTCAGTTTTCTTCTTCGTTGTCTTCAAGTTTTTACCTGCAATGAAAGCGATACCTTTTTCGACCGAATTGGTGTTAGTCTGTTCGTGCAGTTCTAGTTCAGAAAATAATTCATCTAGTTTTATTTTAGAGAGATCTCTAGAGACCTTGTATGCATCTACCATAGATGCCCACAAGGTGTTTCTAGGAAAGGCGTTTAGAGTATACCTTATTAGGTCACGGTTTTCAACCTTGTGACCTATTGAGTGAAGACCGTTCATTACCTCCTGGATTCGTGCGTGGAGCTGGGCTGCTGTTTCGTTGTCGGCCATCTTGATAGTGTAGAGTTTATTCAGTAGCAGATCCCTTTTGCTGATCCTGGTGTCCGAAGTCCCTTCGTGCAGCTCGATCAGTTTTGTCCATAACTCTTTTGCACTGTTGAAGGGGCCCACTCGGTTCAGCTCTTCCTTTGTCAGCCCGCATTATAGGGTTTGCGTTGCTTTTGCGTCGGCTTCTATCTTGCGCTTTAGAGTGTTGTCCCACTCCGAGTAGCTTTGTGGAAGTCCTTCTGCATTTCGGGGGATCTCCAGACTGGACTGGATAATGATCCACATGTCCACCTGAGTTTTCAGGTGGACCTCCATGCGACTTTTCCAGTAGGAAAAGTCTTCTCCACTGAAGAGTGGAGGTCGAGCGGTGCTGAATCCCTCTTGCATAGACATTTGTTCTATAAAAGGAAATTTTACAAAAAAAGGTGTCCCAAGACTTGGTCTTGGATTAGCAGTGCGGGATAAAGATAATTATAAGAAATTAATTAATAAAAAATCCGAAAAAAAATATTTCAAACTGGTGGTTGCACTAAGTTTGAATTCCCCGCTCTGATACCACTTGTTGGATTGTGAAAGCCGATAGAGGGGGGGGTGAATATCGGAAATCGCTCTTTTTCGGAAAACTAAGAGTAAGTGCACAGCGGAAACAAAAATACGAGACACAGCACAAGGACACAGTAATTTTTACTTGGTTCGGAGCCTGTGTCGACTCCTACTCCAAGGCCCACGGTCGTTGACCGTTTACTTTGGGCAATTCTATAGTCGCGCAAATAGGTTACAATGATTTCAATTACAAAGAGAGTGCAATCAAATAATAATAAAATATTAAGCTCTTCGTTACCGACGTCCGGAGTGTGTCGATTCTTTTTCGGGGCAGCGGGACGTCGTCGGCTCGAGGTGAGGCGTTTCTAGAGCAAGGCACGAGCGTAGAAGAGCGTGGAAGCTTTGGAATTAAGTTGATGTTCAGCTTGGGGTCGAGGGGGTGCTATTTATAGCCCCTAGGGCGCCCTGGACGTCGGGGGTGCCCTGCCAGGTGTCATCCGATCCGCAGTTTGCTCGGTCAAGCTTTATCCCACCTGAATAGGGATGAAGTTTGACCTCTGGGGCGCCCTGGTCGCTGAGGGCGCCCTGGTTGACCCGGTCTTCTCGGCTGGATAGATTTGATTGGCTTCGCTGGCGTAGGCGCGAAGCGCCTTGGCTCCTGAGGGCGCCCTGGGCGCTCAGGGCGCCCTGGCTGCTGAGGGCGCCCTGGATGCAGAGGGCGCCCTGGCCAGTGGTTAGCCGAACTTCTTTTTGCCTTACTTGTTTCTTGTTCACCGTGGAGGCGCCCTAGACACTCAGGGCGCCCTACTCAGCTGCTGCCTCACTCCTTTGAGACTCTCTGAGTTGTAGACACACGTTCCTTTGGTCCTGCATCCAGGGTTAGTCCGAAAACAAGATAAAGCATTAATTTATACAGCCTTAGCTGTCTTGGTTCTGACTTTGGTCTCCTAAATGGAGCCCTAGGTCGAACCGACGCCTGCTGTTCCCTCGACGGGGAACGCGTCCTCACCTACTCCTCTCGGGAGAATTTACTTGTTGCCAACCGCTCCTTTGGTTGGACTTTTGCCTGACGGTCCTTTGTCAGGGCTTGGATGCCGAGCTACCCTTCGCCCGGTACCTAGCAGTCCTTCGCTAGGTCTTCAGTCCCAGACTGTCCTTAGCCTGGTGCCTAGCAGTCCTTCGCTAGGGCTTTTAACTCTGGCATTCCTTCGCCAGTGCCTAGCGGTCCTTTGCTAGGGCTTTCACTGCACACTTGATTAACTTGTTAGAACACAAGAAGGACTTAACTTTTGATCTATGTTGCCATTATCAAAACACAGGTTTGACTTAAGTGCATTCTGCACCAACAGTTAGGACCAAAAGGAATTAGGATATCTCCACAATGGCATGATATTGTCCACTTTGGGCCTAAGCCCTCATGGTTTTGCTCTTGGGCTCTCCCCAAAAGGCCTCTTGCCAATGGAGATACATAATTCCTTATAAGCCTATGATCCAACCATGTGATTTCCAATGTGGGACTAAGTTTGCACCCTTGCAACCCCTAACACTTTTGATGCATTGACTTAAAGCATCTTGAGTTAAGACATAGGTCTAAGCATTTCAACCCAATCTAAGTTGTCAAGCAAGGTATCCCTAATGTGCTTGTCAGATACTGACTTCTAAATCTATAGGAGCATACAATCTAGGGGTGGTAAAAACCTAAGCTAAGTCCATAACGATGAAATCCCTAGTTTTGAGGAGGTTAAGGTTTTTGAAAACTAAAAAATAATTTTGACAAAAAAACATGAATTTTTGAAAAACATTTAAAGAAGGTAATTTTTGAGAAATAACTAAAGAAAATGATTTTTGAGAAATAGTTAAAGAAAATAATTTGTGTAAAGTAATTAAAAAATGATTTTAATTAAGCAAAAAAAACAAATAAGAACTATTCTACTGAACACATTCCTAGATGCCTTCTTAGTGAACTAAACTCAGTCTAAGTTATCAATAATATTATTCCTATAGGTATATTTGTTAGACAGATTTTAACTTAGTCAATTCAATCTGATTAGCTATATTTCAAGTATTAAGTTAAGTTTGAAAGAAAATTTTATTAAGTTAGGTTTTCATTAAAAAAATTGTTAAGTTAATTTTAAGTATTAAGTTTGAAAATTAGGTTATGTTAAGTTATGTTTTTATTAAAAAAATTGTTAAGTTAATTTTAAAAATTAAATTTGAAAATTAAGTTAAGTTATCATTAAAAAAATTGTTAAGTTAATTTTAAGAATTAAGTTTGAAAATTAGGTTAAGTTAAATTTTTATAAAAAAATTGTTAAGTTAATTTTAAGAATTAAGTTTGAAAATTTATTAGGTTAAGCTAAATTTGTATTAACAAAAAATGTTAAGTTTGAATTTTGAAACATGAAATTAAGTTTAAATTTAGTTTGAGTTTTGAAAAATTAAATTAAGTTAAGGTGAAATTTTAAATTAGATTTATTAAATTAAAAGTGAAATTAATTGGATTTGTGAAGTTAGTTGGGTTGGACTAATCTTTTTAGCTCCTAAACATCTCACTCATTTCTAAGTGACAAAATAGGAAAACCTTATTTGTTTTGTGAGATGTGTCAAATTTTATCTTTAAATTTAAATTGAAAACTAGTATTTGATTGAACCTTGAGTTAGATTTAAGTTTAACAAATAGTAAATTGAAAATAATTTTCCATAATTGACTTCCAGGCCTTGGTGAGGCACAGGGGCTTTCTTGAATATCAGAGCAATGGCCCTTTCCTGGATAAATCCTTTTAAAGAAATTATATTTTTCAAGTTACTCTTTGAGAAACCTTGGTCTAACTAGTCGAGGGTATGACAAGGTAGCTTCGGCTAGTTCCACCAGGCTAAAAAGACCAAATTGGATACTCCTTACCCTACTTGACTCTTTAGACAGGCTTTTCTAACGTACTATCAGCCCACCCCTCCCAAATACTAGGTTGTGCAAGTTTCAATCAAGTCTGGTCCTTATCTAACCATTTCTATTCCTATGTATGACAATTTGCAGAAAAATAAATAAACAAACGTTCAAGCAATTTTTACAAACATACAAAGAAATCATCTAATAATATAAATGATTTTTCTATTGGCTCCCCTGGACTAAAGCCTCACTATGGACTATCTAGGAAATAAATTTTGTCCTTGGGGATCCAATAGTGATTTGGTCGTGCTTGATTTGTCAAGCTAAGTTTAGGGACCCATGCTTGGACTCGGGTGCTAGTACGGTTCAGAATTGAATTATAAGATCTATACCGTGAGTTGGTTCTATACCCAAGTCGGATCAGTTAAGAATGACTTTTTATTTTTCAAGAATCATGTCAAGATTCTTAGAGCACAAAGTGAACCGCTCTAACGTAACTCTAAGTTTCTTGACTTGAGATTTCAGGGAGGAATTCTCTTCCTCAAGTTGTTGGACTTGAGTGGAGGTTCCTTTCTAAACGGTCTCAGTCAAGGGACTTGAGTTAGCCTCCTCATTAAAGGCTTTTACCTCCTTTTGGAGGGACTTAACCCAGATGTTGGATTTAGCCAACTTACGTGATAAATAAGAGATAAGGGCATATAATTCAAGTTCAGAATAATCGCTTACAGTGAGTTGACCTTTTTCCAATAGGGAGATTGTTCTGGTTTCGTGGCTTTGCTTCGGCTCTACTTCTAATTCGGACTTAGTGTCAAGTTCGTCTGATGCCGCCAGCGCGAGAAGGTTCGAATGGGGTACTTCATCTTCGTCCTCCGAGGATGATTCGTCCCACGTAGCTTGAAGCGCCTTCTTTCTTCATTGCTTCTTTGCCTCCTTTAAGTTGGGACATTCTGATTTAAAGTGACCCTTCTTATTGCACCCTTAACAGGTGATCTCCATCTTGATTTTTTGGCTTGTTCTTGGTTTAGTCAGATCATCCTTTGACTGAACCGATTTCTTCTTTTTCTAACCCTTGTTCTTCTTGTACATCCTTCGATATATATTGACTAGTTCGGAGTAGTCAATGTCATCTTCATTAGATTCTGAGTCAGAGTTAGACTCGGGTTCCGGTTGTGACTTTTTCTTTTTGATTTTTCCTACAACAAAATCAATACATCTCTCGACCTATGTAGTATTAGTTTGTTCATGTAATTCATGTTCAGAAAATAATTCATCTAAATTAATTTTGGAAAGGTCTCTTGAAACTTAGTAAGTATCCATCATAGATGCCCACAACATATTTCTTGAGAAAGAGTTTAGTGCATAACATATTAAATCTCTATTTTCTACCTTGCCGTCGATTACATGAAGACCGTTCATTAGCTCTTGGATGCGTGTGTGTAGTTATGTAGCAGTTTCACCTTCTTGCATCTTTATATTGTATAATTTGATTAGAAGCAGGTCGCAATTGCTTATCTTCATGTCGGAGGTCCCTTCGTGAGGTTCAATCAACTTCTTCCAAAGATCTTTCGCATTTTCGCATTGTTGAAGGGGCCGACGCGATTGAGTTCCTCTTTGGTGAGACCACACAGGAGAGTCTGAGTTGCCTTGGTGTTAGCTTTTATCTTTTCCTTCATGGTTGCATCCTATTCAGTGTATCCCTGAATCTGCTCGCCTTGAGTGTTTCTTGGAATTTCGAGGCCGACTTGGATGATGATCCACATGTCCACCTGAGTTTTCAGGTGGACTTCCATGCGGATCTTCCAGTAGCTAAAGACCTCTCCCGAGAAGAGAGGAGGACAGGCAATGCTGTAACTGATGGGTATAGCTTGGCGGGTTTCCTTAGTGAATACCTGGCCGATCCGAGAAACCTCTCCATGCCTACGGATTAAAAATTAATCCGAATGGAGACCCATCTCCCATCGACCGTCTCGTGCCGTATCAAACGATCCAAATTACAACTTAGCCAATTATCAAAATCGGCCTTATAATTTGCTCAACCGTTCGACCGCGGAAAAGGCGACAAGTTGATCGCCGACTTTTGTGTTTATGGTCGTGGTCCAGTTAATAATTTATTCAACAATTTTAAAGTCAAAATAATAAATTATTAAACATGAAATGACGAGACATATAAAGCAAGCACATAAATAACATAAAGGTAATCAAAGGAGCATAGGGAAAGATATACCTTTCCGATTACCTCACGGTCTTCTATCTTATGACCCTCCCTTCGTGGACGTCGTGTGGGCGACGAACTACCGCGATCCGAGATCCCTAAGACCACCAAAAGATCTCTTCTTCTCACCTTGGCCGAAACAGGAAACCCTAGCCTAGGGTTGACCTTGCGCCACTGGCCCCTTCTTCCTCTCCCTATGCGTCGCCGCCTGCTGGAGTTGCACCAGGGACTCCGGACTGGCTTCTCACCTTGAGAGGAAGGAGAAGAAGATGAAGAAGGAGAGCTTCTTCCTCACCCAAACAGCTCGCCTAAGTCCCTTCCCTCAGCCTTGCGCCGCCGCCGCAACCTAGGGTTGCAGCGCCTTCTCCCAGCCTTCAGCGGCCTCTCCACCCACGGTGAGCACCACAAAAGGGAGAGGACAACCCTCCCTTGTCTCTATGTATCCTAGCCAAAAGATGGTGGAGAAGGGGAGAAGAACCGAGGAGACAAACTCCACTTCATCTCTTGTTGCGCCGCCGAGCCCTAGGAGAGAAGGGAGAGAGAGAGGAGAGGAGAGAAGCCTAGGGTATTAACTCTTGGATTTTTATTTAGTTTCTTGATCTCATAGGGTATTTATAGGGCTAAGATAGGGACCAAGAGGAGGAGTTGGATCTTGGCCCGCTAATGGATCTAAACCTGATCCATTAATTAAGAACCATTCTACTAAATGATCTTAATTGAACTTCCTCACCAACCCCATGTTTTCATTGTTGGTGATTGGATGGCTAGAGAGGGGGGGGGGTGAATGTAGCCAGACACCAAATCTTTTGGTCTTTTAGGTTTTCTGCACTTGAAGGTTAGCAACAGCGGAAGCAAACAAGTAGAAATAGAAATGCAGAAATGAAGAGCAAACCAAAAACTCTAACACGAGGATATACAAGGTTCGGGGATAACTTGCCCCTACTCCTTGGCGTGCTCGTGAGGTGGGCGATCCCTTGATCGTTAGTAGATCAAGCCCCGAAAATCCGGATAATCGAAACCTCCTTCTCGGTGGAGAAACCTCTCCACAGCAGTTTCAACAGAGTAATGAAATTAAGGACAGTGAAACACAAGAAGGCTTACAAAGCACTCGGTCAGAAGGAACACAAGAACTCTACACCGAGCTCCACCCAGCACAAACCTCACGCAAGAACTCCCCGCTCTTTGTGTCTGCTTGCTGATGGACTCGCCAAGCTCTTTGCCTCTTCCAAGCGCTTAAGTTTGCAGTGTCTCCACGAGTTGCTTCAAGGATCAGAGTGATTTTCAAGAGTTGCTTCGATCTAGAGTTCTACCGAGGCTTCTTCGCTACCCACTCTTAAGCCTCTGCCCAAAACCCAGGTCACAGGCGCGCCTCTGCAGCTCCCAGCTGCTCATCTGCAACGGCCCCAGCTACACTGACCTCTTCTGGAATCCCTGAACCCTCCTCAGGCGAGACCCCAGTCCAGTCGTCAGCTTCCCAGTCGTTGCCAGCCCTCGTGCCAGAAGACGTTGTGACCTGCGAAAGGAAAATAGCCAAACCTACTCAACGGAAAGTCCCCAGTTGACTCTCCCCCTTAGCTTGTATCATCCATGTAACGTCTGCACACTTCAACAGAAGATTAGCACAGCATATCAAATGAAATCAGCAGGGTATCAGAAAAAAATAGAACGATTCAGAGTGTCTGACAGCGATTTCAAATTAAAGTTCAGGCACTGATCGTTCACCAGACCGATCAGTGATGCACCTGATCGGTCACCAGACCGATCAGAGTAAGCCCTGAACTATCAGGCTCCAGCCTGATCGGTCCACAGTGAGAAACTGGGATCACAGACAAATCTGTGATCGGTCACCAGACCGATCAGGGATTGTGGATTGGTCACTGGACTGATCCATCCCTTTGCTGAGCTTTCTCCAGCTCCCGCAGGCAAAAACCCCTGATCGGTCACTGGACCGATCAGGTTGTGCCCTGATCGGTCTGGTGACCGATCAGGTCACTCCCTGACCGATCAGGAGCCATCCTGATCGGTTAGGATGAGGAATCTCGTGACAATTTGATCGGTCATGAGGACCGATCAAGGGTTCTCTGATCGTTCACCAGAACGATCTGAAGCCAAATAGAAGCCAAACCAAATGCTTCTGTTCTCTCCCTGATCGGTCATCAGACCGATCAGACTTTCCTGGATCGGTCACCAGACCGATCCACAATAGGGAGTTTGTGCCAACTCCCTGATCGGTCACTAGACCGATCCAACTCCCACAAATTCGACCCTAAGTCTAGAGAACAGGCTCCCTAGCCCTCTCTGACTCATGCTCAGTCCCCCAGACCAAGACTCCGTGCCCAGCTTCACTTACCGGGACTTCATGTTGGTGCAGAATGCACCTAAGTCAAACCTGTGTTTTGATAATGGCAACATAGCTCAAAAGTTAAGTCCTTCTTGTTTTCTAACAAGTTAATCAAGTGTGCAGGAAAAGCCCTAGCGAAGGACTGCTAGGCACTGGCAAAGGAATGCCAGGAAAGAAAGCCCTAGCGAAGGATTGCTAGGCAACTGGCGAAGGACTGCCAGTATCAAGCCCTAGCGAAGGACTGCTAGGCTCCAGGCGAAGGACAACTTGGGACTGAAGCCCTAGCGAAGGACTGCTAGGCAACTGGCGAAGGACAGCCAGTATCCAAGCCCTAGCGAAGGAATGCTAGGCTCCGGGCGAAGGATAACTCGGCATCCAAGACCTGACAAAGGACCGTCAGGCAAAAGTCCAACCAGAGGAACCGTTGACATCAGGTAAAATCTCCCGAGAGGAGTAGGTGAGGACGCGTTCCCCGTCGAGGGAACAGTAGGCGTCGGTTCGACCTAGGGCTCCATTTTGGAGACCAAAGTCAGAACCAAGAAAGCTAAGGCTGTATAAATTAATGCTTTATTTTGTTTTCGGACTAACCCTGGATGCAGGACCAAAGGAACGTGTGTCTGCAGTTCAGAAAGCCTCAAAGGAGTGAGGCAGCAGCTGAGTAGGGCACCCTGAGTGTCTAGGGCGCCTCCACGGTGAACAAGAAACAAGTAAGGCAAAAAGGAGTTCGGCTAACCACTGGCCGGGGTGCCCTCTGCATCCAGGGCGCCCTCAGCAGCCAGGGCGCCCTGAGCGCCCAGGGCGCCCTCAGGTGCCAAGGCGCTTCGCACCTTTGCCAGCAAGGCCGATCAACTCTATCCAGCCGAGAAGACCGCGTCAATGAAGGCGCCCTCAGCGACCAGGGCGCCCCAGAGGTCAAAACTCATCCCTATTTAGGTGGGATAAAGCCTGACCGAGTGAAGTGCGGATCGGCTGACACGTGGCAGGGCGCCCCCGACGTCCAGGGCGCCCTAGGTGCTATAAATAGCACCCCTCGACCCCAAGCTTCAACAACAACTTCGATTCAACGCCTCAAAGCTCTTCTGCTCTCGCGACTTGCTCCGGAAACCTTCCAACACGAGCCGACGACGTCCTGCTGCTCCGGAAAAGTCGATCTTCCTCGGACGTCGGTAAAAAGAGCTAGTTATGTTTACTGCACATACTTTTGTAATCAAATTTGTAAACTTGTTTTGTGCCTGATATAGAATTGCCCAAAGTAAACGGTCAACGACCGTGGGCCTTGGAGTAGGAGTCGACACAGGCTCCGAACCAAGTAAATCGAACTGTGTCTCTATGTTTCTAATTTCCGCTGCGTACTTGCTCTAAGCTTTCCGAAAGAAAAACGATTTTCGATATTCACCCCCCCCTCTATCGGTTTTCATGATCCAACACTTCATTCAACCTAGCTTCACTCACTAAGACCTGGCTTCACTCACCAGGGTTTCGGTCACCTAGCTTCACTCGCTAGGACCCGACTTCACTCACCGGGATTTCAATTACCTGGTTTCACTCACCAGGACCCGACTTCACTCACCAGGATTTCATTCACCTGTCTTCACTGACCAGGACCCGGCTTCACTCACCGGGGTTTCCGTCACCTGGCTTCACTCACCAGGACCCAGCTTCACTCATCGAGATTTTCGTCACTTGGCTTCACTCACCAGGACCCGGCTTCAATCATCGGGATTTCAATCACCTGACTTCACTCACCAGGACCTGGCTTCACTCACCGGGGTTTCCTGTCTAGTCCCTGACCAGGACATAATCTGAATTCACTCAACTAAACTTAAATCGGTGTCAACACCAAAACAACAATCAGGGTCAGACAGTATCAACAATCTCCCCTTTTTGTTGTTTGACAACCCGATTTAAGTTTAGGTATTAGAGATCAATTGAAGTCAATTCAATTATCGTAAGGTAATCAAATCCTCCTCCTACAATAACAAACCCTAAACTTACTCAACCATTCTCTCCCCCTTTGTCAAACATCGAAAAGGGTATGGTTATTAAATTTAAATATACCTCCCCCTTAAACAAGGGTCTCTCCCCAAACCCAAAATAATCAAAGGATAATTTTGAATTGCATATGAGAGACATATACCATAAATGTATCATGGCAACAATGTATATGCATCATACGACAATAAGTAGTGCAGCTTCATCAGACTGATGATTGATACAGAAAAATTTCTGATTTATCTATGGACGATTAGTTTTCAAAAAAAAATTCTGTAATTCTGATTCGTTCAAGATCAGACTGCATTAACAATTGAAATTCAGGAACATGTTCCTTCAATCCAAAACTCATCCAACCATACGGGTGTAGACCAAATAGGAATTTCAGAAAAATTTCTGAAACACGACATGAGTTTCTTGACTAACAGTTACAAGGAACAAGAGATCAAGGAACAAGAGACATGATTCAAACAACCCATTCATATGAATTTCAAAAATTCCGACACGGGTTTGTATCGAATCAGTATTATGTTTGTTCCAAGTATGATGAGTATGTTCCAATTATACTCAAATTGTATCATGTTTGTTTGTATCAGTATGATCAATAATCTGATCCAATTTGATGAAAGGGGATCAGACTGAGGAGTAGTCTGATACCATTTGGAACGATCTGGGAGTTTCCTGATCAGCATTGATCTGATCGGTCACCAGACCGATCAAAATGACTTCTGATCGGTCGGTGGACCGATCAGGTTGAGTCCTGATCGGTCGATGGATCGATCAGTGATGATACAGAAGGTTTGTCGATTTCAGAAACAAAAGTTCAAAAACTTCGATAGGTTTCCCTGGTTTGTTTCAACTCGCAACCACTCCTAATACAATTAGAGTTAATCCCTTTGATCCTAAGAAGGGTTTCATTAACCAACATTCATTTGCCTTAACCAAAATGTATATCTTCATATCATATCACATCTCCAATGATAATATGGCTTGAAAGTAAAGCACATAACTACTAGATTTATAACGTGATTCAGAAAAACATGGAAAACTTGAGCTAGATGTTGGGGATGTATATATATATATATATATATATATATATATATACTAAGTCCTAGAACCTTGATTTTGTTTAATACAAAGAAAGCACTAAGTCATACAACAGCAGTGAATCTTGAAACTCAAGTTATTTGTTTGGTGATGCCTTGTGAGATTTTCATCATGATCATCACAAACTATGTGTTCATCTTGTTCTTAAACAAAATTTGCATGTCATAGATTAATGTCACTAACACATACAGTAAATCATGGCATACTCGATCATGTTCACCAAACAAAACACCTTAATCTTGAGTTATCTAATCAGGTATTTCAAATGTAACTGCTATGTTGATATTATGGCTAACTCCTAGATTTTCAGTATACTGAAGAGTTCAATCCTAAGCAATTCATGGTCCTAATTCAAGTTTGTATCAACTCCATCATCCTAATCCCCATTCTATTGATAATTCATGGATTGTATTGGAAAATTTATAGATCCAAGTGTGTATCAAGTTCATGGTTCTAACCAGTTTGAAATCAAGTCTGTATCAAGAATTTATTACCCAAATTGCCCACAAAAGTGAATAGGAAAATTTTTCAGTATAGATGGAGAAATTTTCAATGTATCTACATTGTTTATGATTCCCATTTCCTTAACCCCAATCATCTAAATTCAAGATGAAAACCCATTTCTCATGGGTAGTGTATGGTCATTCATTAAATGGAGGAAATATTAGGTACATCCCTAACTAGGAATGGCTATATGTTTGGAGCACCAAATATCAACCACCCATGTTGATAGATGCTCTCCCTCAACCAATGCCTATACAATTCTAAATATAGAGGTTTTAGGTACCCAAATTTTGGGACCTAAAGCATCTACAATGAAAGACTTTGGCACCGATGCCTTAGTCATTTTCTTTCTACCCTTTTGAACCCTAGAATCATTTGATGATCTAAAATGAGTTCTGGTCATCAATGAAATAAAGCTTGGTTCTTTAGGTCGGTAACCTATACCGGACTTGTTGTAAACCGCTCTTTGGGAGTTAAGAACCATATCTAGGGTTTTGGAGCTAATTGAAAACTTCTCAAGAATATTCTTGAGGTTTTCAATTTCGCTCATCAAGTCCTTATTTTCATTTTCAAGGAACTTATCATGCAAATCATTAATATCCTCAACCTTAGAGGATTTTAATTTTTCTACTTCCAAATTCAACAATTTAACTTTGTTCTTAGATTTCTTTAACAAATTAGTTAGACATGCAATGATCCTATAACATTTGTCTAACTCGGGAGAGATTACCTCTTCATCATCCGAAGATGATGAAGCCGCGGTTGAGGAGTCACTTGGTTCATTATCACTTCCTTCATTTGAGTCATCTACTGCCATGAAAGCAAAGTGATGGGTATTCTTCTTCTCCTCCTTTTCTTTCTTCTTCTCCTTCTTCTTCATTCGGTCACCTGCCACAAATGCCACACCCTTCTCCTTTGGACTTTGGTTAGAGATCTCATGTAATTCCATTTCACAAAATAAGTCCTCTAACTTAACAAAAGATAAGTCCTTGGAAACCGTGTAAGCATCCACCATGGATGACCACAAGACATTCCTAGGGAAGGCTTTGAGAACATACCTCACTAGGTCTCGATTTTCGACCTTTTCATCAATGGAGTGGAGACTGTTGAGTATCTCTTTGAAGCGACCATGGAGTTCACTTACCGACTCGGACTCCTTCATGGTTAGATTTTGTAATTGGTTGAGGAACAAGTCCCTCTTGGCTATCCTTGAGTCCCGGGTGCTCTCATGGAGTTCGATGAGCTTATTCCATAGATCCTTGGTGCTTGTGAAGGGACCAACTTTGATTAGTTGGTCCTTGGTCATCCCGCATTGCAAGGTGACCACGGCTTTCGCATTGGCTTCCCCCTTTCGAATTTGTTCTGCCGACCACCTTGAGAAGTCCAACTCTTTTCCCTCATAATCCTTTGGAGGGGAGAAACCTTCCTTGACTGAGAACCACATGCTCATGTTTATCTTTAAATAAAATTCCATTCTTGACCTCCAATATGGAAAATCAACCCCGTCCAAGAATGGAGGTCTGTTTGTGCTGTACCCGTCTCCTCCCATCGCCATCTTGTAGACTCTCGGGTGTTAGTCCGTTTGAAAGAGTCCCAGGCTCTGATACCACTTGTTGGTGCTTGGATGGCTAGAGAGGGGGGGGTGAATGTAGCCAGACACCAAATCTTTTGGTCTTTTAGGTTTTCTGCACTTGAAGGTTAGCAACAGCGGAAGCAAATAAGCAGAAATAGAAATGCAGAAATGAAGAGCAAACCAAAAACTCTAACACAAGGATATACAAGGTTCGGGGATAACTTGCCCCTACTTCTTGGCGTGCCCGTGAGGTGGGTGATTCCTTGATCGTTAGTAGATCAAGCCCCGAAAATCGGGATAATCGAAACCTCCTTCTTGGTGGAGAAACCTCTCCATAGCAGTTTCAACAGAGTAATGAAATTAAGGACAGTGAAACACAAGAAGGCTTACAAAGCACTCGGACAGAAGGAACACAAGAACTCTACACCGAGCTCCACCCAGCACAAACCTCAGCCAAGAACTCCTCGCTCTTCGTGTTTTCTTGCTGATGGACTCGCCAAGCTCTTTGCCTCTTCCAAGGACTCAAGTTTGCAGTGTCTCCACGAGTTGCTTCAAGGATCAGAGTGATTTTCAAGAGTGGCTTCGATCCAGAGTTCTGCCGAGGCTTCTTCGCTACCAGCTCTTAAGCCTCTGCCCAAAACCCAAGTCACAGGCGTGCCTCTGCAGCTCCTAGCTGCTCATCTACAACGACCCCAGCTACACTGACCTCTTCTGGACTCCCTGAACCCTCCTCAGGTGAGCCCCCAGTCCAGTCGTCAGCTTCCCAATCGTTGCCAGCCCTCGCGCCAGAAGACGTTGTGACCTGCGAAAGGAAAACAGCCAAACCTGCTCAATGGAAAGTCCCTAGTTGACTCTCCTCCTTGGCTTGTATCATCCCTGTAACGTCTGCACACTTCAACAGAAGATTAGCACAACATATCAAATGAAATCAGCAGTGTATCAGAAAAAACAGAACGATTCAGAGCGTCTGACAGCGATTTCAAATTAAAGTTCAGGCACTGATCGGTCACCAGACCGATCAGTGATGCTCCTGATCGGTCACCAGACCGATCAGAGTAAGCCCTGAACTATCAGCTCTAGCCTAATCGGTCCACAGTGAGAAACTGGGATCGCGGACTAATCTGTGATCGGTCACTAGACCGATCAGGGATTGTGGATCGGTCACCGGACCGATCCATCCCTTTGCTAAGCTTTCTCCAGCTCCCGTAGGCAAAAACCCTTGATCGGTCACCGGACCGATCAGGTCACTCCCTGACCGATCGGGAGCCATCCTGATAGGTTAGGATGAGGAATCTCGCGACAATATGATCGGTCATGAGGACCGATCAAGGGTTCTCTGATCGTTCACCAGAATCGGAAGCCAAACAGAAGCCGAACCAAATGCTTCTGTTCTCTCCCTGATCGGTCATCAGACCGATCAGACTTTCCTAGATCGGTCACCAGAACGATCCACAACAGAGAGTTTGTGCCAACTCCCTGATCGGTCACCAGACCGATCTAACTACCACAAATTTGACCCTAAGTCCAGAGAACAGGCTCCCTAGCCCTCTCTGACTCGTGCTCAGTCCCCCGGACCAAGACTCCGTGCCCAGCTTCACTCACCGGGACTTCATTCAACCTAGCTTCACTCACTAGGACCTGGCTTCACTCACCAGGGTTTCTGTCACCTGGTTTCACTCACCAGGACCCGGCTTCACTCACCGGGATTTCATTCACCTGGCTTCACTCACCAGGACCCGGTTTCACTCACCGGGGTTTCCGTCACCTGGCTTCACTCACCAGGACCCGGCTTCACTCACCGGGATTTTCGTCACTTGGCTTCACTCACCAGGACCCGACTTCACTCACCAGGACCCGGCTTCACTCACCGGGGTTTCCTGCCCAGTCCCCGACCAGGACTTAATCTGAATGCACTCAATTATACTTAAATCGGTGTCAACACCAAAACAACAATCAGGGTCAGACTACATCAACATTCATATGGGCTGCACATATTACGAGTCGTCCATCCTCCCGTGTTTAAGATCTCGCATGCCCGTTAATTAATTAAATTACTGACAATTTAAATTAATTAACTTCTGGATCCTTGACTAGTACCGCTCAACCTTATCATCGTGCCGGATCAAATCTACCTGCAGGGTTTAGCATGATGTACCTCTTGAGCTCATCAAGGGGGCATCATCATCCTGACTCACCAGGACATGGATTCCGTAAATAATCATTGACACATCATATTATTAATATTATTTTCCAACTTACCGGGCCTATCGATCTAACAGAATAGATCTCGCCCATTGGTAAATCAAAGAAACAATAATTAATAATATATGCCCGATATTATTTCGGGATTAAGGGATCGTACTCCATAATATAAACTGAGGTCCTATCCAATTATCGAGTCAGTACAAATTAGATAACCTTGGATTTCGGTCCTGCTCAATGTACTCATAGCACACTAGTATAATTCTATGGTCAAGACCAACCACACCTAATTACACTACAACCATCCCGATGGGTTGTCCAATTCCATCTCGGTTATGGGCCTCTTATTTATACTAAGCAAGGAACTGATAACACGATCTTCCGTGTGACACCACACACCATGTTATCTACAATGCAAAGTAATTGCACTTCGTGTATGTACTATTATAAACAAACACCTAGTGTAGTTGTGATTCTCTTTTCATAAGAAAGATATTCATATAAAGAAACTCATGTTTTTCAGTATACACATCTTACAGTAACATTCTTGTTGGGCCATTTAAGATAGTAATAGAGAAATTCTGCGAAAGAAAAAAATAAAAAAACTTGTGCCAAGACTTGATCTTGGATTAGCAGTGCGGGAAGAAATATAAGAAAAAAAATCTCGAGTGGTGTTGCACCAACTTCGAGAAACAAAAAACTTGCGAACGAAAAAAAAATAGAAATAGACAAGAATACCGTTTCTGATTAATTCGAAAATCACAAAATCCGAAAAAATGGCTCAAATAGTGGTTTCACCGAATTTGACCAAACCCACTCTGATACCACTTGTGGGATCGGCGAGATCGATAGAGGGGGAGGGTGAATATCGATTCGAAAATTTCTCGAATTTAAGAAAGAGTATACACAGCGGAAAGAATAAACACGAGTCAAAAACTAACGCTAACATGTTTGCTTTTACTTGGTTCGGAGTCTGTAATGGCTCCTACTTCAAGGCCCATGGTCTTTGACCGTTTACGTTGGACAATTCTATATGTTCGTAAAATTATTACAGATATGCAATTTGAAGTACAAAGTAAATAACAAAGTTATATCAATAACTTTTAATTAAAAGACGGAAGTAGTGCGTCGTTGTTAGAGTAGCATCTTTGAGTTCCTGGATCCCTTTAGAGCAGCACACTTGAGCATAGATGATATGAAAAACTGATGTAAAAAGTTGTGGTCGAAACCCCCTTTTATATAAGCACACGAGCGCCAGAGTGCCTATAGGGGCGCCCCAAGTCAGCGAACCAGCTGCGTCCCAATTCGTTGACCGGACCAAATTCTATGCTTCTCAGGCGCTTGAGAGGCTCTGGGGTGCCTGTGTTGATGATGTGGCAAGTCCAACCAGCGTGCGCCAACTTAGCCTGGCCCAGGCTCAGTCATTTTCACAGGGGCACTTGAGACCTCTCGGGCGCCTGTGTCGGGCGCTTGAGTTCTTGGGCGCTCGAGACCTCTCGAGCACCTATCTTCTCGGGCGCCTGAGTCCTCTCGCGCGCCCTAGATGCGACCAGGTTCAATTTCTTTGACTGCAACACAGGGTTAGTCCAAAACAATAATATATATATGGAATATGCATGTACGATAGCCGGAGTTGTCTGATCCTGACTTTGGATTTCAAATGAAATCCTGGGTTGGACCGACGCCTACTGTTCCCTCTTTCGGAGAACGCATACTCACCTACTCCACTCTAGATAAGTTACCAGTTACCTGTTGCCAACCGACATCTCCGGTTGGAATTTTGCTCGGCCTCCTCGCTCGGCTAAGACTCCTGCCTGATTTTCTGGATCAGGTCTTCGGTGACCGACTCCCGGTCAGGTCTTCTTTCTCAGTCCTCCGAACTAGGTCTTCATGCCCAACTTCTCTCATTAGGTCTTTGATGCCTAACCCTCGGTCAGGTTTTCGTGCTCAGTCCTCGATCAGAACTTCGTGCTCAGTCCTCGACCAGGACTTTGTGCTCAACCCTGCAGGTCAAGTCTTCGTGCCTAGGTAAACTAGGACTTTCCTACACACTTATTGAAACATGTTGGATCTAAAAACATACTTAACTTTAAATCCTTTGTCATTATCAAAACTAAGTTCGATCGGGTGCTTCCGACACCAACAAAAATGAGCTCAGGGTGACTGGAGAAGCTTTTAGGGGAGCCAAAGGACAAATCTAATGGTATGGAAAAGACAGTCAAGGATAGAGAGTTGACGATACTCCATACGCATAGAAGGAGTCCAGGCGTCCAGAGGTCACAAAGTTATCCTAATCCTGACTCGGAGTGGATCAGAGTTGTAGCCGACTCAGCATAGTTTGGGCGACTGAAAGGCCTTCCGAGTGATTTAGAGAGTGTCATGTCAGCATTCAACAAGGGTCTATAAAAGGATGGCCGAGACTTCTGTTTTCACGACTCACACATCCTCAATTCCTTTTCTCACGCTAAGTGTTGATACGCTGCTACGAGTGCTCTTCAAGTTCAAATCGACAACACCATACTTGTAAATTCTATTTTACAATTATTTCCTTACATTTACATTTTATATATATTGGGTTTGATATTTGATTCTTGTTAAATATTTTTCTTCACCTCTAGAAGCATGCTGGAAAGGAGATCATTTATAAGAATCATTATATTTTTATTGGGTTTATCATTGCAATTCTAATTAGTTTGATTATTACAAGTTTTGTTAAGTTAATTGCTAGTTTAGTTATTTTAAAATTTGGTTAAGTTAATTGCAACTTTTGTTAATTCAGTGAATTATAACCTAGCTTACTTAGATTGTTTAATTGCATGCGTACCTCATTTAGACTATTTTTTCAAATATTTAATATATATAGTTTATTCTGCTACATATTGAATTTGGTTTATTCTGCTCCATAGTTAATTTATTTCATTCTGATTGTTTATTTAATTATTTGTCTTTAATATCAACTCATAAAAAAATAGTATATATTAATATTCACCCCTCTAGCATAGAGGCTATCCTACATAACCATCTGGGGTTTCTTGTCTAGTGTTTTTGTTAAGCTATTGCCCTGCACACTTGACACATCATATGAGATCACAATAAATACTTAACGTAGACACAGTTCAAACATCGAAACTCCTACAACATCACATGCTTAAGGTATGAATGCACCAACATTTGCGACACTTGTGTTATCAAGCCCTAGCTACCACAACAACATTGAAGTGTCATCCAAATCAACCTATGTTCATAACATCCAAAGACCTGGATTAATTCATAAAGAAAATTATTAGGACCAAAAAGAATTTAGATATTTCATAATGATATGATATTGTCCACTTTAGCCTAAGCCCTTATGATCGATTTTGCTCTTGGCTTAATCTTTCCCATGTGTTTTCAAATGATATTGTCCATTTTGAACCTAAGCCCTTATGGTTTTGCTTTTGGGTTGATCTTTCCCATGTGTTTTCAAATGATATTGTCCATTTTGGACCTAAGCCTTCATGGTTTTGCTCTTGGGTTGATCTTTCTCATATGTTTTCAATGTAGGATTATGTTTGCAACCTTACAACCTCAACAATCCCCCTCAAACAAAGGACCATAGACTCCCCCTCAAGCGGAAAGACTTTCGCTTGATGTCCGATCCTCAACCCACCATGATTTTCTGCCCCTCTGTCCACCCGATCTACTAGGACTTCACCACCTAGCCACAACTAGGACTTCTCTGCCCGGTATCTGGTCCTCTTGATCAAGACATGGGAGCTTACACTTCCTTTGTTCAAGGCTTAACCCACATGGTTAGATCTGGATCATGGCTCTAGCTCGTGTTTCGTTCGGCGGTTAGTCCGGTGAAGAGTGACTTATCGCTGATACCAATTGTTAGGACCAAAAGAATTTTAGATATCTTCACAATAGTATGATATTGTCTACTTTAAGCCTAAGCCTTCATGATTTTGCTCTTGGGCTCTCTCCAAAAGACGTTATACTAATGGAAATATCTTTCTCTTATAAGTCTATGATCTTTTCCATGTGTTTTCAATATGAGACTATGTTTACAACCTTATAACCCCAACAAAATCTCTGTGCCAAATTAATGAAAGCCTAAAGCTGGTTGGATTGATCTTTAGTGAATCATAATCCTAAAAAACGAGAACCAAGTTTTGTAGGTGCAATCATGCCCTAGATAAAAAGTTCCAATGATTGACAATTATTTAAGTTTAAGCTAATACGTTAGATTTAACATTGGATTTTAGTGTTCAGTAATGAAAGAAGTCCAATGAATAGTCGAGAATCAGATACTTGATATGAAGACCTGGAGATGAGGAATCTCCAAGTAAGAAGTCCAAGGGATAGTCAGGAACCAGATTCTTGGCATGAAGACCTAGAGATGAGGAAGCTCCAGGCATGAAGTCTAGGAAACAAAAGGTTTCACTAACACGAGGTAATTGGTCAATTGAGAATATTCATGAAGGTTTAGGGTTGAGAATTTTAAATCTATGTGTGTCAATCGATTAGCCAATCGATTGGAAAGGGACCAATCGATTGGTGAATCGATTGGGAGATATTCTTCTCTCAAACAGAACACTCCTTAATTGATTAGTCAATTGATTAAGAAGTCATCAATCGATTGTTCGATCGATTGGGAGATATTCTGTGTGAGAACATAATGCTCCGTAATCGATTGACCAATCGATTACGAGCCATTCTGTGTGACAACAAAATGCTCCCTAATCGATCAGTCAATCGATTGGAAGATATTTTATGTGAGAACAGAATGCTCCATAATTGATTGACCAATCGATTACGAGTCATTCTGTTCGATAATAGAATGCTCCCTAATCGATTGGTCAATCAATTAAGGCACTTCCTAATCAATTGAAAAATCGATTAGGATGCATTCCTCACTTGAACAGAATGATCCTAAATCGATTACTTGATCGATTAAAGCAACCAATCGATCAATGCATGATCCTAATCAATTAAAATTCAAAATGAAATAATCCTAACTGTTCATCTGAGATCTGTACTGTTCAATAACTATATGGTAATCGATTGGGACTTTCTCCAATCAATTGGTGACGCGGAAAATCCAGAGAACTGACCGCCTCTGAGCCATTTAAAAGCAAATTTCGAAGCGAAGAGGCAAACACTATTACATTGTGCTTTCTCATCATCTTTGTGCTTAAGTTCCCTACTCAAGCTCTCAACAACATCTTTAGGCAACCAAGAGAAGGGGATTCAAGCTCAAAAATTATAATATTTCTTTTCTTCTACTCCTTGTTGTTGTTCATTACTTGAGTGCTTTCAAGTTTGTTGTAAAATGATTTCTCCACTTTCGGTGTTGTTCCGAGAAGGAGATTTCATAGTGGAATCTACGATCGCTGGTGTGGACCTTTAGATTAGTTACCTCAAGGAGGAGGAGACCAAATACATCAAGGCGTTAGCATTGTATTTAGGGTATTTAGCTTTTAGTTTCCCCTGCGAAGAAAATGAATAAACTTGAAGAGAGCTATTCACTCTCCTCTAGCTTTACCAGTCTTAATAAGTGGTATCAGAGCTTGATTGCTTCGGAGGACTCACACCCAAAGAATTAAGTTTTTGAGCTACGAGGATGTCTTTGAAAGAGGGCTACAACACTACACGACCACCTTACTATGAAGGGAACAATTTCATATATTGGAAGAGTCGCATGGAGAATTATCTCATGATTGAAATTGACAATTGGTTTTCCATTATAGAGGGTTTTATTGCACCAACACAAGATGGGAAAATCCTAGAATCATTAAAATGGACAGTTGAGCAAAAATTAAAGGCACAAGCAAATGCTAAGGCTATCCTAACCCTTCAATGTAGTTTGAGCTCAGAGCAACTAAACAAAGTTGGTCCATTCAAGAGTGCTAAAGACTTGTGGGACAAACTCATTGAGCTAAATGAAGATACAAGGGATTCAAGAATTGCCTAGAGGGACTTTCTTATAAATCAATTGCAAAACTTTGTAATGAAGGAAGGAGAGATGATAAGCCAATTACATGGGAGGTTCAAGGAGCTCTTAAATGGTCTTCATTCGGTTGGAGAAAGTGTGAAAAATCGGGACCTCATCAGGTATGCACTAAAATCCTTCTCAAGAAACTCACTATGGTCATCAATGGTTGATGTCTATAATGTTTCAAGGGATTTATCAATTGTCAAATTAGATGAATTATTTTTTGAACTAGAATTGCATGAATAAACTAACACAAGTCATAAGGAGAAAGGTATAACATTGGTTGCAGGTGAAAGAAGTAGGAAGAAAAACAAAGAGAAGAAGAAGGAGAAGAAGGAAGAGTCCTCCCATTTGAATCTGAACAAGATAGCGATAGTGATAGTGATGAGGAGCTATCATCCAGTGAGATGATGAACTTTGTCCAAAAGATGATGAGACAATCTAGGAAGTTCAACAAGAAGGATGTCAAAAAGATGTTCAATGATAACAAGAGAAAGGGTAAGTCTCTGGTAAGATCAAAAGCAAAGACTGATGCAATTTATTTTGAGTGCAGTAGAAAAGGCCACATCAAAGCCGATTGCCCTGAGTTGAAAAGAAAAGATGATAAGAAAAAAAAGAGAAGATTTTGAAAGCTACATCTTCATCTAGCTCATCAGACGACGAAATTGGGAGGAAGACTTCAAGACATGTAGCTCTCAAGAAAATCATGAAGATGAAGTCGAGTCATCATCTAGTGATGATGAGGTAACTTTTTCTAAATTAGACAAACTCTATGCTACTATTGCATTCTTGACAAATGCTCTATCTAGATCAAAAGTGAGAGTTAAAGAACTACAAAATAAATTGAAATTACTCAAAATTGATCCTATGTCATGTGAAGCATGTACACATCATGAAGTTGCTGATTCCAAAAGTGATGAGCTTAAAAAGAAAAATGCATCTTTGAAATTGTAAGTAGAGGATCTTAGGAGTACTTTGGAAAAATTTACCTCAAGTTTTAAATATTTGGGCATGATATTAGGAAGTCAATGAACAATTTATATCAAGGTAGGATTAGGGTATAAATCAAAGGATAAGGAAGTTAACTTTATGTTTCTAGTTAGTAGAAATCATGTTTTAAAAGTTAAAACTGTGCATGCTTGGGTACCCAAGCAATATATTGTCGATGCTATTGGACCCAACATTTGGATACCAAAAAATTTAGTTCATCGTATTTGAACAAGCATGCGTCAAGGGGGAGCATCCAACAACATGGTTTATTGATAGCGGATGCTCTAGGCACATGACGGGAGACTCATCAAAATTCTCATCACTCAAGAACAAAAATAAAGGTATTGTTTCCTTTGGTAATAGCGGTGAATTGAATGTTATTGGAATAGGAGATATTCAATTTGTTGAACAATTTATAATTGAGAATGTTCTATTAGTGAAAGGTATGACCATCAATCTTCTAAACTACGACTCAGGATATAGAGTTGAGTTTGACTCATCTCAATGTCTAATTAAGCATAGTGAACTAAACACTATCATGCTTATTGGTCATACAAAGAAAAACATTTACTAAGTTAAATTATTTGGTGCTACTAATGTGTTTGCTAAGTGTTTCATGTCTAAAGAGGAAGAGACTTGGCTTTGGCATCGAAGACTTGCTCACACCAACATGAGGCACATCAAATGATTATCAAAGAACGAGTTGGTGCAAGGATTGCCAAAATTAAAATTTCAAAAAGATAAATTATGTGACGCATGTCAAATGGGTAAGCAAATCAAGGCTACCCACAAAGGTAAAACTAATTTAAGTACTTCTACCACATTAGTACATTGCATATGGATTTGTTTGATAGTAGTAAGCATGCCTTCTTGAATGATAGTAGATATTATTTAGTAATGATAGATGACTTTACTAGATACACTTGGGTGTTTTTCTTGAAACATAAGGATCATACCTTAGAAACATTAGTTGCCTTTTGTAAAAGAGTAGAAAATGAGAAAAATATGAAAATCAATAGATTAAGAAGTGATCATGGAGATGAATTTGAAAATGAAAGATTTGAAAATTTTTGCTCACAAAATGGATATAAGCATGAATTCTCTACCCCTAGGACACCACAACAAAATAGAGTTGTTAAGCGAAATAATAGTCTTACAAGAGGCCGCTAGGAGTATGTTAAATGAATACTCACTCCATAGCTATCTATGATCTGAAGCAATTAAGACGACATGTTATGTACAAAATCAAACTCTAATACATAGATTTTTGAATAAAATATCTCATGAGTTGTGGTTTGGTAAACCCCCTATAATAAAACATCTTAGAGTGTTTGGATGTAAAGTATATATTTTAAAAACCAAAGATCACTTAGGAAAATTTTTTGCCATGGCGGATGAAGTTATTCTTGTAGGGTATTCCACTCATAGCAAAGCCTATAAAATTTACAACTAGAAATCTAAAATAGTTAAAGAATCTCTAAATGTAGTATTCGAAGAAAATCCAACCTCAAGTCCTAATAAAGCAATAGAGGAGGAAGTACAATTTGAATTAGAGAAATTAACTTTAGAAAAGGAAAATAATATGAGAAAGAAGAGAGTGAAACGGAAGACATAGTTGAGTTACAACTTGAGAATGTAATCACTACAACTCAAGAACCAAGACCCACTAGGACAAGTGTAAATCATCTTTTAGAGCAAGTAATAGGAGATATTACACATGGGATAAGAACTCGATTCTACTTTCGAAATGAAGGTAGTCAAATAGCCCTAATCTTACAAATTGAGCCAAAAACTATAGATGATTCTTTGCTTGATACAGATTGGATTTTGGCAATGCGAGATGAATTATCTCAATTTGAGAGAAGTCAAGTTTGAGAGTTAGTTCCTAGATCCAAAGAAAAATTAATTATTGATACAAAGTGGGTTTTTAGTAACAAACTTGACGATAAGGGAATGATCATGAGAAATAAAGCTAGATTGGTTGCTAGAAGCTTTAATTAAGTCGAAGGGTTGGATTATGATGAAACTTATGCACCGGTAGTTTGATTAGAGTCTATTAGGATGATGATGACATTTTCCGCTCATAAAGGGTTTATGTTGTATCAAATGGATGTAAAATCAGCATTTTTAATGATTTTATCAAAGAAGAAGTCTATGTTGAGCAACCATCGGGGTTTGAAAATTTAGAGTTTCCAAACTGTTGGTGCAATCTGTGGGATCGTATTGAATCGATAGAGGGGGGGTGAATATCGATCGTAAACTTTTTTGGAAAGCGAAGAGTAATTGCACAGCAGAAAATAAAAACCAATCACTAACACGATTTGTTTTTACTTGGTTCGGAGTCGCGGTCGGCTTCTACTCCAAGGCCCACGGTCCTTGACCGTTTACGATGGGCAATTCTATATTTTCGTAAAAGATTACGAGTCGAGAGTACAAATATAGAATTGAAAAACAATTACAACACTTAACAAAATTAGCTTTTACCGACGACCGGAGAGGTTGGAAGTTTCCGGAGAAGTGGGTCGTCGTCAGTGCTTGAATCACGAGTACAGAACTTGTTGGAGCGGAGCGCTTGAGCGTAAGAGTTGAAAGCAATTCATGTAGAAGCCTTGGGGGTGAACCCCCTTTTATAGTAGTCAGTGGGGCGCCTGCATCGAAGGGGGCGCCTGACACGTGGCATGTCCTGCGAGAACTCCAATCCGCAGACTTGGTCAGCGCCTATCCCCTTCCATTGAGGCGCCTGAGCTGACTGAGGCGCCTGTGTTAACATAGGCGCCTCACTTGACTTGGTCCAAAGGCAGTTTGCTTCAAATGGCTGGATTGGCCTTGCACTGGGGCGCTTGTGTCAATACAGGCGTATAGCCCAGTGAGCCGCCTCACTCCATTGAGGCGCCTGAATGCAAAAACTTCATCCTTTCATTTCTACAACCAGGGTTAATTCCAAAACACACAAAGCATATACAAATGATATATTAACCATGATTTACAGCCTAAGCTGTCTTGGTTCTGAATTTGGGTTTCCCAAATGGAGCCCTAGGTCGAACTGACGCCTAATGTTCCCTCCTACGGGGAATGCATCCTCACCTACTCCTCTCGGGAGAATTTACCTTTTTTCCAACCGTCTCCTCCAGTTGGACTTTTGCTTAGCTTTACTCACCAGGTCTTCGTGCCTAGTCCGCGACCAGGACTTAGTGCCCAGCTTTACTCACCAGGTCTTCGGTGCCCAGTCCTCGACCAGGTCTTAGTGCCCAGCTTTACTCACCAGGTCTTCGATGCTCAGCCCTCAGCCAGGACTTATTGCCCAGCTTTACTCACCAGGTCTTAGTTGCCCAGCCCGCGGCTAAGACTTAGTGCCCAATTCTTAGAACCAGGACTTCGTGCCTAGTGTACCTAGGACTTTTTCTGCACACTTGAGTAACATCGTTAGAGCACCAATAATACTTAACTTTGAACCCTTTGCCAAGATCAAAACAAGGTTCGATATGGTGCTTCTGGCACCAACAATCTCCCCCTTTTTGATTTATGACAACACAATTCAAAGTTAAGTCAAAATTATAACTTTTAAGAAAAGAAGGTAAAAACCAATGAATTTTAGCATTCTTGAGCAGAGTAAAGTTTACAGTTTTAGCAGAGTAAAGTTTAAAACTAATGTAGTTTTGAACCGTAATTTTTTTTTATTTCTCATACTTCCCCTGCAACCCTGAATTACTTTTTTATTTCTCATACTTCCCTTGCAACCCTGAATTACTGTGTTATAAAACACTTAACTTTGACCTTTCCTCCCCCTTTGACATATATCAAAAAATATTCATGGGTGAACATAATATCTAAGAGGGATTTTTAAGTTTTTTCAAAATAACTTTAAGTAATGGATTTCACAATTTCTCAAAAAAAAGTTTTCAACAAAAAACTTTTCATAATGTTTCAAAAGAATAATTTTCAAAGAAAAACATGATACAAAACTTTTGAAAATGTATGAAGCTCCCCCTAATGTGAAACTCTTCTCCTTATGTTTTAGAACATTTCCAATTAAAAAAAACTTACAAAATTGAAACATTGCACAATGCCCCCCCATGATTTGAAATTTTCCCATTGAGGCTTAAAAAACCATGCAATTTTACCTTTAGAAAGTTTTTTTTTAAAATTTTTGACAAGAGTTCTAAGTAAAAAAAAAAAATCATAAGTTCAGTTTGAAATAGTATTCTGAGTATCACAAAGGAGATTCTAAGTTAGAAAAACCTTAGGTTAAAGTAAAAATATTTTTGAGAGCTTCTAAGATAAACTTTCTTTAAAGAAGGGAAAAAGTTTAAGGAATAATTTAATTTTTAATTTCACTTTTTCTACTCTCTCCCTTGGCCATATATCAATAAAGAACTTTTGAAAAATATATTTTGAAAGAAAATGTATATCAGAGCCTATGAGTTTTGAAAACATAAAAATTTGAGCGAAAAACAATTCTAAGTAAAATAATGTTAAGAATTATGGTAATTTCTAAGTAACAAAATTTTGAAATAATTAAGCAAAAATGAAGAATTGATGCTTAAAAACAAAATTGGAATAAAGTATATATTCTTATTGAGTCCATGCATGATAAGCAACAAAAAATCTTAAAATATTTAATCAATAAGTTTAGGTTGAGAACATTTAACCACTTATTTTTGATTCCAAGTATGATTTTAAGTTTAAGCATGGGTCAATATGTCTATGTTCAGAACTTTTAGAAACTTAATCCTCAAGTTAAGGAGAATAAATATTTCTTAAGTAGAGAGACTTTTGAAAGAGTTTTCTAAGAGCAGTATTTTTGACATTATTTACACTTATGTAATAAGCACAAAAAAAAACTAAGTATTCTTTCTCAGAAAATATTTTAACAAATTCTAAGTACTTGAGAAAGAAAATTTGAACATCTAACAAGCAAGAAAAAGAATACTTAAGAAAATTTTTAATTATCTCCCCTGACATAAACATTCTCCCCCTCAACCAAACATTCAGTTTTTGTAAAACTTCTAAGTGCTTTTAAGTTTGACTAAGTGTTTTGCAAAAACATTTTCACCAAAAAACTTTTTACACTTAGACAATTTTCCACATAGACAAGTTTTGCAAGCCTATATTTTGGTTTTTTTTTAAAAAAACTTTTACTTACAAGGCTTTGCAAAAAGAATTTAAAAAAATTCTTAATAAAAAAAATTTAATAGAGTTTCAAATTTTGCACACTTAGAAAGATTTCACTTAAGAACAGTTTGTGCAAAAAAAATATTTTTACTTGAAACAAATCTTTCACAAAGTTTTTGCTCAAAAAAAATTTTTATTCACTAAGAGAAAACTTTACTTAAAAACATTTGCCGAAAATTTCAAACGAATTTAGCTCAGACAAATTTTGTTTGCTAAGGAAGTTATTTTCAAAACACATGCACTTAGAAATTTTTGAACCCCTTTAGAAGTGCTTAGAAATGCTTAGAAGATTTTTGAAGTACTTGAACATACTTTTGAAAAAGTTAATATAAAGAACTGGAAAGAAGAAATTCTATATTTAAAATGATTTCCAAGAAAGACACATAACACACTTAAGTCCGAAAAATATATAAATATCAAAATCTGGACTGCAGACTTTTGTTTCTTAAAAAAACATCCTAAGTAATACCCAAGGTGACTTTTGCAACACTTATTTTTCAAGAATGAATTGATTGTCTAAAAGAAGTTCTTTCTATAGAAATGTTTACAAACATTAAATAGTTTTCAGGTAAGTGAGCAACAAGAAACCTAAAGTATTTAATGATTAAGTTTAAGTACAATGATTTGAAAAATTAAATCTTAGTTTGAAAAGTTAAATTTGATTTTTGACATTAAAAAGTTAAATTTGAATTTTGTTAAGTATTAATTTTGAAAAAGTTGAATTCAAAAAGTTGAGTTGAATTTTGAAGAATAATTATGTTAAAAAATAATGATTTTGAATTTGGTTTAATAAATTAAAGATGAAATTGATTCAGTTTGTAAGGTTGGTTGGGTTGGACTAAACTTTTAGGTCCTAAGCATCTCACCCATTTCTAAGTGACAAAATAGGGTAATCTTATCCTTTTTGTGAGATGCATTAGTTTTATCCTTTGATTTTTGATCAAGACTATGATTTGATTGAAGCTTGTGTTAGATTTAAATTTATCAAATAGTAAATAAAAAATGAGTTTCGATAATTGGCTTCCAGGTCTTGGCGAGGCACAGAGGCCTTCTTTGGCCGTAGCCTTATTGGATCAACAACCCTTTCCTTGACAAAGCCTTTTATCGAAAGTTCATTTTCAAATTACTTCTTGAATAATTTTGGTCTAACTAGTTTAGGATTTGGATCGGTAGCTTTAGCTAGTTCCACCAGACTAAACAGACCAAGTAGGGTACGCCTTACCCCACTTGACCCTTTTAGAAGGGCTTCCCTAACATACTATCATCTCACCTTCACCTAATACTATGTTGTTCAAATTTTAATCTAGTCAAGTCCTTATTAACCATTTCTAGTCCTAAGAATAGTAAAAAAAACTAAGTAAAATCACAATGAGGGGAAATTTCTAAATTTTCTAAGTTATCAAGATTATTAATTAGTTTCCTAGTATATCAAATTTAATTTTTAAAGTCTCATTTTCTTGTCTTAATTTTCTGAAATTTGAATTTATTACTATACATGATTTAATTAAGTTACTTGGGCATGTGTCCATATCTAAATTTGACCAAGAGTGATTAAGTAAACTATCATCATTCATTATAAAGAGTGGATTTTCATATAAATTAAAGTTTCCCAACTTGGTAGGTTGTCCTGGATCTTTGACTCTTCTATCTGTGCATTCATCTTTGTAATGCCCAAACTCCTGGCAATTGAAGCATTGGATGTGACTCTTGTCCTTTCATGCTCTTGGAACTAGTTCCTTTGTCACCGTCGGTGGTGTCGTGCATATCTTACGAGTAGGACACTTCCTTTTGTAGTGCCCTCTCTCCCTGCATGTGTAACAAACTATTTGATTTTTAAAATTTGAATTTACAATTTTACCTTTTGATTCTTCATTGGGAATCTCCCCCTTTATTCTTACCGTCTCAGATCTAGACTCATCTTCTGATTCTGGTTTGGATTCGGCTTCGAAATCAGGTTCAGAATCTCTCTCGACTTCTTGTGCTTGCACTGAGAGTGCAAAATAGCTTACTTGATCTTTTTCTTCTTTGTCTGAATCCTTCTATGATTCATACATCGCACCTTCTAAGATCTCAATATCGGAGCTCTCTTCGTGTAGGTTGATTAGCTTCTCCCACATCTCTTTGGCACAGTTGAAGGATCTGACCCGCTTCAATTCTTCTTTGGTCAGGCCGCATTGTAAGATTACTGTTGCCTTAGCATCAGTCTCGATCTTCTTCAGAGTTGGTTCGTCCAATTTATCCCAGGCGATTGATGTTCCATCTTCTGTGGGGAATGTGAACCTCGTTTGGATTATCAACCATAAATCCAGATTGGCCTTCAGGTGGGATTCCATTAGACTTTTCCAAGATCTGAAATCCTTGCCAGAGAATAGGGGTGGACGACTACTATTCCATTCTTGATTGGCCATTGAATATAAACCTCATACACAAAAGAAATAACAAAAATGTACCAAGACTTGGTCTTGGATTAGTAGTGCGGGAGAGAGTAAAAAAACTAGCTCAAAAGGTGTTGCACGAATTTTGAGATAAAATAATAATAAAATAATAAACAAGTTTATGACAAATTTTTTTTAAATGTTGGCTTTATCAATTCTGATTAATGGTGAAAAAATAGGAATTCAATGTTAAAAAAAATTGCTCGAATTAAGGTAGCACGAATTTTGAAAAAAATATTAAAATAATAAAAAAGTTTATGATAAATTAAAAAAAGATCGTTATATCTAACTTATGGTGAAAAAATAAGAATTTAAAATTGAAAAAGACGTAAGAATATTTTAAACTCACGCACAAATATTATTTATTTGAAATAAAAAGCGAAAAATCTGAAAAAATACTTAACTGGTGGTTGCACCAAGATTGAGTCACCCGCTCTGATACCACTTGTGGGATCGTATTGAATCGATAGAGGGGGGGTGAATATCGATCGTAAACTTTTTTGGAAAGCGAAGAGTAATTGCAGAGCGAAAAATAAAAACCAATCGCTAACACCATTTATTTTTACTTGGTTCGGAGTCGCGGTCGACTCCTACTCCAAGGCCCACGGTCCTTGACCATTTACGATGGGCAATTCTATATTTTCATAAAAGATTACAAGTCGAGAGTACAAATATAGAATTGAAAAATAATTACAGCACTTAACAAAATTAGCATTTACCGACGACCGGAAGGTTGGAAGTTTCCGGAGCAGCGGGTCATCGTTAGCGCTTGAATCACAAGTATGGAACTTGTTGGAGCGGAGCGCTTGAGCGTAAGAGTTGAAACCAATTGATTTGGCAGCCTTGGGGGTGAACACCCTTTTATAGTGGTCAGTGGGGCGCCTATGTTGATGGGGGCGCCTGACACGTGGCCTCTCCTGCGTGAACTCCAATCCGCAGACTCGACCAGCGCTTATCCCTTCAACTAGGGTGCCTGAGCTGACTGGGGTGCCTATGTTAACACAGGCGCCTAGCTTGACTTGGTCAGAAGGCTTGCATGGCAGTTTGCTTAGAATGCTTTGTTTAACCCTTCACGGGGATGCCTGTCTTAATACAGGCGCCTAGCCCAGCTAGGGCGCTTCACTCCATTAAGGCGCCTGAGTGCAGAAAACTCCTTCCATTTGTTCCTGCAACCAGGGTTAGTTCCAAAGACATACAAAGCATACAATTGATAATATTAGAACATTATTTACAGCCTGAGCTATCATGGTTCTAACTTTGGACTTCCCAAATGGAGCCCTAGGTCGAATCGACGCCTAATGTTCCCTCCTACGGGGAACACTGTTGGAAACCGGATGGCTAGAGAGGGGGGGTGAATCTAGTCGGACACAAAACTTTTGAGCTTTTCAAAACTATTCTGCACTTCAGAGTTAGGCAGCGGAAGCAAATGCAGAAACAGAAAACTAAGAACAACAACCCAAAGCAAAGGAAAGCAAACCGACGCTAACACCTCGATATACAAGGTTCGGGGATAACTTGCCCCTACTCCTTGGCGTGCCCGTAAGGTGGGCGATCCCTTGATCGTCGGCAGATCAAGCCCCGGTGAACACCGGATAAGATAGAGCCTCCTTCTCGGTGGAGAAACCTTTCCACAGATCTCACGGATGATGGAACTTGAGTACAGGAGATCACACAAGAAGGAACACTCACAAAGCTCTCATAGGAATGCAACAAGATCGCTTAAGCACAAAGCAACAGAGAGCACGAACACAGCCCAGCCAAACTTCCCAAGTTTCTGTCTTGTTCGCCTCGCTCCTCTGCATCCAGCTTTGTCTCTTAAGCTCTGGCTCAACGTCGCCAGCTCCATTAGCACCACTGACTCACACCCTAACCCACTGACCTCTCTGAGCACTTAGTCCACTGGACACTCCTCCAACTGAGCCTCCGTCAGTTTCCAGCCGTGCCTTCATCAGTTGCCAGTTGCGCCAGACGCCGTTGAGACTTGAAAACACAATAGATCCAAACCTGCTCCAAGGAAAGCCTCCCATTGACCCTCCTTGAGTGTTTGAATCACCTGCTATCACCTGCACACTCCAACAGAGGCTTAGCAATGCATATCAAAAAGAAATCAGTAAGTAGCAGAGAATCAGCAGTGAAAACAGACTTCTGACAGCATATTTGAATTAAAGTTCTACTCCTGATCGGTCCCCAGACCAATCAGGGAGGAGCTTAATCGGTCACCAGACTGATCCAGCAGTCTTCTGCACACTCCTGATTGGTCCCCAGACTAATCAGGCTCCTGCCTGATCGGTCACCAGACCAATCAGGCTCCAGCCTGATCGGTCACCAGACCAATCAGGCTTGAGTGAACAGTGATTCTTTAATCAAATCCTAAGTCTTTGATCGGTCACCGGACCGTTCTGGACCTGATTAGCAAGGGAACTCAACTCACTGTTCGCTCCCTGATCAGTCACCAGACTGATCAGGAGCTGTGAAGTGAGTGAAACACACACTCCCTGATCGGTCACCAGACCGATCAGACATCGCTGGATCGGTCACCAGACCGATCCACGAAGGAGCAGCGTGCCAACTCCCTGATCGGTCACCAGACCGATCCAGGGACGCAGACCTAGCCTTCCAAGCTAGGATTTCATTCACCTTAGCCCTCCAAGCTAAGGATTTTTCAATCTAACTCTCCAAGTTGGGAATTTGCACCTAACCCTCCAAGTTAGGACTTTTCACCTAGCCCTCCAAGCTAGGACTTTTCACCTAGCCCTCCAAGCTAGGACTTTTCACCCAACCCCTCCGAGTTAGACCTTCATCCAACCTAGCCCTCCAAGCTAGGATTTTTCACCTAACCCTCCAGTTGGGACTTTTCACCTAACCCTCTAAGTTAGGACTTTTCACCTAGCCCTCCAAGCTAGGACTTTTCACCCAACCTTCCGAATTAGGACTTTTCACCACCTGGCTTCACTCACCAGGACCCGGCTTCACTCACCGGGATTTCTAACACCTGGCTTCACTCACCAGGACCCGGCTTCACTCACCGGGATTTTCAACACCTGGCTTCAGTCACCACGACCCGGCTTCACTCACCGGAATTTTCAATCACCTGGCTTCACTCACCAGGACCCGACTTCACTCACCGGGATTTCCAATCACCTGGCTTCACTCACCAGGACCCGGTTTCACTCACCGGGATTTCCAATCAGGACATAACCACAATTAGTTCAACCAAACTTAAATCAAACCTTAAATCGATGTCAACACTAAAACAACAATCGGGCCAAACTGCATCAACAATCTCCCCCTTTTTGTTGTTTGACAACCCGATTTATCTTGATTTAAGTTTAGGCATTAATGATCACTTTGAAGGCAGTTCAATTATTATAAGGGAATCAAGATCCTCCCCCTACAATAACCCTAAACTTAATCAACCATTTCTCCCCCTTTGTCAAACATCGAACAGGGTATGGTTATTAAGTTTAAACATACCTCCCCCTCAAACCACGGGTCTCTCCCCAAACCCAAAATAATCAAGTTATGATTTTGGAATTGCATATGAGAGGCATATACCATAAATGTATCATGGCAACAATGTATATGCATCATACGGCAATAAGTGTGAACTTGCACATGAAAACATATACAGAAATATATCAAGGTCAAACATGTATATGTTTCATATGACAAGTAAGGAATGCATCTGTATCCGACATATAATCCTGAGTGGTCTCCGTGACCAATCAGGTTTGTTGATAACTTGATACAGAAATATTTCTTATTAGTCTGGGGAGCGATCAAATCTCAAAAAAATTTCTGAAACTCTGATACATTCCTGATCAGACTGTATTAACAATTTGCATTCCACAGTAGGGGTGTAGACTCTATTAATATTCGACATTTCAGAAACATTTCTGAAACACGACATCAAGAACAAGAGTCATGGCTCAACAAACCCTTTCTTATGAATTTGAACATTCCAACATAGGTTTGTATCAAATCAGTATTAGGTTTTGTTCCATGTATCTTGACCATCATCCTACTACTCAGTTCTATTGATACTTCATCAAAATTGATGAAGGGGGATTGGTCTGAGGAATGGTCTGATACAATTTGGATTGATCTGAGAATCAGTATTGATCTGATCGGTCACCAGACCGATCAGAATGATTCCTGATCGGTCACCAGACCGATCAGAGTGTGTCCTGATCGGTCCGTGGACCGATCTGGTTCGATACAGAGAGGTTTCTGAGTTTCAAAAACTCTGAGATCAGATTTGTTTCATTGTACAATTTCAGAACCGAGATTTCAAAAACCCTAATTCAATTAGATTCAATCCCATTGATCCTAAAGGGTTTCTCTTAACTAAAATCCATTTCCCAAAATGATCAACATGATTTGTGTCAAAGCATAGAGGTAATCCATTTGATTCTAAGAGTTCCCTTAATCAGAATATAAGTCATGATTTGTGTCAGAGCATGATCGGTAATTTCTAAGCATGAAATTGAGTATCAAAGCATGTTTGTATCAAAGCATGATCAGGTTCCCAAAATCTAAGTTGGATACTTCAAAATAGATTTGTAACAAGTCAATGGATGATCAAGTTTGTTCAAAACATTTATCAATTTCATAATCCCCAACTCTGTCCAACATGTTTGTATCAAAATATAATCGATTATCCAAACATGCCCATACAACATGAGTATCAAGGTATGATCAAATTTCGTGACACTCAAGGTATGATCAAATTTTCAAAACATACTTGTATCAAATTAGTATCTAACTATGACCAGATTTCCAAAACATGCATGCATACAATCATTTAACCAGAAAATTCATAAACATGGACAGCTTACAAAATCATAAGCATGGATAGCACACAATCCCTAGATGCATATTGCTATTTGGCAAGGATGAGCTAGTTACTTTTCTCTTTGTTTTGGAAACAAAACTGATCATAGTAAAACTTTAACACAAACGTAAACTATACTTATGCATGATTAATTATGTTCCAAGTGTATTCATAACATGCTTGCTTTAATCAATTTTGATAACTCATAGATCTAGATTTGTCCCAAGTCTAGAATCCTAATTCTCCATTCTATTGATAGTTCATAGATTAGATCGGAGAATTCATAGTCCCACATTTCTATCAAGTTCATAGTTGAAATCAAATTTGCATGCCATAGATTAATGATAATAACACACATTGTAAAATCATGGCATATTTGATCGTGTTCACCAAACAAAAACACTTTAAGCTTGAGTTATGACATATCATAAATCATATCTTGCAGTAAGACATAAATTGCAATGAGAAAACTAATTATCCTAAGCAATTCATGGCAAGAGCAAGTTATGTGTGAATCTAAACCCTTCATGCAATATATAAAAACAATTTCCAAGGCTTGTTGACTTATTTTGACACTAGTGTAACCTTAGCCTTGGTTTGGAGCACCACTTATCAACAACCTATGTTGATAGATGCTCCCCCTCAAAAAATGCTTATACAATTCGAAATATGGAGGTTTTAGGTACCCAAATTTTGAGACCTAATGCATCAACAATGAGGGACTTAGGCACCCATGCCTTAATCAATTTCTTTTTAACCTTTTGAACCCTAGAATCATTTGATGATCTACAATGGGTTCTTGACATTAAAGATATGACACTAGGTTCTTTAGGTTGGTAACCCAAACCAACCTTGTTGCACATCGCTCTTTGTGAGTTGAGTATCATATCTAATGTTTTAGAGCTTGTTGAAAACTTCTCAAGAACATTCTTGAGGTTTTCAACTTCGCTCTTCAAGTTCTTATTTTCATCCTTAAGGAATTTATCATGCATAACATCAATTACCTCATCCTTAGAGGTTTTCAATTTTTCTACCTCTACCTTTAAGGATTTAATCTTGTTCTTGGACTTCTTAAGCAACTTAGTTAGACACGCTATAGCTCTATAGCACTTATCTAAATAGGGAGAGATTGGTTGAGGAGCTTGAAGATTCATCTCTGCTTCCTTCACTTGAATTCTCTACTGCCATGAAAGCAAAATGATGGAAGTTCTTCTGCCCCTCTTCATTCTTCTTCTCCTTTCTTTTGTCACCTGTCACACAAGCAAACCCTTTCTCTTTTGGGCTTGTGTTAGAGATCTCGTGTAGCTTCATCTCACAAAATAAATCCTCTAACTTAACAAAAGATAAGTCCTTGGAAACCTTGTAAGCATCCACCATGGATGACCACAAAGTATTCCTAGGGAAGGCTTTGAGTACATAACTCACTAGGTCTCTGTTTTCTATCTTTTCATCAATGGAGTGGAGACCATTCAACACTTCTTTAAACCGTCCATGGAGTTCACTTACTTTTTCATTTTCTCCCATGGTGAGGTTTTGAAGTTGGCTGAGAAGGAGGTCCTTCTTGGCAGTCCTTGTATCTTGAGTTTCCTCATGGAGCTCAATGAGCTTGCTCCATAGGTCTTTAGCACTTGTAAAAGGACCCACCTTGATCAACTCCTCCTTGGTCAACCCGCATTGCAAAGTGACCACCGCTTTGGCATTTGCTTCACTCATTCTTATTTGCTCAGCCGACCAACTTGAGAAATCGAGATCTTTTCCTTCAACATCTCTTAGAGGGATGAAACCTTCTTTGACCGAGAACCATATGCTCATGTTTGTCTTCAAATAAAACTCCATCTTCGATTTCCAATATTGAAAATCTATGCCGTCGAAGAGTGGAGGTCGGTTTGTGCTCATTCCATCTCTTTCAGCCATCTTGTTGTAAGCTCTCGGATGTTAAGCCGTGAACAGAGCCCCAAGCTCTGATACCACTTGTTGGAAACCGGATGGCTAGAGAGGGGGGGGGGTGAATCTAGTCGGACACAAAACTTTTGAGCTTTTCAAAACTATTCTACACTTCAGAGTTAGGCAGAGGAAGCAAATGCAGAAATAGAAAACTAAGAACAACAACCCAAAGCAAAGGAAAGCAAACCGACGCTAACACCTCGATATACAAGGTTCGGGGATAACTTGCCCCTACTCCTTGGCGTGCCCGTAAGGTGGGCGATCCCTTGATCGTCGGCAGATCAAGCCCCGGTGAACACCGGATAAGGTAGAGCCTCCTTCTCGGTGGAGAAACCTCTCCACAGATCTCATGGATGATGGAACTTGAGTACAGGAGATCACATAAGAAGGAACACTCACAAAGCTCTCACAGGAATGCAACAAGATCGCTTAAGCACAAAGCAACAGAGAGCACGAACATAGCCTAGCCAAACTTCCCAAGTTTCTGTCTTGTTCGCCTCGCTCCTCTGCATCCAGCTTTGTCTCTTAAGCTCCGGCTCAACGTCGCCAGCTCCATCAGCACCACTGTCTCACACCCTGACCCACTGACCTCTCTGAGCACTCAGTCCACTGGACACTCCTCCAGCTGAGCCTCCGTCAGTTGCCAGCCGCGCCTTCGTCAGTTGCCAGTTGAACCAGACGCCGTTGAGACCTGAAAACACAATAGATCCAAACCTGCTCGAAGGAAAGCCTCCCATTGACCCTCCTTGAGTGTTTGAATCACCTGCACACTCCAACAGAGGCTTAGCAATGCATATCAAAAAGAAATAAGCAAGTAGCAGAGAATCGGCAGTGAAAACAGACTTCTGACAGCATATTTAAATTAAAGTTCTGCTCCTGATCGGTCCCCAGACCGATCAGGGAGGAGCCTGATCGGTCACCAGACCGATCCAGCAGTCTTCTGCACACTCCTGATTGGTCCCCAGACCAATCAGGCTCTTGCCTGATCGGTCACCAGACCAATCAGGCTCCAGCCTGATCGGTCACCAGACCAATTAGGCTTGAGTGAACAGTGATTCTTTAATCAAATCCTAAGTCTCTGATCGGTCACCGGACCGTTCTAGACCTGATTAGCAAGGGAACTCAACTCACTGTTCGCTTCCTGATCGATCACTAGACCGATCAAGAGCTGTGCAGTGAGTGAATGGTGACCGATCAGGAGCTATGCAGTGAGTGAAACACACACTCCCTGATCGGTCACCAGACCGATCAGACATCGCTGGATCGGTCACCAGACCTGTCCACGAAGGAGCAGTGTGCCAACTCCCTGATCGGTCACCAGACTGATCCAGGGACGCAGACATAGCCTTCCAAGCTAGGATTTCATTCATCTTAGCCCTCCAAGCTAAGGATTTTTCAATCTAACTCTCCAAGTTGGGAATTTGCACCTAACCCTCTAAGTGAGGACTTTTCACCTAGCCCTCCAAGCTAGGACTTTTCACCCAACCCCTCCGAGTTAGACCTTCATCCAACCTAGCCCTCCAAGCTAGGATTTTTCACCTAACCCTCCAGTTGGGACTTTTCACCTAACCTTCCAAATTAGGACTTTTCACCTAGCCCTCCAAGCTAGGACTTTTCACCCAACCTTCCGAATTAGGACTTTTCACCACCTGGCTTCACTCACCAGGACCCGGCTTCACTCACCGGGATTTCCAACTCCTGGCTTCACTCATCGGGATTTCCAACTCCTGGCTTCACTCACCAGGACCCGGCTTCACTCACCGGGATTTCCAACGCCTGGCTTCGCTCACCAGGACCCGACTTCACTCACCGGAATTTTCAATCACCTGGCTTCACTCACCAGGACCCGGCTTCACTCACCGGGATTTCCAATCACCTGGCTTCACTCACTAGGACCCGGCTTCACTCACCGGGATTTCCAATCACCTGGCTTTACTCACCAGGACCCGGTTTCACTCACCGGGATTTCCAATCAGGACATAACCACAATTAGTTCAACCAAACTTAAATTAAACCTTAAATCGATGTCAACACCAAAACAACAATCGGGCCAGACTGCATCAACAAACACGTCCTCACCTACTCCTCTCAGGAGAATTTACCTTTTTGCCAACCGTCTCCTCCAGTTGGACTTTTACCCAGCTTTACTCACCAGGTCTTCATGCCCAGTCCGCGACCAGGACTTAGTGCCCAGCTTTACTCACTAGGTCTTCGGTGCCCAGTCCTCGACTAGGTCTTAGTGCCCATCTTTACTCACCAGGTATTCGGTGCCCAGCCCTCAGCCAGGACTTGGTGCCCAGCTTTACTCACCAGGTCTTAGTTGCCCAGCCAGCGGCCAGGACTTAGTGCCCAATTCTTAGAACCAGGACTTCGTGCCTAGTGTACCTAGGACTTTTCCTGCACACTTGAGTAACATCGTTAGAGCACCAATAATACTTAACTTTGAACCCTTTGCCAATATCAAAACAAGGTTCGATATGGTGCTTCCGGCACCAACACATCCATCTAAAAGTGAGAAGAACGAGAAGAGGAAAGAGAAAGAAAATGTATAAAAAAGAGGGAGGAATGAGAAGAGAGGAGAAGAAAGAAAAGATAGGTTGTGTGCATAAGAGAGAGAGGAAAGGAAAAAGTGATTGCATGCATATAAGTTAGATTTGATAGAATGGTAAAATGGGAAGAGTACTGAAAAAATGTGCCTTTTGATAAACATCAAAGTAGCTTGCGCCTTTTAATTAATTCAAAAAGTTACATGCGCCTTTTGATAAAATTCCAAATATGAAAGGAAGAGGTCAACAATCGATTGGGGCATCTTGCTGAATTGTTGACTCTTTTTCTTCCTTTTATCTTTTATCTTCCTTTTCTCTTCCCTGTTGAGAAGCACTAAGGTTGTTATCTTATCTTTGCTGAAAGACTTCCACTGCAGTATAGGAATTGCTCCAATACAAATAAGGGAAACAATGACATTAACTTTGGACTCCGTCAGTATTTGATTTGTTATTGTATAAATTCAGTTTCCTATTTTGTCTTATTAAAGATAATATCTAGATCGATGTATATTAATTTATTTATTTTCGATCATTTGGTAAGTATACATCAATTTTGCATTCAATCTTATTTGGATAAGCGAATTGATGTGTATATCTGTCGAATAGAGGATTAGAAACCCCTAGAATATAACCTACATTTTGAGTTTTTCGCATCACCGACAAAGAACACTAATAACGATGGAATTTAAGGTTTTTTGGCTAAAAAATCATGTGGAGAAGTTGTGTTTTCAATTATCAATCAATGGGCAAGTTTCACCAATCAATTGGTAAGTGTAAAATTGGGCATAGAATGGGTTGAAATTGATTCAGCAATTCGATTGGTCTTCACCTGTCGATCGTTATAAGGATCAATCGACTAATGAGTCCAAAGTTATGCATAGAATGGTCTGAATCAATTGGGCAGTCAACTAGTGTTCACTAGTTTATTGCGAGAACACCAATCAAGTGATCAACCTGGGATCGTGCACAAATGGTCGTGGAGTTGATTGGGCAGTTCAACTGGTGTTCATGAGTCGATTGTCATGAGGACCAATCAATTGCCAAACCTTGGTTCATCCACATAAGGTTTCTAAGTCAATTGGGCAGTTTGACTAGTCATCACTAGTCGATTGTCATAAGAACTAATCAATTGGTGTTCAAGGGTTCGTCTATTGAAGGTCTCTAAGTCGATTGGGAAGTTCAATTGGTTATTATCGGTCAATTGTCATAGGGACCAATTGACTAATATGGATGAACATGTGAACAAAAGCACTATAGATCAATTGGGGAACTTGACTACCGTGGGGCAATCGATTGACATGGATGGGCAGCCAATTACAGTGTCTAAGAATTGACACATAAGGAGTATCAGTCAATTGCTACCTTGTGATAATTGACTGATGAGAGAATCAATCGACTAGTAACTGGTATCAATCGATGATATCTAATTAGCTGAGTTTTCAACATTTTTCCTGTATCTTTCTTCACACTTGCTATTGGTGGAATTTGCAATAATAGTTAAACTTAAGTTTTGATGAATGACAAATAGGTTAAAGTTAGGATTGCTTTTGGTTTTGACCTCTTTACTAAGTGTGCAGGGTTGAAAGACTTAGGACTTGACACCAGGCTGAAGTCCAGGGTGGTTGAGTCCTGGTGGGAAGTCCAGTTGGGTTCGCGAGGCCTGACAACTGGTTGAAGCCCAAGTTGGTTGAAACTTGGCAAAAAGACCAGGGTGGTTGATGTTGATGCAGTCTGGCCCGGTTGTTGTTTTGGTGTTGACAACGATTTAAGTTTGGTTGAATGAATTCGGGTAAAGTCTAGGTGGATCGGGAGATCACACGCTGGCATTGGAAAAGACCTAGTGGGACTAGGCACACCTAGTGGGACTAGGTGAAGTGGAAAAGACCTAGTAGGACTAGGCACACATAGTGGGACTAGGTGAAATCCTGGCTTGGAGGGCTAGGTCCTAGCTTGGAGGGCTAGGTTGGATGAAACCTTGGCTTAGAGGGCCAGGTCCTAGCTTGGAGGGCTAGGTTGGATGAAATCCTAACTTGGAGGGTCAGGTCATAGCTTGGAGGGCTAGGTTGGATGAAACCCTGCCTTGGAGGGCCAGATCCTAGCTTGGGAAGCTAGGTTTAGTGAAATCCTGGTGAGTGAAGCTAGGTCCTAGCTTGGGAAGCTAGGTTGAAGTCCCGGTGAGACTGGGCATGGAGTCTTGGTCCGGGGGACTGAGCACGAGTCAGAGAAGGCTGGGAGCCTGTTCTCTTGACTTAGAGTGGATTTGGCCTTGCCTGGATTGGTCTGGTGACCGATCAGGGAAGTTGGCACGAAGTTCCTTCGTGGATCGGTCTAGTGACCGATCCAGTGATTTCTGATCGGTCTGGTGACCGATCAGGGAGCATACAGTGACTTTGTTAGGCTACTGATCGTCTCCTGATCAGTCTGGTGACCGATCAGGGAGGGCTCCTGATCGTTCTGGTGAACGATCAGGGAGAGGTCAGTAGGTTTCGTGGGATTTCATGATCGGTCAGGCTGAACGATCAAATGTCGCGACCTTCTCACTATAACCGATCAGGATGCATCCTGATCGGTCAGGGCATGCCCTGATCGGTCCTCAGACCGATCAGGACACAACCTGATCGGTCTGGTGACCGATCAGTGAGGTTTGGCTGCGAAAGCTGGGAATCCCAGCAATGCTATGGATCAGTCCGGTGACCGATCCACGATCTGTGATCGGTCAGGGTGACCGATCACCAGAAGGTTGCGATTTTTGGCTTCTCACTGTGGACCGATCAGGCTGGAGCCTGATCGGACTGGGCCTATCCTGATCGGTCTGGGGACCGATCAGGGCCTGAACTTTAATTCAAATTCACTATCAGACACTCTGATCGCGTCTGTTTTCTCTGCCAATTCACTGATACACTGCTGATATGGTTTGATATTCATATGCTAAGGGTATGCTAAATGTGCAGGTGATACAGGAGGATTCAAACATTCAAGGAGGGTCAATGGGAGACTTTCCATTAAGCAGGTTTGTACGCATTCTCTTCTCAGGTTTCAACGACTTCTGAGGTATGGCTGGCGACTAACGGAGGCTCAGCTAGAGAGGGTCTTCAATGGACTGAGTGCTCAGGGAGGTCAAAGGGGTTCAGGCTGTGCTAAGTGGATGCTGGCGAAGCTTGGCGACGAGGAGAGGAAGCTTAAGACAAAGCTGGAAGCAGAGGAGCGAAAAAATGTGAACAGACAGAAACTTGAGGAGTTTGGCTAGGCTGTGTTGAGTACTCTCTGTTGCTTTGTGCTTAAGTGATCTTACTACATTCTTGTGAGGTTCTCTTCCCGAGTGTCTCGTGAGCTTAACTTGTATCAATATGAGACACAGCTTGTGGAGAGGTTTCTCCACCGAGAAGGAGGCTTCAGTTTATCCGGTGTTCACCGGGGCTTGATCTGCCGACGATCAAGAGATCACCCACCTTAAGGGCACGCCAAGGAGTAGGGGCAAGTTATCCCCGAACCTTGTAAACGATCCTTGTTACCGTTTTTGGTTTGCTCTTCATTTCTACAGTTATACTCTGTTTTTGTTTTTGCTTCTGCTGTGCTACTGACCCTTAAAGTGCAGAAATCCGATAAGTTTAAGAAGTTTGTGTCTGGCTATATTCACCCCCCTTCTCTAGCCATCCAAGTTCCAACAGTTGAGCCCTGGCGGGAAGACTTGGTGGGTTAAGAAGTTGAGTAGAGCTGCACGAGGTAAGTAAGGTAAGTCATTGAAGGAGCGAACCAGTGAGGACGGATCCTATTTTAGGACTGTAGGCGCGGTCCAACTTAGGCCCATTTTGGTGACCTCGGTTGAGTCCTGGTTAGATCCTTATCCAGGTTTGGACGGGGTCTAATTAACTCTAAAAGCATTCTTATCTTAGTCCATTGCATTAACTCTATTTTACAAGTTTTATTTGATATGTGAACTAATTAGATTTTGTAGGTAAATTTTACAAAATTATTCCTCATCAAAAGCCTCGGTGAAGGATAAACTCTCATTTAAATTATTCGTATTTCTTATTTTATTTGAGAATAAAATTATAAATTATTCCTCATCTAAAGCCTCGGTGGAGGATAAACTCTCATTTAAATTATTCGTATTTCTTATTTTTTTTATTTGAGAATAAAATTACTCCTACTAATGATAAAATATTATTCTGTACGAGAGTTTAAACTTTAAATTATTTTTTTAATTTAAGTGGAGCAAAGGATAGAAACGTTATCTTCTTTGAATTATTCCAAAAAATAGCTTGCTAACTTTATTTAAATTATTTTTTATTTAAGTGGAGCAAAGGATAGAAACGTTATCTTCTTTGGATTATTCCAAAGAATAGCTTGCTAATTTTATTTAAATTATTTTTTCAATTTAAGTGGAGCATTCTTATTTTAATTTAAGTGGAGCATTCTTATCTTAATTTAAGTGGAGCATTTTTAATTAACTCTAAATGCATTCTTATCTTAATTTAATTAGCTATTTTTAAATTATTTAAGAATAGCTTGCTGATAGATAAAGTTTGGGCTGAGAAGATCATGCATCGGATTGAATATTAGCAGTTCGAGGCACTATAAAAAGAAGCAAGCGAGCCCTCTAAAGAGATAGATTTTTTTAAGTCTGGTTCAAGCTTTGGCGCTCTCTGGCTTCCACGCTCCTCTGCTGCGGTTTGTGCTTTGACTCGACACTGTCCGACTGCTGCCGAAAGATCGCTCCCAACACCCAAGCTGCTTTAGATAATCTTAAGTGTTGGGTAACGCATTTTTATTTGTTCTGTCTGCACTGAAATTATTTAAGGGGGAAGTATAGGGTTGTTACACTTCCGCCTAATCTTGTATTCGAATCGCTCTACCGGGAGTTTACCGGTAGAGAATTTTAGTGGATTGCCCACAGGAAAGGTTCAAGGAGCCTGGGTCTTCGAGTAGGAGTCGCCGAAGGCTCCGAATGAAGTAAAACTCATTGCTTATTTTTTTATTGATTTTCGCTTTCGTGTTTCGTTTTAATTCTTCTGCCGTGCACATTTTTCAAAGCATCGTACGATTTTCTATCGACTCTGATTTTAAAATGAAAGTTTTAAAAGCCACGTGATTCACCCCCCCCCCCCTCTCACGTACATCGGTCCTACACTTGCTACTTAGTTGAGTCAATACTATTGCCAAAGCCAGAAACATTGGGGAAGCTTGAGATATTTGCATAGATGGATGTATATTCATGAAAAAGATCGTTAACCCAAAGGAAAACCATTCTTTATGTTGGATATATGTTTAAGAAAATACACAATTCTAATTTGACTTTTAAATCATAAGCATAGTATATTGGCCCAAAGGAAGGAACGCTAGTGACTTATTAGAAGAGTTGTAAGAGATACTTGAAAGCATAAGCTAACTAAGAAAAAAAATGATGAACCAGGCAGCAGACAAATTGAACCTGGGATGACCGGCCTGACCCTATGGAAGTTTCCCACCGGTCACCAGGGTAAATCGGGAAGCGCTCGCGGTGGCCAGTCTAGAAGCCCAGCGTCCCAGGGTTCGCGCCCCATTTGGAGAAAAATCCTACAAAATGCACCGTAACTGGGGATCGAACCACAGATGCCTGGGTTAATAACTAGTGACCTTACCGCTGCACCATAGCCCCGGGGGCATAAGCTAACTAAGAAAGCTCATACACAAGGTTAATCATGTGCATGACATGTTGGTACAATGGAAGACGTAATGTGGCAAATGAAGATATTTATGAGTTGTTTGAAGAGTACCATTAGCAAGTTGAAATTTAGTATAAAGACTTAATGTAATATTATACTATATATCTCAATTAATGTCATAAAGTTGCATGTTTGATTGTTGCATTTATGTTATTGCACAACTATAAAGATACATCTTTGTTTAGTTAATTAAGATATGTTTTTTATTTTTGTTTACGTAGCACTCTCAATATCTTCTAATTTGAACAACATTCTTGTACTTACTGGCATAAATTTTGGATAAGGAAAAGAGCATATTACGATTTTATTAAGCTACATGGATGTAAACTTTTTCTACAAAATGTCATACGCTGATCTAGGGTGCCTCACACGGTCGATCTCATAATCATTTATATAGAGCTAAATCAGGCAACAAGTCACCATATGGGAGGATATTTTCTCTGGCTTCGCGGGGAATCGACTCTTGTCCATTTATGCAAATCTACAATGTGATGACCAACTCAACTATGCCCTAGGGGTTGTATAGATCTAAACTTTGCATTTATGCATGATCTTCTTGCACCTTTAACTAGTAATTCCATTGGTATCAAAAGATGATCTTTGACAAGTGAAAGCAATTGAATCGCATGAGTCTAATGATCATGAAGATGTTTATTCCAGAATCCAATAGGGGTTCAATAAGAGGAAAAGTAAAGGTAAACAATTTGTAGTGACGGGGGTTTCAAGGCATAAGGTGCAAAAACAACAAGATTCAGACCCAACTTATTACTTTTGTAAAAGGATAGGTCATCTAAAGAAGAATTATCCCAGATACGTCAACTAACGTGTCAAAAAGGTATACTTTGTAGGACGGTGTCGGCCGGCTAGAGGGTTGAATAGTTCTGAAAAATAAATTAGGATCTTTTGCTTTCTTTAATTAAGATAGAGTTAGTTAAGCAAAATAGAAAAACATAAATAAGATTAACAACTAAAAGTAACGAGACACCAGAATCTACTTGGTTGCAACTAAGGTGGTTGTTAATCCAAGATAGTTAAAAGCTCAATCTCCAAATAACTTGTGTGGGTGGAGAAGCTTCTTACAGACTCTTAAACTCAGAAAAGACTTGGAAACGTAATTGCGGTTGTTGTATAGAATGAATTGATGATAAACTCTAAGCTAAGGGGTTCTATCTATAGAGTTTGGAAAATTTATCAACTTGCTGACGTGACATATCTTGAGTGTCTGATAAGTACTATTTTGTTGATAATTTTATATTCTAAATTTCATGTTTGACCCATATTTTACTTGCTTAATATTGAATTTATCCTAGGTTTTATAAATTTATTCTATTTTTGGGTTTTATTGCAAATCTTGGCACATTGGAAATATTTTGGCATTAAATTGTGAATCTATTTTTTATAGGCTTGGAAGGATCATGGACCTAGGTCATGCTGGGTCAAACTTGAGTCAGAAGTGGACTGGATCGAGTGATCAAGAATTCGATTAATATGGGTCGTCCGATTCAAAAATGGCTAGATCTGAGCCACCGGGAACTTTTGAGGCAATCCGAGCTGGGGTTAGGGCTAATCAAGTATTCAGATCAAGATCTGGAAGTTTCATCCAAATCAGAGATCGTTCAACCGTTGGATCAAGCTCAGAAGGATCTAGATCGTCCATTCAAAGATCAGGTTGATCTGAACCATCCATTACAAATCTGAAAGATCCGAGCTACTGAGAGGTAGATCCTGACCCTTGATCAACATCTAAATGTTTTGGTTCAGATCGGATAAAGATCAACCGTTGGATGGAGTTGAGTTAATCTAGACCGTCCATTGCTAAACTATATAAACTGCCACTCAACTCCCGATCAGACTGTCGCATCTTCGTCGAGCTTAGCTGCCAGTTTCATTTTCTTTGCATTTTCTACTATTTTTTTTCAAGTTTTCTTCAGTGGAGGGCGTGACCGCTTCGTTTTCATTCTTGGATCGAGATCTAGATCGTCGGAATGCTGTTGCCGTGAAGATTTCAGCTCCAAATTGCTCAAAAATAGAGCTGAATGAGGGTTTCTTTAGATCTGTCATTCGGTTGATTGGATCTCGTTTGGTGCCACTTCCCATCCATCTGAGCTAGCCGGAGGGTCCTCTGGCGGGTTCTGATCATCTCCAAATCATCATCGCGAACTTACATAGCGAGATCGAAGAGATCGAATGGTTTTTTTCAGACTTGAGCAGATTTGAGTTTGATTTGATCATTGAGACAGAATTTTCATCGATTTGTGGAGCTTACGGGTTCGAGGCTCACTCTTGTATGACGGCAAGGAGATCTTGAGCTAAGGATTGGATTGAAGCTTAGTTTCTTATTGAATTTTCATCCCTGAGCAGTAGTTTAAGTTTCTGCAATCTGTTCCATTACTGAAATTCGTATCAGCTACTTTAGTTCACTTTTCTGAATTGTTTCTGCCTTAATTAGGTTTCATTTCTGCAAGGTAATCAGCTAGGGAGCTTGTTTAGTGAACGATTGTTTTCAATTTCAGTTTATTTCATGTTTTAATTGATGCGTATCAGTTCTCTGCTTCTTTCCCCTGAGTATCAACTCAGTTTCTAGTTTTGCAGTTTATTCCGAATTCAATTCATGTCTAGTTTTAATTCCTGAGATTAAAGACAACATTTATGTTTGCTAATGCATTTGATCTGAATTTGTTTAGCATTCAATTTCATTTCTGTATTTCTGTTTAGCTTGCTGCGTATCAGATTTCGTTTCTAAACTCCAGTTTTCAGTTTCTGCAAGTTTGGTTTATCGCCTCTTAAGTTCGTATCAAGTAAATATCAGTCCTTCTTAATCTTATTCGAACATTGGTTCTGTGAACTAGATCTCAGTTTGCTTTGTGAGTTTCTGAATTCAGTTTTATTCCTACATTTTTGTTTAGCTGCTGCGTACCAACTTTAATTCCTGTGTATCAGTTAGTTTGTGTATCCATTTACAGTTTCGAATTTCTGAGTTTGTGTCAAGTAATCATTGGTTCTTCTTACTCCTTTCCGAACTGTAGATTAGTGCATCAATTTCAGCCCGCTTGTTTGTTTGTATTGCATTTAAATTGTTGCTGCAATTCTGCAATTGAATCTGAATTTTACTAGTCTATGCATTCGATAGTTTCAATTTTATTGTTGCAGTGTTTCAGTTTATCATTGCTGAAGTTGTATTAATGGAATTTAGCTTTACTGAATCTCATCTGAACTCTAATTCGAGTAATTGATCTCAGTTGTCTTATTTGTTTTTGCAATTGGTTCGATGCCTCATGTCTGCCTTCATGTGCTGAATTCCTACATTCCAATTCTGCATTGAGTTTGTTCTTGATTTCCTGCCTTCATTGCTGAACTTCTTAACTCATTCATGCACAACACTTCAGTATTAGACTTGCCCTTCCAGTTGAATTGCTAAGAGTCATTTGGGAGTTGTCAGTTTATAGCTCTGCATTGAGTATAAGCTTTTCGACACATAAGTTTGTAACCTCGCGTATCAAGTTCTTCTTTTATTCATTGCTGCATTTGTATCAAGGGAAGTTTCGGTTTTGAGTGATAATTCCTGAAGTTAAATTCAATTTGTAGTGTACTTTTGCATTTGAGTTCAGATTTGTTCTCCCGAATGTGGTTAAGTTGCATTGGTTGATTAAGTCTCCCATAGGTTGAGTTCATTAGTTATCATTTCCTTGTTTAGTTCATTGAGTTGAGTTACCTTTACTTCCATTGCGTTTTTATTCCTACTTGAACCAAACCCAATTCTTACTTGAAACCCAAAGACATTTAACGACAAATAAACTCGAGCTCGAATCAAACAATCTTAACTAGCCCTAGGAAAAATACGACCTGTGGCCCCTTAACTACATTTTTATTCTTTGTTAGCAAAAAGGGTTTTCAGCTTTACAAATATCTAAATTTGAGACCCACATTCGTGACAGCCTCTTTTGGGTCCATCAGTGCCCGAGTGCAACATGAGCGCCTTATTCGAGTCAGCGTTTATCCACGCCTCAATGACTGTAAAACAACAACAAGGCTTATCGGGCACTCAACTCAACATGGGTGCCTGCATTCTTAGGCGCCTGTATCCACTCGGATGCCTGTATGCCCGGGCGCCCGTGATTAGAAGCTTCAACAAGCTTGATTCTAGTCAACCTACGGTTGATTAGTTTTCCGGAGCTTCGAGGTGATTTTCGATTATCCGAAGTTGAGTTCACCCGAACCCAACTTCTGACATTTTCCTCTAGAAGTCTTCTTCCTGGGCTTCTCATCCCTCGGGCGTCGCACATGCACTTCTCGTCCACCGGTGTACTTTTCCACAAACTTTGTGTCTCTCGGATACACTAAGACCGTCGGCTTTCCCATGCCATCCTTCTCGTTTGCTGCTTCTTCCGCTCGACTTCCTGTGCTCCTATTTTCCTACACAGTTAGACACAGAGATCAAACCAACATGACCTAACTTGACTCGATTGACCATATCAAAATTATCTCGAGGTACTTATAATCTCTCCCTTTTTAATATTCATCAACCCAAGTTAAGTTAGGTAAACACAAATAGTAAAAAAAGCAAATAATAAAATTTTACAATAAAGTAAGCATACCTTATGCAATAAAAAATAAACCAATTAAAACAATTAAAACCGCCCTCTTAATTTAATTCTCATTTCTCTCTCTTTGATTATATCAAAAAAATTGGTTAAGAGAAAAAACTTAACTAAAAAAACTTTAAACATCTGTAGCTTAAAAATAGTTATTTTTTAAAATTAAAAAAATGCTTTATCAAAATTCTTTTATAATTTTTTTTAAGTTTGTAAAATTATAATCAAGTGTATTAATTTTGTCAAAAATTTATTTTAAAGAAATTTTAATGTTAAAAACTCATTTTTGATAAAAAAATCATAGAAAATTATCTTTTATCTGAAATTTCTAAAATTTTTTGAAAATATATTAGAATATTAGATCTGGTTACATAAAAATTTTCAAAACTAATATATTTTCATTAAGTGTGGAAAAATAATTCATCAATAATGCATAAATTTTGGAAAATAAATATTTAAAAATATATTTGTTTTTGAAAAATCTCGATAATTTTTTTAAGTGTCAAAATCTAATGGTAAGTCTTCAAAAAATTCGGGTTTCCAAAAATCGACTTCAAAGTATTTTTATAATTAAAACTTATAAATAATCATAAAAATTTATTTAAAATTCGAAAAAAATTCAAAAATTTTCTATGAATAGATATGATGAAGTCTATCACAGATAAATTTAAAAATAATTTTTTTGTAAAAATAAAATTCTCGAAAAAATTTCAAAATGACACAAAAAAATATTAATTTCCAAAATAACAATCTAACAGTGTAACACAAATTTAGGAATCCAAAATAAATTCCTACCTACAGGGTTAATAAAAAATTTTGATGGAATGTAATTTCTAAGTACTTTTACAATTTTACTCCTGTGATTTCTCAAATACTAGTTATGTCCTCTATAATATGAGTTTTGAGAAAAATTTGAACTTCGACATGCATATTCATTTTCTAATTTGGCTATCCGTGTTTTTAATTCTTCATTCTCAATTTTTATTTGTTATAAAGTTCTAGTGGACTTGTAGAGGCTATTTTTTTTATTTCTAAGTACTTAAATCTTAATTTACACAAGGATTTTGTCATAGCTTTAATACCAGAAGTTGATCAGGAGGGAGTAAACATACCTCACTTACTAAGTTATATTCGAAGTTGAATGCTCCCCCTTCATTGTTGCTTTCTATCGACGAAGCTCCCCCTTCTTCAATTCTCTCTTCTTGGTGGTTTGCCATAAGCACTAGTCCAGTGAGTTCTTGAAGTTCAGACTCATCCGATGATGACTCGTTCCATATAGCTTTCAAGTTCTTATGCTTGGACTTGTTTACCTTTTTCTCCTTCAGTTTTGGGTAGTTTTCCTTTATTTGCCCTTCTTTTTGGCAATTATAGCATCTGACTTTCTTTCTTCCTGGTGAATGATTTTTGCCCTACATCTTATTAAATCTTTTAGATTTAAAATATTTATTTAGTTTCCTTACCATGTAGGGCATTTCCTCTTCGTCAATTGAAGATTCCTTATTGGGTTGGATCTTCCTTGTGGCTAGGAAGATATTGTCCATCTTTTCCCTTCTTGATCCTACACATCTAGATTCGTGAAGCTCAAAAGTAGAAAATAAACTTTCTAGAGAATATACCTCGGGTCCTTGGAGATGAAATAAGAGTCGACTATTGACATCCATTTTAGAGTTCTCGGAAAAGTGTTCAAAGCATACCTTAATGAATCTCACATTTGTTATCGATTCTCCGAGATTCTTGAGCCCGGTGATCAGCTTCTTGATTCTTATATGTAGTTGCACCACCGTCTTGTTGATGCAGTCTGACCTAATTATTGTTTTGATGTTGACACCGATTTAAGTTCAGTTGAGTGAGAATTGAGATCAGATAGTTAAGTTCGGATTAAGTGTACTGGTCAGAGAGGGCTCGGTAGCTCGTTCTCTGGACCGAGATGAGTTAGAGAGGGCTCGGTAGCTCATTCTCCGGACTTAGGTCAGAGAGGGCTCGGTAGCTCGTTCTCTGGACCGAGATGAGTCGGAGAGGGCTCGGTAGCTCGTCCTCCGGACTTAGGTCAGAGAGAGTTCGGTAGCTCGTTCTCTGGACCGGGATGAGTCGGAGAGGGCTCGGTAGTTCATTCTCCGGACTTAGGTCAAAGAGGGCTCGGTAGCTCGTTCTCTGGACCGGGATGAGTTGAAGAGGGCTCGGTAGCTCATTCTCCGGACTTAGGTCAGAGAGGGCTCGGTAGCTCGTTCTCTGGACCGGGTTGAGTTAGAGAGGGCTCGGTAGCTTGTTCTCCGGACTTAGGTCAGAGAGGGCTCGGTAGCTCGTTCTCTGGACCGGGTTGAGTTGGAGAGGGCTCGGTAGCTCGTTCTCTGGACCGAGATGAGTCGGAGAGGGCTTGGTAGCTCGTTCTACGGACTTAGGTCAGAGAGGGCTCGTTAGCTCATTCTCTAGACCGAGATAAGTCGGAGAGGGCTCGGTAGCTCGTTCTCCGGGACCAGACTGAGTCAGAGAAGGCAAGGGAGCCTGTTCTTTGGACTCAGGGTCGAAATGATCAGAGCTAGATCGGTCTGAGATCCGATCAGGGGGTTGGCACAAACTCTCTTGATTGTAGATCGGTTACAAGATCGATCCAGGATGTCTGATCAGTCTGTTGACCAATCCAGAATGATTCTGAGGAAACAGAAGGTTTTCTGAACGGTCTGGTGACCGATCAGAAGACATTCTGTGAGGTCACAGAAATATTGGTGATCGATCAGTGTGATCGGTCAGAACCAGCCTGGACTGATCAGGAGGGAGCCTGATTGGTCAGGCATTAGGCTGATCAGTCAGCTGGAACGGTCAGCCACCTGTCTGATTGGTCAGGTTGACCGATCAGCACTGTCCTGATTGGTCAGTAAGACCGATCAGGTGGTTGTGTCTGAAATTTCCAGTAGGTTTAGAGATCGGTCTGGTGACCGATCCCCTGGTCTCTGATCGGTTAGTGAGACCGATCAGAACATCACTGGATCGATCATAATAGAGTCTGATTGGTCAGGAGGGTGTCTGATTGGTCAGGGTGACTGATCAACACCTTAGAACTTTAATTCAAATTGTTGTCAGATATCTGATTTGCTTCGCTAATAAATCTGTAAGTGTGCAGATGACACAGAGCTTTGATACTCAAATGAAGGAGCAAGAAGAAGGGTCAAGAGTGACTTTCGCTGCTACTATTTTGTTTGATATACACTTGCAGGTTTCAACGGCAACTGACCTGAAGCTTCAGCTGAGAAGGATGCTGAGAGCTCAGAAGGGGTCAGTGGGTGACACTGACCTGAAGCTTCAGCAGTCAGTATGCTAAGAGTTCAGAAGGGGTCAGTGGGTGACGCCTATATGTGTGCAAAAGAAAGCTTAAGAAGAAGATGATGGCAAAGCAGAGAAGGTGATACACACAACTAGAACAAAGAACAGAGTGAAGGGTCTAGTGTTGAGTTGCTTTGTGTTCTCTGTATTCTCTTCTTACTTGAGCTGTCTGCTTCATTTGTTGTGTAAGCTTTCGGAGTCTCCTGTGCTGAACTTGATATTCTTCTGAGACGTTTATGGAGAGATTACTCCACCGAGAAGGAGAAATTCTTAGCCGGATTCATTCCGGGGTCTGATCTACCGAAGATCAAGGGATCACCCACCTCATGGGCATGCCAAGGAGTAGGGGCAAGTTATTCCCAAACCTTATAAATCGTTGTGTTATTCTCTGCTCTAGTTTCTTTCTGTTTGTTTGTTTTCCGCTGCTAACCTGAGTGCAGAAAGAAAGAAATGAGTTTTTAGTGGGTGGCTATCACACCCCCCCCTCTAGCCATCCCAGATCCTAACACGTCTCTCCTTCATCCATCCAGAGGTTGGTTAGTTGGTTTCGAAGGAGATCTCGTCGTGCAAGCTTCACTTCTGAAGTCCCTTCGTGCAATTCCAAGAACTTCTCACATAGCTCTTTTGCTAATATGTAGTTGTCGACTCAGTTGACTTCTTGTGTTGGTAGGACGGTTAGCAGATGAAATTCTACTTTCCTGTTAGCCACGAAGTCGCCTGCTCCTTCATCCATAGTTCTTCTTCGTTATCCTTGTCATTGTTATCTTTAGGAGCTACAAAATTATTTTTCATTATTAAAAATAGTTCAAAATCATTTTTAAAGAAAACTTTCATTCACTATTTCCAGATCGCAAACTCCCTCTCGAACTTTGGTGAGTAGACATCGTCTTCTGCTTTATCTAGCAGTTAGTCCTTCAAAAGCCAACTTGGATCTAATACCAATTATAGGACTATGTCGGCTAGCTATAGGGGGTGAATAGCCTTGAAAAATAAATTTGGATCTTTTACTTTCTTTAACAAAGATAGAGTTAGTTAAGCAAAATAGAAAGACATAAATAAGATTAACAACTAAAAGTAAAGAGACACCATAATTTACTTGATTACAACTAGGATGGTTGCTAATCTAAGGCAGTTAAAAGCTCAATCTCCAAATAACTCCTTGTGTGGGCGGAGAAGCTTTTTACAGACTCTTAAACTCAGAAAAGACTTGGGAAAGTAATTGCAATTGTTGTACATAATGAATTGATGATAAACTCTGAGCCAAGGGGTTCTATTTATAGAACCTAAAAAATTTATCGACATGCTGACGTGGTACATCTCTAGTGCCCAAGTGCAACACGGGTGCCTAATTCGGGTCAGTGCTTATCCACGTCTCAATATGGGCCTCGGCTTCTCGTCCCTCGGACATTCCGCATGCCCTTCTCGTCCACCGATGTACTCTTCCGCAATCTTTGCATCCCTCGGATGCACCGAGCCCATCGGCTTTCTTCCCGAGCAATCCTTCTCTCCTGCTGTATTTTTCGCTCGACTTCCTGTGCTCCTAAGTTCCTGCACACTTAGACACAGGGATGAAACCAATAAGACTTAACATGACTCGGTTGACCATATCAAAACTATCCTAGGGTACTACATACTTCTCAACTTTGTCAGTTCAAAAGTCAACCTAACTACTGTACCCAATAACACTTGATGGAAATAAATGGGTACAACTACTCACATAAGTGTAATTATGCAGGATTGTTTCAGGAGCCAAATGTAGTCAATTGATGCTAAAAGGTTCATCTATACGAAAACTAACAAGAAGGAGAAAGTAGAGGGAATAGGTGTCTTTAGAGTTTGTTTAGGGAATAATAACACTTTTGAATTTAGAACATACAATTGTAGTTCCATTATTTTGACATAACTTAATTTCTATTTCATATTTGGACAAATATGGACACACTTGTTCATTTGAAAATGAAAATTTTAATATATTTTTTTTAAAAAAATAGATCCACTACTTTAACAACCCCCCTAGAGCCGACCCCATGGATATGGAGCGTTGTTTGAAAATTTTAATATTTTTTAAAATTCTAATTTGTGTGGTATTGATTCCTTAATTGATAAACTATACAGGTTAGACATTGAAATCCCATATAGATAATGTTATAATGTATAGTATAGTTGTGAAGCGTGGTTTGATGAGTGAGAATTCATTCATGTTATGGTGTAGGCATTTATAACATATATCTAAACAACGCCTAGAAATATTGATGTTATTAGGAATTCTTGATTCCTTTGATATGTCAGATTTTGAAATCTACATTGAGTGTATCAAAGGGAAGATGACTAATAAAAGTAATAAATGATCAAGACAAAGTTATGGTGTCTTAGAGTTGATACATACAAATATATATGGACTGTTCGCTAAGACTTCTTGGAACGGTCAAGTACACTTTATCAGTTTTATAGATGACTATTTTTTATATGAATATTTGTACCTTATTCAATAAAAGTCGCAATCTCTCGACTTGTTCAAACCTTCAAAGCCGAACTTGAAAATCAATTTGGCAAAATGATTAAGGTTGTGAGATTAGACCATAGTGATGAATACTATGGTAGATCTGACAAATCAGGTGAACAACATCATATGTCATTTGCGGAATACCTTATTGAGTGCGGAATTGTGACACAATACTTCATGCTTGGTATCTCTCAACAGAATGGTGTAGTAGAGTTATGAAATCGGTTCCTAAAAGGCATGGTGAGGAGTATGATTGCATTTTCTTCTCTTCTGGAGTCTTTATGACGTAACACACTCAAGATTGTGGTTTACTTAATATAGTTTCTAGTAAGGTGGTAACAAAAACCCCATACGAGTTATGGACAAGTAGAACGCTTAGTATTAGACATCTATATGTCTGAGGTTGTCTAGCTAAACTAAGCCCTATAGGCCTAAGAAAGGAAATTGGACTCAAGAATCATAAGTTGTCATTTTGTAGGATATTCTAAAAATTCAAGAGGCTTCAAGTTTTTCAATCCCTTGAGTATATCTTTTTTTCAAGACAGGTAATGTCAAATTCATTGAGAATGGTGAAAATGGTAAAGTTAAAGAAATATTATTTAAGGAGAATATTGGTGATCCTAATATGGTAACTACTAATGCAACTAATAGTAAAATAGTGACTATTCCACATATAGTTGAAGCTGCACAACTAGAAGGACTAATTGACCACAGTATTTTCATGTCACCTCCAATGCAATTGGAGGGTATATCATCTCAAATAGAGATATTCTCTCCTACGGTTGAGTATGACTCTCAACCACCTCAAGATCAAGTGTCGCCAAGGAGATCCATTGGAGATAGGAGATCTACAATGTCACGTGATTATGTATATCTCCAAGTGCGTGAGTTTTATATTAGAATGGAAGATGATCTCATATCTTTCCAAGAAGTCAAACAATGCCCTCATCTAGAAAAATGGATCGTAGCCATGAGGGAAGGATGAAGTCTATGGTGGACAACGACGTTTGAGAATTTATCGAATCGTTTGAAGATGTGAAACCTATTAGTTGCAAATGGATATTTAAAATCAAACCAAGATTCAAATGACAATGTCAAAAAGTATAAGGCTCATCTAGTTATCAAGGGATTCACTCAGAAGGAGGACGTTGGTTACAAGAAGACTTTTTTGTCAGTTTTGACTAAAGATTCCCTAATGTCAAGCAGAATAGTGATTATCCTACGGGCTAACGAGAAGAGGAAATTGAAGAGAAGACAAGAAGAGAAGAACCACTGTGTCACGCCCCCAGAGGTCGTGCTTGCTCAAAAATGGGGCAGCACCTCCCTTATACGACGGATAATCTGAAACTTATACATACATATCTCCACACATATAAAATAGCACAGCTACATTCGGCTGACATCTACACAATCACAACCATGCAGTTAAATATTTTGCATAATAAATGATAAATATAATAAGTAAATCTTCGTAAATCAAACGTGGCAAATCAAAAATTCAGCGGAAGTAAACAAATGCACGCCCATAAAGAAAACAAACACCATCCAAAATGAAAATCATCTCAAGGGTGACATTAATACGATAAGAATACTACGAGAGTATGATAACAAATAAAAATGATACTCAAATGGAGACTGATAGCTGGATCCTCTCCTGGCAGCACGAGACACAACTATCAATTACCTGAAATAAAAAGAAGAGCAGGGGATGGTGAGTCCGGGCGGACTCTACGGGTATAAGAGTGGATAAATGCATGGTATATAAAAAGATTAAACAAGCATATAGAAGACAAAGATATACAGTCTTTGGAATAAAGAACATAAACTAAATGCATCTGTACAAATAAAATATACCTGAAAGTCAATGAAACACATAGGGGCATAATCAACAATCCCCTTAATAACTCAATAAACTACTAGTACTATCGAGCAGATCCAGATCATATAATAAATACAAATCATAATCGAATATGCATGTTAATCAAATGCAACAATCATAGCTCAAACAAGTGCAGTACACACAAGCAAATGCACAATGCATAATATGCACATAATGTGATGACCTGCACTATACACACACCAACCACCGCTACATTGGGTAAGTTGGGTGGACAAGATACAAGCGCTAAAATCTGTGGCTATGCAGATACACCACAATACCTGTGACCCTGTATGAAAAGTTGTAATACCCGTGACTATAAAACTTTGAAATACTTGTGGGTGTTGGGATCGATGCGTACGGTTAGAGGGGGGTGAATAGCTCGTTGCCCCCAATGCGTCGGTTTCTTCCTACATGTGTTAGCAAGCACAAGCGGAAATACAAACTACAAACTAAAACAATGCTAACACAAACCATTTATGTGGTTCAGAGATCAAGCTCATACTCCATGACGTGTCCGTAAGATGGACAATCCTGATCCGTCGGTGGATGAGTCCCTGTAAGACCTCCGGCTAGCTCGCGTAGCTCCTTGTGGGTGGTGAAATCTCACCACAATCCGCATAAGACTCCTGAGCACAAAGACTACTAATTGGCCTTTAACCAAAGCCAATTTCGTCAACCCTAACCAGCCAAACCGAGCTTCCTTAAATAGAGCTCATGGCTGAACTAGCCATTACCACTTGATCGGTGCCAACACCAGTCGACTGGTCAACCTTAAATTTGAACGTTACAGCCCAATGTTCGAATTCTAAATGACACCAGTCGACTGCACAGAAGATCAGTCGACTGATCTTTCTGTGCCCTACACCAGTCGATTGCTACAGGTTGTAGTCGACTGCCCAAATCCTAAACCTAGGGTTTTCCTTCCCGAGTACAATTCTCTCAATACTCGGACCCTCACGACTCAGCTAACTCTTCACCTAGCAGCCTCCACCTCTTGCCTTCAAGCCTTCTTCAACTTTGGCTCTCATCCCTCGGATGCATACGAACCCGCAGCTCATCCTCATGCCATCCTTCGCGTATGCCTCGAAGTGTGCTTCCCTAGGCTCATCGTTCCTGCTTTGTCCACTGTCCCTTGGATGTATACAAGCCCACGACTTGTCTCCTCATGCCATCCTTTACTGGACCTGAAACCGTCCAGCTAAGCCTATGTGTATCCTGCAAACCTGCATACTCACATACACATATCAAATACAAGTGTAAACCTAACTTAGGCCCTTTGCCCAAACATCAAAACACATGGTCACTCAGGACCATAGATTGCTCCAACAGTGGGGACTACAAAACTTGAGGAGTATCAACTGTTTGTACACAACTCCAACTGAGCGTGGCTTAACAGGAAATAAGACCGACGGCTCATCTCAACCACAAGGGAGCCAGTGGTCGTTAGCATGCAAACAATGTTATGGTGCATGTCTCTAATATGCATAACTGAATCAAATCAAAACCATGCAATCAATATGATATGAAGCACAATCAACACCAAAGTAAATAAACATGCACTAATCTACTATGTAGGAGTTATCTAATGTCAACTAAACCCTAGATAGGTCACATAATATTTCTAAAGTACACGTGTGCCAATGATACTTTTTAGATCAGAAATCAAGAGCTGAGAATGTATAATTGAACATTTTGAGTTATTACTCAAAAGTCAACAAGAATAAGTATCATGCAGGAAAAATAAGGTGCAGAAATTTAAGGTAAAAACAACTTACTTAGATAATAAAACAATCATGCATTTAAGGTAAATGAATACACAGGAATCAAGTAAGAAGTACTCGCCTTTAATGAAGTCTATATCCAAAGAGAACTTTGCGTCCAACGTCCGTACCAAGTCAACATCCTGTATCAAATACGATTTAAGTACTTTATTAAATATCAAATAACTAACTATAGCACCACCAACTTAAACCATGCTAACCCTAACGGTTACCCACCAATTTAAAAGCTAAGCTTATAATTAGGTCTAATCCTTATAAGTCCACGTCCAGACAAACTTCCCAACCAACACACAATCTTAACAACGTACCACACAGTAGATAACATGAAGTTAAGGGACAACCTATAACCCAATTCAACCTTGCAGCTTGACTCCCAAGATACACAAGATTAGCCAATCTCACCACCACACCAGCACACCAAGCAATCTCAACCCTTACACCATACTAGCCAAACCATAACTCAAGGGAATCAACACTCATCCCCTATTCATCATCCAAAACCACAACCAGCATCTGCACCTATATAGAACCCACGACAATCTTCCATCCCAGGACAAAAATCACAAAACAAATTTCAACCCGACACTCTCTTCGTCATTGATCTACCTATACATCATCACTCACAAAAGAACAGAACCATCCCAGAAGCTCACGACAAAACCAAGCTAGGGCATAGACAAAGAAACCAAATTCAATTTAAATTTTCCCTCGATCAACCAGAACCCATAAATCCAATCCTCAAAACCAAACCCCAATAAATTCAATTAAAGGTCAGAAACAACAGATAGGGCTCATGGCACAGCATCATCACCTAAGAACAACTTCTACATGAAAGTTCACCTGATGTTTCGCCGGCACCTTTGCTCAGATCTGAAGAACAAAACTCTGAACCAATCCCACAGCACCACGCCAAAGAACACCATTCTACCCAGATCTCCTACCCAACCGGAAACTCACTAATCAAGCCTCATATCATGATCGATTTCTCCAAGATCGAAAACCACAAACCAAACCTTACTTGATCTAGCGTTGACAAATCTCAAATCCCACCTCCTAAAATGCAAGATGGTTGGCAGCGTCCCTGGTTCCTTGTGTGACACTTCCATAGGGGTCGTCGAACATCCCCTCTACCCCGTGCCTCTGCTCGCGTAAACTAGAGAAGGCTGAAGATCATTGGCTGTTCGATACGGTGATGAAGAGACAGAGACCCAGCTGGTGGCGTGACTGGGATGCAGCTATGGTAGTGTCTCCGGCGATCAGGTGGTAGTGGCAACATCTAAAGTTTCTAAATGGATATAAAATATAAAAAATACAAAAAGATAAAAATTACCAAAATATGGAAAATACCATAAAAACTAAGAAATTATCAAAAGACAAAAATTATCAAAAATAATAAAAAAACATACAATCCTCTTGCATCACTCCTTTAGGATAATCATGACACTTGTAGCTTATTATTGTTGGTGCAGACAGCACCCAAGTCGAACCTGTGTTTTGATCAATGGCAAAGGGTTCAAAAGTTAAGATGTTTTATTTTTCTAACAAACTACTTGAGTGTGCAGATTAAAGTCCTAGCGAAGGACTACTAGGCACCTAGTGAAGGGCTGCTAGGCATCGGAACCCTAAGACCCAGCGAAGGGCTGCTGGGCACCTAGCGAAGGGCTACAAGGGGTCAAAGACCTGGCGAAGGACTGTTGGGCACCAGGCGAAGGACTGCCTGGAACTGAAGACCTGGCGAAGGACTGCTGGGCACCAGGCGAAGGACTGCCTGGAACTGAAGACCTAGCAAAGGATAGCTAGGCACCTGGCGAAGGACTGCTGGGCAAAAGTCCAACCGGAGGAGTCGGTTGGCATCAGGTGAACTCTCCTGAGAGGAGTAGGTGAGGACGCGTTCCCCGTCGAGGGAACAGTAGGCGTCGGTTCGACCTAGGGCTCCATTTTGGAGACCCAAAGTCAGAACCAAGACAGCTAAGGCTGTATAAAACTAATAATTGATTGCTCTATGTTGTTTTGGACTAACCCTGGATGCAGGACCGAAGGAATAAGTGTCTGCAGCTCAGAACGCCTCAAAGGAGAGAGGCAGCAGCTGAGCAGGGCACCCCCAGTGTCCCGGGCACCCCCAAGGTCAAGGCAAAACAAGTTAAGCAAGAGTTCGCTTCGGAATCTTGCTGGGCGGGGCGCCCCATGGTCCCGGGCGCCCCCAGTGTCTAGGGCGCCCCGGGCTCAAGCCAACGAAGAGGATAAACTTCATCCAGCCGAGAAGCTCGCTGAAAGGGTCAACCAGGGCGCCCCCACTGTTAGTAATATGAGAGAAGTGTCCTAAGACAATCGCCTTATGATTGTAATCATTTACTTTAATAAATGAATATTCACTATTTGAGTATACATGTTCGTGTATTTGATTGAGATCTTAAACTCATTTACTGAATGTCCGCAATACAATTCACAGCATGAGAGAATTTGTGATGGATTCACAACTAGTGATTATCTCTACATGTGCAATTGTGAAGTATTGAAATTGTCCCTAGTCGATGAATTGATAAATACGGACACTATCAATTCTGTTGAGACTAGCATGGGTTATTCTCTAATCAGCTGATTCTCACTGGCTAGTGACATTGGGATGTCCGGAGATAAACATGAATGCTAGTTAAGGGAACTAGTTCATTGGAGTGACTGGCTGTAAACTTCATATGGTATAAGACGAATTGCCCGAAGATGTTTGAACAGCCTACAAAGGATTCACCACTCCTTGCGAGGAGATGTATACCCAAGGCCTATCGTCGGATTGTTACTCGAAGCCGGCCAGAGCATCACATGTTCCGAGTATGAATCTCTCAGAAACATGAGAGTAATTAGAATCTGTTGGACGAGAAAGCCATTACATGGGCTAGGTGTGACGTAGTCAGCCTAGTGGGGACTGACACACATAGACCGTGTCCTGAACCAAGTGGGTATAAGATGGTGAAGGGAATGAGGCACGATTCATTAAAGCTGCTGAATGGTTTCAGAATTATTTCTGAGGTCAACCGTTGATCTTTCGATTAATTAGGGATCATGATGTACTACTAGGTGTCACTCATGATCGTTCTATAATTGGTTGATTATAGATGGCCAACATAAATCGAAAGCCTATTTAGTCACACGCACTACGAGTGATCCGAGGGATTTAAAATGAGTTGAAAATTGGATTTTCCGATCAAGAGAGATAAGTCGAATCTGAATTTTTCAGAGACGCATCGGAAGCATAAAATGGCTATGTCTTTTGAAGACTTATTGGACGAATTAAATGAGTTTAATTCGTATGGTTTTAGCTTGGGTTTGGCAGGCCAAAGAGGGTCCCCACCCTCTTTGTTTGGCCGGCCACAACAAAAGGGGAAAATCAAATTTTTGGTTCAAATTATAAAATAAACTGAGCGTGGTTTGTTTTATAAAATTATGGATAAAGAAATTTATATAAAGAAATTTATATAAAGAAATTTACTTTTCATGGAAATTAAAATGAACCATGGATTGGTTTATTTTATTTTATAAAATCAATAATGGATTGATTTATCATGATAAAGAAGTTTATATAAAGTAATTTATATAAAGTAATTTATATAAAGAAATTTCTTTCCATAAGAAAAGGGAGACATGGTTGTTTTTCTCATAAATTAAATTATGATAAAAACTTGGCATGATGGAATAATTCATAGAATAATTTATAGGATAAATTTCTTATGAAAATTTATTCCATAAAAAGGAGACTTGGAGATTGAGAGACTACTATATAAAGGAACCAAGGCAAGGTTTGGAAATTAATCTAAGAGATCTAGAAATAAGCCCTCTCTCTCTCTCCTTCTCTCCCTCTCCCTCCTCTAGTGCCACCGGCCCTAAAAGGAGGACCCGTTTGTTGCCGTGAGCTTCATCCACCAAGCAGCTGCCAAAGAAGAAGAAGAAGCGGGCGCAACTCCTTCCTTCCTCCCGGAATCTTGATTCCGTTCTTCGTTTGGTGGTTAGTCTTCCCATCTCTCTCTTGGTATTCTTGTCGTGCCTTTGGAGAATCTAGTAGTTCTTGTCGGCACGAAACTCGTCGCTTTGCGAAGTCATCCCGAAGAAAACTCAGCGTGGACGCGAATAGAGGTGGAGCTTCCAAGGGACGCTTACGGTTGGATCTCGTCCCTTCCTTCGAGTTACGCGAGGTATTAAGTAAATTCATTTACTTTCTGCATAATTTTAATATATGATCATGTCTACACAATATAAGGTTGCATGCTTAGATGTGTGGTTAAATAATTTGGGAAATTATTTATGCTAAATCTTCCGCTGCACGTAATAAATTTTAAAATTACGAACCCGCAGCCATGTCAACATGCACCCGGTCCCAACAGTGGTATCAGAGTCGGTTAGTGTTCGACTTAATCATATAATTGTTTTGCAAAAAACTTTGTCATGATCTCAATTTTGGAAAATTTTTCAATTATGGAAACTTTCCAATTATGATAAATTTTAGATTTAGGAATTTCAAAGTTTGGAAATCCTCATGAAATTTCGCAAACTTTTGAAATATCCTAGTTTCTGAAATTTTATGATAATTGTGAAAACTTCCCATTTTTGAAAACTTTCCAATTTTGGAAATTTCCTATTTTAGAAATTTTCCAATTTTGGAAATATGTAAGTTTTCTTTGTACCAGAAACTTACAATTATTCTGAAAACCTATTATGGAAATCTCGCAATTTTGGGCACTTTCTTTCAAGAAAGTCTAGACAAATTTATGGATCATTAATTGACAATTAAATTCGAATTGGTTTTAAATTATTAACAAAATTCTTTACTTTGGGGAGTGTCTCGGGGAGCCACCCAAATTAAAGTTAGTTGTTGTAATTTAATTTCCTATTTTGAATAAAATTGTCATGTTTAATTTGGCTACGCCTCGGGGAGCGGGCCAAATTAGATTTACAACAAATTTCTTTTCTTTGGGTATCTGAGCCTCGGGGAGCCACCCAAAGAAAATAATTTGTTGTAATTAATTAGTCCATAAATAAAATATGTAATCAAATCTTGAAAATTTTGAGGTGATTCTCAAACGATAATTTCCTTATTTGATTTAAGAGGTGATGCTCTTACATATTGTTGTCTCCAAAATTAATTAGGAAAATTGTTTCCTATAGAGTTTTCTTAAATAAGATTTTCATGAAAATAATATGTGGTTGAATTAAGGGAATCTGTCTCTTAATTTAATAAGATTTGATTTAGAGAAATCAAAGTCTTAAACATATTATTTCCGAAATTGATTATGACAATTTAGGAAATTGTTTCCCAAAATAATTCCTTGAATAAGTATGAAATTAGAATTAGGAAATCCGGTTCCTAATTCAATTAATGAGACTTGATAAATTAAGTCACATACATACTTTATTAAGGAAATCGTTAGTACATGACATAATTATATGTCATGAATGTGCTTAGAAAGAAAAGGATGAGACCCAAAACCCCTTACAAAATATTAAGGCCAACACCTTCCATTAATATGGTTAGAACCGGAGTTTTGTTTCTCGTTTGGGTTGATGGACACATCCATGCCCGGCTTGAACCTCAACATGTTCAAACCATAGAATTAGTTTATGATTAATATAGTTGGAGTCAGAGGTCAATCCTTAGTTTTGGTTGTTGGACACATTCAAGCCTGAATAAACGGTTGAATGAGCTCCAACCATATTAAAACTATTTCTTGATTAATGGGTCAGCCTTAAGCTTGGAGCATCGATTTGTTGTGCCACAGCCAAGGTCGATGTAAAGAGAGGTGCAGTTGGGTGCTATGTATATTATTGCATACTTGTTAATGAGTTAACAACTCAATGATTTATGCAAACATTCAATTAGTTGATAGCATAAAGTGATAGTTACATATATGTGATATGTAATCGGTATAATTACCTACCTTTATATCTATGAATAACTTGATGGCCACAGCCATGGTTGTTCTTATCTATGGTTGGATATCAACCTATTTGGAGATGTTCCTACAATCTCCCGAATTGATAAAAAGGGTTATTCAATTTGAAAAATAAATAGGATTTAATTAATGTATGTTGATGCATTCTTTATCATTCTTCTCACATAAGCTCAATTTGTATTTCTAGGATAATCACTCGATCATGTCTTCTCTGAATTTGCGTTCCATTTTGGACACCAATAAGCTAACTGGGCCAAACTTCATGGACTGGCTTTGAAACCTGAGGATAGTCCTCAAGGCAGAAAAGCTTGCTTATGTCCTTGAAGATCAACTTCCCAACCGTCCTCTAGAAGATGCAACTCCAGACCAGTTAGTGGCCTATCAGAAACATGTGACCGATTTTGAACTTGCGAGTTGCATCATGCTAGCCGCTATGGTACCTGAGCTACAAAAGCAACATGAGCATATAGATTCTTATACCATCATCTTCCATCTTCATGAGTTATTTGACGAGCAGGCGAGATCTGAAAGGTTCGAGGTCTCCAGACTCCTCTTCACCTCTAAGATGCAGGAAGGCACTTCTGTCTCACAGTTTGTGTTGAAGATGTTAGGGTACATTGAGCGACTGGGCACACTCGGTTTTGCAATGGATCATGAACTAAGTATTGACTTAATTCTGCATTGTTTGCCCAAAAGTTATTCACAATTTGTGATGAACTATTGGATGAACAAGCTGGAGACTACCATTCCTGAGTTGCTCAACCTGCTGAAGACTATAGAGCCTTCTGTGAAGCAGGATCAGAAGATGGTACTGTTAGTTGGTTCCTCAAAGAAAGGCTCTAAGAGGAAGGCCAAAGAACAGAATAAGGGAAAGAAGAAAAAGGCCAAAAAGACTGAAAAGACACCAAAAGGCACTTGCCATCACTGCGGCAAGGAGGGTCACTGGCGAAGAAATTGCAAGGTTTATCTTGAGTCCTTGAAGAAGAAGGCATCCGATGCCCCATCCTCTTCAGGTATCTTCGTTATTGAATGTCACTCTATTTCCTCAACCACCTGGGTACTTGATACTGGGTGTAGCTCACATATATGTAATAACATACAAGGGCTAAGGAATAGAAGAAGACTCGTCAAGGGAGAAACGAATTTGCGAGTTGGAAATGGAGCAAAGATTGCTGCTGTTGCCATCGGAACATATTTGCTAAAGCTCCCTACTGGACGTGTCTTAGAATTGGATAATTGTTATTTTGTTCCTTCATTAATAAAGAACATTGTATCTATTTCATGCTTGAATGAAAAGGGTTATCATTTAACATTTAGTAACAATTGTTGTTACATAACTTTAAATGGTGTTCTTTTTGGGACCGGAACTTTGTGCAATGGTATCTACACGTTAGATTTATCCGGTGACGTTGTCAATATCAAAGTTAGCAATAAATGTGCTCGAATAGATAATCGAATAGACTCCTATACGTGGCATTGTCATCTTGGCCATGTAAGTAAGAAACGCATGACCAAATTACACCGATGTAGAATTCTGGAATCATTTGAACCCGGTTCATTTGATACATGCGAATCATGCTTAAAAGGCAAGATGGCCAAATTACCCTTTTCCGGAAAAGGTAATCCAGTGGGAGAATTGCTTGGTCTAATACATACTGATGTATGTGGACCAATGTCAACTCTTGCACAAGGAGGCTATAGCTACTTCATTACCTTTATCGATGATCACTCACGATTCGGGTATGTGTTCTTGATGAAACACAAATCTGAAGCTTTTGAGAAATTCAAAGAGTTCAGAAATGAAGTAGAGAAACAGCTTGGCAAAAGTATTAAGATACTTCGATCCGATCGGGGTGGTGAATACTTAAGTCAAGAGTTTCAAGATTATCTTAGGGACAATGGGATATTGTCTCAATGGACTCCGCCGTATACACCACAGCATAATGGTGTATCTGAGAGGCGTAACCGAACCTTGATGGACATGGTTAGATCTATGATGAATCATGCAACTCTTCCAAAATCCTTTTGGGGCTATGCACTTAAGACAGCTGTTTACTTGCTAAACAGAGTCCCGACCAAGGTAGTCTCTACTACTCCATATGAGACGTGGAATAGTAAGAAACCTCACTTAACTCACCTTAAGATATGGGGTTGTCCTGCTTATGTGAAGCGGACTGTATCAGACAAATTGGATGCTAAGTCTGATAAATGTCTATTTATTGGATACCCTAAGGAAACGAAAGGTTANACCTTCTATATTAGTTGCTTCTTCATTTAGATCAATTGCCAAATTCCTTGTAATTTCTGATCCATTCCCCGTGACAGCATTATCATCAAGAGTATTCCATATTTCGGAGATAATTTCGTCAACATCATTATCATCCCTGAAAAATAAATTAAAATTACATTTAGCAAACTTTGAAAAACATAATCAAGGACCTAGGAAGGCCCAAAACCTCTAACCTTGCTGAAAAACCCGAAATTTTCCCACTTGAGGCTCTTCCTCGGCCTGAAATGGAGATATTCAGGCCCAAACTGGGCCTGAATTGAAGTGATTTCAGGCCCACCCTAGCCCTGCCAATTTTTTATTTCAGGCCCTCCATTGGGCCTGAAATGTTTTATTTCAGGCCCACGGTGGGCCTGAAATAAATCATTTCAGGCCCACGGTGGGCCTGAAATGATTTATTTCAGGCCCACCGTGGGCCTGAAATCATTTTATTTCAGGCCCACCCCCTTGTGCCTCCCAGGGCCTGAAATCACAGGGCCTGAATTATATTGATTCAGGCCCTCCTAGGCCCTCAAATCCAATGATTTCAGCACCTGTAAGGACCTGAAATCTTTTCATTTCAGGCCCTGGGAGGACCTGAATTTCTTTTTTTTCAGGCCCTAGGTGGACCTGAATTCATTTTTTTCAGCCCCTGCCAATGCCTGAAAACAACATATTTGATTCACTCCTAGGGCCTGAAATCTAATGATATCATGCACTCCTAGGGATTTAACTCCTTTAATTTCTGGCCCTTCTAGGGCCTGATATGGTAATATATCATCCCTAGGTCGAATTCAAGCATTTTTTTTATCTTCATTTTAACAAATTTCACAGAGCCTTATTATGTAATCATATCACCCTTAGACTCCTCCAAACATACAAATTCTAGTAAGAGTTGATGAGTATAAAACCAGGTCTGATACAATATCAAAGATGACAATCATACGTACATTACTATTTGTATTTGTTACCAATCTGTTGCTTGCTTTTTCTCCTTCAACACCTATCTTCCTCAGCTGTCTTGATCAATTGAGTTGTGCAAAGTCGGAATATATACGTACCCTCGTGATGATTCGACTTTTGCAAGTTAGTATTATATATATAGGCTGAGAATATTTCCACTACCTTGCCATCCGAACCACAAATTCTTATTTTACTGCAAAAGTGGTTCGGATGTCTCGAAAATGGTAATGGAAAAGGTGTATTGTAGCGCCAAGGGTAGAATAGGAAGTTCACTTAAAGGGCTGCGCCCTTTGGTAAAATAGAAACCATGGGACGCCCTTTGGTAATTACGTATTGTTAGGGACGCCCTTTGGTAAATTGTCGTTTTCACATTATTGGGGCTCAGGAACGCGAATCCGGTAAAGGGCTGGATTTTCTAGAGAGGTTTCTTTCAAACCGGTTATTAACATCCCCATTTAATTGGGTACACAGTAGATAAACTTTATTAAGGGAGTGTTTGGGAAAGCCTCTGTTAGTTGCTTTTTAAATTCTAACTACATAGAAGCACTTTTGAGTGTTTATGAATATCAGATTCTGCTTTAACTTCTATAACTTTTAGCCAAAAGCTGAAAGCAAGAAATTGATATTTTTTTTCTGCTTCTGCTTTTTTTTGCTTATGGTCTAGAATTAAAATTAGACATTTATACCCTTAATAATTTATCATTTTATATAATTACCACCATACTTTTAAATAAAATTTTATATTTTCATATAATTTATATATTCATAATTTTTTTATAAATTTATATAAATTTTATCATTTTTTATATTTATATTTTTATTAATTATATATTTTTTAAACATATATATTATTAAAAAAATTAATTTTGATATAATATTCAAAATATAATAATAAATATATAAAACATTATTGATGGTGTATCAAAATTATATTTAGATAATCAAAAAAAATAATTTATATAATTTAAGGATATTGTTGTCATTTAACTAAAAATTAAGCTTGGAAGCAATTATTCACCAAACACTCAAACTTTACCTTGTATCAGCTTTTAGCTTCTATTTCCAAACACTCCATGCTTTAACTTCTCACTGACTTCAAGATAATCTCTACAAGAATCACTTTTCAAGAAGTAAAAGTTCTCCCAAACACTCCCTTAAATTATATAGATTTCTTAAGTTTTCATTTGGAGAGCTAATACTAGATTAACGACAAATACAATTATAATTGTCATTCAAGAATTAAATCTTAATTAAATCATCTAATTAATGTTTGATGTATGAATGGAGGTTTAAGTTTTGGAGGTGAATTCAATGCGTAGATCTACTCATAGTTTGCAAAATCGCGATCTTGGATCGTAGGATCATACGATCCTATGATCCTACGCCAAAAATCGATCCAGAATCGCGCAGAATCGTTTTTCGTAGCAGGATCGCAGCAGGATCGGTAGGATCGGACAGAATCGGACAGAATCGTATAGAATCGGACAGAATCGGAGCAGAATCGGAGCAGGATCGGTGAAAACTTCAAGAGGTCATAATTTTTGACTCGGATTGAACCACGTGACCTATAATATATCAAATTGAAACTCGTTCAAAGATCTACAGGTTAGTTTTAAGATTGAATCCCAAAAATATTATTTAAAGTCTTTTCAGAAGCTTAGAAGATTATTAGTCTTTTTTATTATTATTTTTTTATCATTTACAGAGTTAGTGTTAGGGTTTTAAGATTATTTAAACATCTATTTAATTATTTTTAGTTAGTTTTTGATTAATAATATTATGTTATATCTTTTTCCTAAGGGTTTTAAGATTATTTAAACATCTATTTAATTATTTTTAGTTAGTTTTTGATTAATAATATTATGTTATATCTTTTTCCTAAAATGATACGTTTTTAGATGTCTATTATCTAATAGGTTGATAATTAAATTGGATCATCTTGTAATCAATAGAATATTCTTGAAGTTGAACGTGATTATTATCATTATAGTGTTAATAAAAATTGTATATTATCATTATAGTGTTAATAAAAATTGTATATTCTTTCATTTTAAGGGTTTTTGTTAGGATCGTACGATTTTACGATCCGATCCTGACCGATCCGATCCTGACCCCAAATCGATCCTGTGTAGGATCGCGATTCTACGAACATTGGATCTACTAACTTATTTTGTTAATTAATATTGATGGGATGTTAATTGGTAATGGGATTCTTGGTGGATCAAGATGAGTTGAATATAAAAGGAAGAGGTCAACAATCGATTGGGGCATCTTGTTGAATTGTTGACTCTTTTTTTTTTTCCTTTTTATCTTCCTTTTCTCTTTCCCATTGAGAAGTACTAAAGTTGTTATCTTATCTTTGCTGAAAGACTTCCACTGCAATATAGGAATTGCTCCGATGACAAATAAGGGAAACAATGACAGTATTTGATTTGTTATTGTATCAATTCAGTTTTTTGTTTTGTCTTGTTAAGGATGATAGCTAGATCGATGTATATTAATTTATTTATTTTCGATGATTTGGTAAGTATACATCTATTATGCATTCAATCTTATTTGATAAGCGAATTGATGTATATCTGTCGAATAGAGCATTAGACACCCCTAGAATATAACCTACATTTTGAGTTTTTCCATCACCGGCAAAGAACGCTAATAACAATGGAATTTAAGGTTTTTTGGCTAAAAAATCACGTGGCGAAGTTGTGTTTTCAATTATCAATCAATGGGTGAGTTTCATCAATCAATTGGTAAGTGTAAAATTGGGCATAGAATGAGTTGAAATTTATTCAGCAATTCGATTGGTCTTCACCAGTCAACCGTCATAAGGATCAATCGACTGATGAGTCCAAAGTTATGCATAGAATGGTCTGAGTCAATTGGGCAGTTCAACTAATGTTCACCAGTCTATTGCTAGAACACCAATTAAGTGATCAACCTGGATCATGCACAAATGGTCGTGGAGTCGATTGGGCAGTTCAATTGGTGTTCACGAGTCAATTGCATGAGGATCAATCGATTGCAAAACCTTGGTTCATCCACATAAGGTTTCTAAGTCAATTGGGCAGTTTGACTAGTCATCATCAGTCAATTGTCATAATCACTAATCGATTGGTATTCAAGGGTTCGTCCACTGAAGGTCTCTAAGTCGATTGGGCAATTCAATTGGTTATTATCGATCAATTGTCATTAGGACCAATCGATTGATATGGATGAACTTGTGAACAAAAGCACTACAGATCGATTGGAGAACTTGACTACTGTGGGGCAATTGATTGGCATGGACAGGCAGTTGAGTACAATGTCTAGGAATTGACACATAAGGAGTATCAGTCGATTGCTACCTTGTGATAATCGACTGATGAGAGAATTAATCGACTAGTAACTGGTATAAATCGATGATGTATGATTAGTTGAGTTTTCAACATTTTTCCTGTATCTTTCTTCGCACTTGCTACTTAGTTGAATCAATACTATTGCGAGAAACATCGGGGAGCCTTAAGATATTTGCATAGATGGATGTATATTCATGAAAAAGATCGTTAACCCAAAGGAAAACCATTTTTTTTATGCTGAATATATGTTTAAGAACACACACAAATCTAATTTGACTTCTAAATCATGTGCATAGTATATTGGCCCAAAGGAAGGCATGCTGAGTGACTTATTGTTAAATATCGGATTTTACCTTTTTTTTTAAAAAGGGTTGAAAAGGTAAGAATTTCGAAAATAGGGACCTAGTTAGAATTTATCGAAGTTGTTGGGTTTATGTGCAAAAAGCCAAAAATTAAGTTATTTAAAAACCTCTAAAACCCTAACTTCCCCTCATTCACCCACGCCCTCGCCTCTGCCATTTCTTCTCTGCCTCGCAGCTGAGGCCCAGCCGAAACCGCCCAACGCCGCCCCGAGCAAGCGAACGGCAATTCCCTTCTCCTTTTTCTACTTCGGCGCACACGAGCAGAGCACCGCGCCCTCGCGCGAAGCCCTAGCTGTCGCTTCTCCCTCGCGACAACCACAGCCGAATCCCTTCGGTTTTCGCCCGACCCCGCTGCAACCCTAGGCGACGCCGACAGCCAAAGCCGACGTCGAGCGTCGCTACCTTGGTCATCACCTTCCTCTCGTTTACTGCGGTGCTTCGATTGTGAGTCGTTGCCAGAGCAGTTGTGGTCCATTGGATATTGGAAGAGGAGGTAAGATTAGATTGAATGTTGATTTAGGTTGAATTGACTGGGATCGTTTCTGTCTTGGGAATTTTTGTTGTAGTTGTTCGTGTTGGTCTTGCGATTCTTCTCGCTGTGTGACTTTGTGTAGGATTAATTTAGTTCTGTTTTAGATTGGGTTCTAGGTGTATACTGCGATCAGATCGCAGGTAGGGTGTTGTAACGATTCTGTTGTGAAGCAAGATTTAGAGCTGATTTCTTGTAATTTCCATATATGGGATTGTAGGTCTTGGAGTAGGTTATGTTTTAGATTAGTGTTCAGTTGGATTCTTTCACCGTGAGCTTCATGCCGTGAACTGTGAAGTAGGGATGAGATTGATACTATTTTGGGGTTGGTAATTTGGTCGTATGTCAGTTGAGGGAATTTATGTTCGATTTGTGTAAGGTAGTATAGCTGAACAATGGTACCTTGGTTGGAATTGTCGTGTAATAGAGTTAGGCTATAGATTTGTTTACCTTATGGTTTTCATGTATGAATGATAGATTCGAGGTTTTGAGGTTGAAGTCAGAGCTGTTCCTTGGGATTAAGAGGAAACTTAATGCTGTTTAAGAGTTAGTTAAGGGGATATTGTAATTACGATTCATCCTAATTTGGTTTACTTGTAATTTAGATAATTAATTAAATATGTATTATAGTTAGGATTTATCGTAATTATATTTCGTATTGTGTTTTGCTAATTTGTTAATTTTATAATTAGCTAAACTTTATTAATTATTATACAGGACCTTGATTTGGACTCGTTCAGTTGATTGTGGGAGGTTCTGTTCATATACGTTCTACAATTATAAGGCGGGTACTTCTCCTTTGTACTCGAGTAGTTCTTTTACCTTAAAGCATGACTAGTTATGTCTTATAGGTTGCTTGACCTTGTTCTTTGTCGTTATTTAAAACATCGCCGTTGAAACTTATTCTTCGTTGATCTTTGAGTATTCCAAATTCGTATCCGTACAGTCCCTGTTGGTTTTCTGTTCCGTAAAAGTGCCGCTTGTACGCGAGTACTTAGAAGTCCATTAAACACAGATAGGTTTATTTGGCATTAGAAATTCCCTACCTAGTAGTGTAGGTGCATAATCGTTGGTTTTTGATTTCCGGTTGATTGTATTGATGCATCGTGTATTTGTTGGACTTTGTTGCATCGTTGTTTCTCCGGTTGTTTGTGCATCGTATATCATGCACCATACTTGCACGTTGCATACTAACGACTGTTAGGCTTACATTTGGTTAAGCCGTCGTTAGTCATATTTGTGCTCGATTCACTCAACTACTTGTTGTCGTGGTAGATATTAGAGTGCGAGCACCTGTCCTGTTATGCCAAACAGTGACACCCTCACAGTTGTTTTAGAGGGATGAGTTGTTGGTGGCTCACCCTCACCGTTGTTTGTTTTGAGGGATATTGTAGCTGTGGTAGCTCCCCCGATGTACTGGGGTTTGGAGTGTAGGCTCCCAGCATCCTGTCCACTCAACCACGCCTTATGTGGTATTATTGTTGTTGGTTATTGTTGTTGTTGGAGTGGTACAGTTGTCACAGCCCTACCCACTCAGTCACACAGATGGGATGTGTTGACGGCTTGACTAGCGTCAGGGGTAACACATGTCATTGCATCATGTGCATACGTATTTCTTTTATACATTTGCTTGTGTTTGATGCACTTATATGAGCTATGATTGTTGCACATGTTTGACATGCATGTATATCTCGATATTATTGTTATTGAGTTGTTTTATACCTGTTTAGTCGTTATTCGGACTTTATACCATGTCGATTGATATATGTTATGCATGATTAGGTAAATTCTATAATTCTTATGGACTGTACACTGTTGAGTTCTCTACTCTGTTTATCCTTATTATGTCATTCTTATTTGTCTACTCATATACCCGCAGAGTCCGCCCGGACTCACCACCCCTGCTTTCCTTTTTGTTGTTTCAGGCAGCAGGTAGATATTTTACTTGGAGCCAGGAGATGATCCAGTTGTCAGTCCCTCAGTCCCACCGTGTCAGTTTGGGTTGGTTTGATTTAGTGTCTGTTTTATTTTCGCAGTTATTTTATTTGTCGAGTATATATTTGGTTTGTCGTTACTACCGGTATGTAGACTTTCTTTATGTTAATGATGGCTGAGTCATCCATTTATTTTGTTTTCGATATAAACTGCGTGGTTGTGTTTATTACTTATTGTTGTGATGCTAGCCGCTTGTGGCTGAGCTATATTGGTGGAGATATTATGTATATTTGCCCCATATTGTCCTCCGTACAGGGAGATGCTGCCCGATTTTTCGAGGAAGCATGTGCCTCTGGGGGCGTGACAATTTTTGGTATCAGAGCGAGGTTTGCGATGTTTTGGTGTTTGTGGGTTTACGGAGTTGTTTTTACAAGGTCAATCTGTATGTTACAGATTTGGTTATTTTTGCGGAGTCTTTTTCTTGAGGGTTGACGAAGTTGTTTTGGTTTTACGAGGTCTATCTGTATTTTACGGATTTATTTTCCGGAGTCCTTTTCTGGTTATGGTTGTGATGGGACTTGGCAGCGACGAGATCTTTCCCGGCAACAGGAGGTATATCTTTTTGGAATTTCTCATACTTTTGTATTCATTTCTGGTATAGGGTTGGTTAGATGTTTCCCGGATTCGTGGGGTTTATCTTCTAGGTGGTTGAAGTTTTAGATGGTTAAAGTTTTCCATTGCACCTGAAAGCAAAGATCCTTAGCTATATATATAATTTGCTGGTCTCCAATATGGATAAAAACCTGATGAATTTATGGTATTACAATTCAATTGATTTTCAAACACAACAAGATTTGGTAAAAGAATAAAGTTTTGTCATTATATAGCAACCGATAATATCCACCAACATTTTTTTTTGATTTCCTAATTCACATGACTCTATTAACTAGTTGAAGATGCAAATCATAAATGGGATAACACATATTTGGTAGCAATGTTATACAACTTAAATAAGATATCAACATTCGACATTGTCTGCTCTTTAAACTGATACATGCTACTTAAAAAAAAACACCTATACTGAGTAACATAAAAGTGTAGATAAAAAGATTCTTGTTGATGATAAAACTGCTAATGAAAGGTGGATTTTTCCTTTTAGAAAATTTAAAGAAGTTTTAAGGAATGCATATTTGTAGTAGTGTTGGTTCTGCAAAAGACAAATCTAAGGCTGAAATAGGATGAGAATGATAGGGAATGGTGATATTTATTTTTCTTATATACAATGTTACTTTTCGTAGTTTTGTAATTTATTCTGGAGTACTCTCTTAATATGGTCAAATTATATATATATATATATATATATTTAATGTTAGTATGGAAAAATGGACATATTGGGAAAATAGTTTCAACTTGTGTCTAACGAAGTTGTTTCTTCATTGCATTTACAACTCTTCCATGCAAATAATACCTCCACTCGCCACTCATTTGCTCCACTTCCACACAGACAACACCCTCTTACTCTTATCATTGCTAATTGAGATCAGAAGTCTTCATACATCACATAATGTACTAGTTTCAATCAAGAATCCATGTTCCTAGTTACAACTACCAGTATGTTTATAGAATTATCCTAGGTCATTAGTCTAGCAGCCAACTGATTTAATGTGCAACTAAATTCTATTGTCACAACACAACCATATATGGTGTAGAATTAATTAATACTGTAAATTCTTTAGAGAATGAAACAGAGTAAAATCAAATAGAAGCTCTAGCTGAGAATGATTACTGAAATACTTAATTCTATTGAAAATATCTATTCTTAGAACTGAATACATCATCAGCATGCAATGAAAATGATGGTTGATGCCGTTTACATTGGGGAATAGATATCCTCCACAGCCCTTGAATTTTCAAGATTGTTGGCTATTTTGTTGCCTTCTGACCAATTCATTTACCCTCACCGTCAAGGTCAAAGTTGTGGGGCTCGGTTGCTCTTTCTTCCTCTTCCTCCTATTCCGTGTCCTTATAAAAGATTTACTGTTTCTTCCACCTGCTGAAACATAGATGACATGGATTTGATATCTGCAGATATTTAATTATTGCCTATCAATTCCCATCAAAATCAGACTCAATCAATCTGTTCATGGTAAATCTCAGTGAAGCCGAGTAACTGTCATGATGGTCATGGATAGTGGCCATCTTCCTTGGGACTACTTTAAAATAGGTAATTTGGTTATCAGATTAATCCAGGGTTAAGTTGATGGACCATCAATTCACTCTGTCACTGTCTTGTAATTCATACTCAAGTACTGATTATTGTCGTTCCTAATGACTTCCATATGTTTTTACATTTATATATACATAGTAGTTTGAAGAGCTGATTTTTCTTACCTGCCGTCCAAATTTATTGTTGCTAAATTCGTGTACCTAAATGGAACTATCAAGCAATAAATAGATGCTCAGGTTCTCAAATCAGTCTTATTATGTCTGATTCAGCCCCGTGCTAGGCTTCAATAAACTAGATCAACCAAATAGATCAGATATTTATTGAAGAAGATATTGACACATAGAGAAAGAATGAGAAAGGAAAAGACAATAGCATGCCCAGATTTTGTCAAAAATTAGAATGCAGTGGTGTATGTATAATAATATTATACTGATGTTCTTGATAAGAATCAAAAGGCTTAAGATGACAAAGGAAAATCAACTAGTCTTTCTGGAAATCTCTGTAGACCATTAAAATTCTAGTGTTGCTGTCCGCCCAGCTTGCCTATAGAACTACCAATTTTGAAATTTTGTGTTGTTTCCATTATGCACCACTTGCTTCTTCAAGTTGGTCTCATTCAAGGTGTTTGATTGTTTGATTTAGGTGTGATTCTTTGTGCGGTCTTCATTAAGAACTGTGTTCTTGGGTGCCACACTGAGTCTACTTGGCCATTGGTTGGAAGTGACTCTCTTTGATGTTTTAGTAGACTTGACCTTGTCTTCTCTAATTGTGTGTGGAATATAATACATTTGTCTTTCGTCGTGCTGTTGCTTTGTAAATGGTAGCTCGAAAGATAGTTGCCATATCTTTTCTCACTGCCCTGATTACAATCCTATTTGATTATCCTAGTTTCCTTCTTTCCATGTGAGAGTTTTTGCAGTCCAGTGTAAAAGATGAAATTCAAAGTCTATAACATCTGGAGAAAGCTGAAGGACACAAGATCCTTAAATTAATTGAAGAATAGTATTAAAATCTATCAGTATTTTTAGTAATTAATAGGGTAGTTAGTGTTTGGAGTTTGACTGCTTCGGCATTCGGGTGCACTTCATTGAGGTCGATTCTGTCAAGCAGTTCCATAGTTGGGATCTTTGTACCAGTCTCGTGAATGGACTTTGGTCTCGTAGATTGATTCTTTCGATCATGTCTCAATCCACATATTCTCCTTATAAAACCTTGGTTCATTTTTATACTAAGATAGTGCAATTCTAGAATTTGTTATAGAGGCACTTGTGATTATGCTTCAAGGACAAAGGCTATCCTACACATAAGGGTTATGTACCATACTATATGTTCAGTAAACATCGGTCAAGCTGAATTGCTCTAGGAGGTTGATGTAATTGTTGTGCATATACTTTCCACTCCAGCCTGCATGTTACGTAGGTATGCCTAAATGACTATTTGGAACCAGGGGTAACTATATTTGACTTTAGGAATGGACCGAAATATGATGATTAGATCAGGAGATCAGCTGTGCACAGCATTTTAGTCATCAGTTTACCAATCTCAGCAGATGGTCGAAGCTACAAGTTATCAGACTCAGTGAACGGTGGGAGCTCCAGCACCTCAGACTATGCAGCCAACAGCAATTCAGATGATTCAGCCACTGCCTATTCAGACGATGTCATCATCAGTTCCAGAGATGGATCGGGTTTACACTGTCACCAGAGAGAAGGCACAACAGGTCGATGGATTGATTTTCCGAGATATTAAAGAGCTATAGGGTATCTACGTGTAGGTCATTGTTTGTAACTGAGTAGCTACCGTTAGAGAGACGTTGGACATTTTCCTAATACGGTAGATAACGCAATTGAGTCGCAATTTGGGTTGAGAGGTAAGCTAGCTCCCCACTACATTGGATCTTTCCAGATTTTGGAGCGGATTGGAGCTGTCGCTTATCGTTTGGCGTTACCACTGTCATTGGCTGGAGTTCACGATGTGTTTCATGTTTCCATGCTGAGGAAATATGTACCAGATCCTACACATGTGTTATCGGAGGTGTCGGTCACACTTCAGCCGGACGTGACTTACGAGGAGGTGCCTATGCGGATTCTGGACCGCAAAGAGCATCGGTTGAGGAACAAGACAGTTCGATTGGTTAAAGTTGGTTGACATCACCACTCTGATGAGGAAGCTACTTGGAAGCTCGAAGATACGATTAGAGCTCGCTATCCTCATCTATTTACTTGAGGTGCGTATGATTGTTTTTCATTTCGTATTTATATCTACGTTGTTGATATAGGGTGTTGATACCTGTTGCCGTTGACTAGTACCTGTTATGGTTGACTAGTATTTGTTGTGGTTCACTAGATAAATTTTTTGTTAGTGGGGGAGAATGTTAAATACCGGATTTTACATTTTTTTTTTAAAAGGGTTGAAAAGGTAAGAATTTCGAAAATAGGGACCTAGTTAGAATTTATCGAAGTTGTTGGGTTTATGTGCAAAAAGCCAAAAATTAAGTTATTTAAAAACCTCTAAAACCCTAACTTCCCCTCATTCACCCACGCCCTCGCCTCTGCCGTTTCTTCTCTGCCTCGCAGCCGAGGCCCAGCCGAAACCGCCCGACACCACCCCGAGCAAACGAACGACGATTCCCTTCTCCTTTTTCTACTTCGGCGCACACGAGCAGAGCACCGCGCCCTCGCGCGAAGCCCTAGCTGTCGCTTCTCCCTCGCGACAACCACAGCCGAATCCCTTCGGTTTTCGCCCGACCCCGCTGCAACCCTAGGCGACGCCGACAGCCAAAGCCGACGTCGAGCGTCGCTACCTTGGTCATCACCTTCCTCTCGTTTACTGCGGTGCTTCGATTGTGAGCCGTTGCCAGAGCAGTTGTGGTCCATTGGATATTGGAAGAGGAGGTAAGATTAGATTGAATGTTGATTTAGGTTGAATTGACTGGGATCGTTTTTGTCTTGGGAATTTTTGTTGCAGTTGTTCGTGTTGGTCTTGCGATTCTTCTCGCTGTGTGACTTTGTGTAGGATTAATTTAGTTCTGTTTTAGATTGGGTTCTAGGTGTATACTGCGATCAGATCACAGGTAGGGTGTTGTAACGATTCTGTTGTGAAGCATGATTTAGAGCTGATTTCTTGTAATTTCCATATATGGGATTGTAGGTCTTGGAGTAGGTTATGTTTTAGATTAGTGTTCAGTTGGATTCTTTCACCGTGAGCTTCATGCCGTGAACTGTGAAGTAGGGATGAGATTGATACTGTTTTGGGGTTGGTAATTTGGTCGTATGTCAGTTGAGGGAATTTATGTTCGATTTGTGTAAGGTAGTATAGCTGAACAATGGTACCTTGGTTGGAATTGTCGTGTAATAGAGTTAGGCTATAGATTTGTTTACCTTATGGTTTTCATGTATGAATGATAGATTCGAGGTTTTGAGGTTGAAGTCAGAGCTGTTCCTTGGGATTAAGAGGAAACTTAATGCTGTTTAAGAGTTAGTTAAGGGGATATTGTAATTACGATTCATCCTAATTTGGTTTACTTGTAATTTAGATAATTAATTAAATATGTATTATAGTTAGGATTTATCGTAATTATATTTCGTATTGTGTTTTGCTAATTTGTTAATTTTATAATTAGCTAAACTTTATTAATTATTATACAGGACCTTGATTTGGACTCGTTCAGTTGATTGTGGGAGGTTCTGTTCATATACGTTCTACAATTATAAGGCGGGTACTTCTCCTTTGTACTCGAGTAGTTCTTTTACCTTAAAGCATGACTAGTTATGTCTTATAGGTTGCTTGACCTTGTTCTTTGTCGTTATTTAAAACATCGCCGTGAAACTTATTCTTCGTTGATCTTTGAGTATTCCAAATTCGTATCCGTACAGTCCCTGTTGGTTTTCTGTTCCGTAAAAGTGCCGCTTGTACGCGAGTACTTAGAAGTCCATTAAACACAGATAGGTTTATTTGGCATTAGAAATTCCCTACCTAGTAGTGTAGGTGCATAATCGTTGGTTTTTGATTTCCGGTTGATTGTATTGATGCATCGTGTATTTGTTGAACTTTGTTGCATCGTTGTTTCTCCGGTTGTTTGTGCATCGTATATCATGCACCATACTTGCACGTTGCATACTAACGACTGTTAGGCTTATATTTGGTTAAGCCGTCGTTAGTCATATTTGTGCTCGATTCACTCAACCACTTGTTGTCGTGGTAGATGTTAGAGTGCGAGCACCTGTCCTATTATGCCAAACAGTGACACCCTCACAGTTGTTTTAGAGGGATGAGTGGTTGGTGGCTCACCCTCACCGTTGTTTGTTTTGAGGGATATTGTAGTTGTGGTAGCTCCCCCGATGTACTGGGGTTTGGAGTGTAGGCTCCCAGCATCCTGTCCACTCAACCACGCCTTATGTGGTATTATTGTTGTTGGTTATTGTTGTTGTTGGAGTGGTACAGTTGTCACAGCCCTACCCACTCGGTCACACAGATGGGATGTGTTGATGGCTTGACTGGCGTCAGGGGTGACACATGTCATTGTATCATGTGCATACGTATTTCTTTTATACATTTGCTTGTGTTTGATACACTTATATGAGCTATGATTGTTGCACATGTTTGACATGCATGTATATCTCGATATTATTGTTATTGAGTTGTTTTATACCTGTTTAGTCGTTATTCGGACTTTATACCATGTCGATTGATATATGTTATGCATGATTAGGTAAATTCTATAATTCTTATGGACTGTACACTGTTGAGTTCTCTACTCTGTTTATCCTTATTATGCCATGCTTATTTGTCTACTCATATACCCGCAGAGTCCGCCCGGACTCACCACCCCTGCTTTCCTTTTTATTGTTTCAGGTAGCAGGTAGATATTTTACTTGGAGCCAGGAGATGATCCAGTTGCCAATCCCTCAGTCCCACCGTGTCAGTTTGGGTTGGTTTGATTTAGTGTCTGTTTTATTTTCGCAGTTATTTTATTTGTCGAGTATATATTTGGTTTGTCGTTACTACCGGTATGTAGACTTTCTTTATATTAATGATGGCTGAGCCATCCATTTATTTTGTTTTCGATATAAACTGTGTGGTTGTGTTTATTACTTATTGTTGTGATGCCAGCCGCTTGTGACTGAGCTATATTGGTGGAGATATTATGTATATTTGCCCCATATTGTCCGCCGTACAGGGGAGATGCTGCCCGATTTTCGAGGAAGCATGTGCCTCTGGGGGCGTGACACTTATTAGAAGAGTTGTAAGTGATACTTGAAAACATAAGCTAACTAAGAAAGCTCATACACAAGGTCAATCATGTGCATGACATGTTGGTATAATGGAAGACGTAATGTGGCAGATGAAGGTATTTATGAGTTGTTTGAAGAGTACCATTAGCAAGTTGCAATTTAGTATAAAGACTTAATGTAATATTATACTATGTATCTCAATTAATGTCATAAAGTTGGATGTTTGATTGTTGCATTTATGTTATTGCACAACTATAAAGATACATCTTTGTTTAGTTATTGAGATATGTTTTTTTATTTTTGTTTATGTAGCACTCTCAATATCTTTTAATTTGAACAATATCCTTGTACTTACTAGCATACATTTTCGATAAGGAAAAGAGCATATTACGATTTTATTAAGCTACATGGATCTAAACTTTTTCTACAAAATGTCATACGCTAACCTGGGTGCCTCACATGGTCGATCTTACAATCATTTATATAGAGCTAAATCAGGCAACCGGACAAGTCACCATATGGGAGGATATTTTTTCTAACTTCGCGGTGAATCAACTCTTGTCCATTTATGCAAATCTACAATGTAATGGCCAACTCAACTATGCCCTAGAGGTTGTATAGATCTAAACTTTGCATTTATACATGATCTTCTTGCACCTTTAACTAGTAATTCCATTGGTATCAAAAGATGATCTTTGACAAGTGAGAGCAATTGAATCGCATGAGTCTAATGATCATGAAGATGTTTATTCCAAAATCCATTAGGGGCTCAATAAGAGTAAAAGTAAAGGTAAACAACTTGTAGTGACAGCGGTTTCAAGGCATAAGGTGCAAAAACAACAAGATTCGGACCCAACTTATTACTTTTGTAAAAAGATAGGTCATCTGAAGAAGAATTGTCCCACATACGTCAACTAGCGTGTCAAAAAGGTATACTTTGTAGGACTGTGTCGGCCGACTAGAGGGTTGAATAGACTTGAAAAATAAACCAGGATCTTTTTCTTTCTTTAATAAAGATAGAGTTAGTTAAGCAAAATAGAAAAACATAAATAAGATTAACAACTAATTAAAGTAACGAGACAACAGAATCTACTTGGTTGCAACAAGTCCGGCAGTTAAAAGCTCAATCTCCAAATAACTTGTGTGGGCGGAAAAGTCTCTTACAGACTCTTAAACTCAGAAAAGACTTGGGAAAGTAATTGCAGTTGTTAGATAGAATGAATTGATGATAAACTCTAAGTTCTATCTATAGAGTCTGAAAAATTTATCAACTTGCTGACGTGGCACATCTCGAGCGCCCGAGTGCAACACGGGCACCTTATTCGGGTCAGCGTTTATCCATGCCGCAATGGTCGTAAAACGACGACAAGGCTTATCGGGCGCTTGAGTCAACATGGGTGCCTGCATTCTCGGGCGCCTGTATCCACTCGGACGCCTGTATGCCCGAGCACCCGGGATTAGAAGCTTCAGCAAGCTTGATTCTAGTCAACCTTCGATTGATCAATTTTTCGGAGCTTCGAGGTGATTTCCGATCATTCGAAGTTGAGCCCACCCGAACCCAACATCCGATCTTTTCCTCAAGAAGTCTTCCTTCCCAGCTTCTCATCCCTCGGATGTCGCACACGCCCTTTTCGTCCACCGGTGTACTTTTCCTCAGACTTTGCGTCTCTCAGATACACCAAGCCCGTCAACTCCCTTCCCGTGCCATCCTTCTCGTTTGTTGCATCTTCCGCTCGTCTTTCTGTGCTCCTAAGTTCCTACACAGTTAGACACAGAGATTAAACCAACGGGACCTAACTTAACTCGGTTGACCATACTAAAACTATCTCGAAGTACTTATAATCTCTCCCTTTTTATTATGCTTCAATCCCAGTTAAGTTAGGTAAACACAAATAGTAAAAAAAGCAAGTAATAAAATTTTACAATAAAGTAAGCAAAATTTTTGCAATAAAAATTAAACCAATTAAAACAATTAAAACCCCCTTAGTTAAGGGGAAAAAACTTAAGTAAAAAAACCTTAAACATCTGTAGCTTTAAAATAGTTATTTTTTAAAATTAAAAAAAATCTTTATCCAAAATCATTTATAATTTTTTTAAGTTTGTAAAAAAATAATCAAGTGTATTAATTTTGTTAAATATTTATTTTAAAGAAATTTTAAAGTTAAAAACTCATTTTTTGATAAAAAATCATAGAAAATTATCTTTTATCTAAAATTTTAAAATTTTTTAAAAATATATATTAGAATATTAAATCTGGTTACATCAAAATTTTCAAAACTAATATATTTTCATTGAGTGTGGAAAAATAATTCATCAATAATGCATAAATTTTGAAAAATAAATATTTAAAAATACATTTGTTTTTGAAAATTCATGATTTTTTTAAGAGTCAAAATCTAATGGTAAGTCTTCAAAAAATCCGTTTTCCAAAAAATAGACTTCAATGTATTTTTAAAATTAAAACTTATAAATAATCATAAAAATTTATTTAACAATCGAAAAAAATCCAAAAATTTTCTATAAATAGATATGAATGAAGTCTATCACAAATAAATTTAAAAATAATTTTTTTATAAAAAAATTCTCGAAAAAATTTCAAAATGACACAAAAAATATTAATTTCCAAAATAACAATCTAACAGTATAACACAGATTTAGAAATCCAAAATAAATTCCTACCTACAGGGTTAATTAAAAATTTTGATGAAATATAATTTCTGAGCACCTTTATAATTTTACTCCTATGATTTCTCAAATACTAGTTATGCCCTCTATAATATGAGTTTTGAGACAAATTTGAACTTCGACATACATATTCATTTTCTAATTTGGCTATCCGTGTTTTTAATTCTTCATTCTCAATTTTTAATTTGTTATAAAGTTCTAGTGGACATGCAGAGACTATTTTTTTTTGTTTCTAAGTATTTAAATCTTAATTTACACAAAGATTTCGTCATAGCTTTAATATCAGAAGTTGATCAGGAGGGAGTAAATATACCTCACTTACCAAGTTATATTCGAAGTTGAATGCTCCCCCTTCATTGCTGTTTTCTCCCAACGATGCTCCCCTTTCTTCAATTCTCTCTTCTTGGTGGTTTGTCATAAGTGCTAGTCTAGCGAGTTCCTCAAGTTCAGACTCATCTGATGACGACTCGTCCCATGTAGCTTTCAAGTTCTTGTGCTTGGACTTGTTTACCTTTTTCTCCTTCAATTTTGGGTAGTTTTCCGTTATATGCCCTTCTTCTTGGCAATTATAGCATTTGACTTTCTTTTTTCTCGGTGAATGATTTTTGCCCTGCATCTTATTAAATCTTTTAGATTTAAAATATTTATTTAGTTTCCTTACCATGTAGGTCATTTCCTCTTCGTCAATTGAAGATTCCTCATTGGGTTGGATCTTCCTTGTGGCTAGGGTGATACTGTCCATCTTTTCCCTTCTTGATCCTACACATCTAGATTCGTGAAGCTCAAAAGTAGAAATTAAATTTTCTAGAGTATATACCTCGAGGCCCTTAGAGATGAAATAAGAGTCGACTATCGACATCCATTTTGGAGTTCTCGGAAAAGTGTTCAAAGTATACCTTAACGAATCTCACATTGTTACTGATTCTCCAAGATTCTTGAGCCCAATGATCAGCTTATTGATTCTTATATGTAGTTGTGCCACCGTCTCTCCTTCCATCCAGAGGTTGGTTAGTTGGTTTCAAAGGAGATCTTGTCGTGCAAGCTTCACTTTCGAAGTCTCTTCGTGCAATTCCAAGAACTTCTCACATAGCTCCTTTGCTAATATGTAATTGTCGACTCAGTTGACTTCTTGTGTCGGTAAGACGGTTAGCAGATGAAATTCTACTTTCCTGTTAGCCACGACGTCGGCCTGCTCCTTCTTCATCCATAGTTCTTCTTCTTTGTCCTTATCATTGTTATCTTTAGGAGCTATAAAATCATTTTTCATTATTAAAACTAGTTCAAAATCAGTTTTAAAGAAAACTTTCATTCACCATTTCCAGATCGCAAACTTCCTCTCGAACTTTGTTGAGTAGGTGGTTAGTCTAGACATCGTCTTCTGCTTTATTTGGCAGTTAGTCCTTCAAAAGCCAACTTGGCTCTAATACCAATTATAGGACCATGTCGGCTAGCTAGAGGGGGTGAATAGCCCTGAAAAATAAATCTGGATCTTTTGCCCCTGGGGCAGTCGACTGGTGATGGCTGGTGATTCGAACGTTGGGCTTGCAACGTTCGAATCTGAGTGGGGGCAGTCGACTGGTAGCGGTCATTTCAGACTCAAGCTCTATTTAAAGGAGCTTGTTTCAGGCTTTTCTTTCTTGGCAAAACATGCTTGGAAAAAGCTTGTTAGTAGCCTGTATTGCTCAGGTAGTGTCCAGGAGTTATGGTTAGGTTTCTCCACCCACAAAGAGCTACGAGATCTAGCCGGAGGTTTTCCGGAGAATCATCCACCAACGGATTAGGGATCGCCCACCTTACAGGTAGCTGTGGAGTAGGAGTTCTATCTCCGAACCACGTAAATAGGTTTGTTCTTTCTTCGTTAGATTTTGTTTGTTATTTAGTATATTCTGCTTGCGCACTAACGATTGTAGGAAGAAAACTGAAAGACGCTATTCACCCCCCCCCCTCTGGCTTGCCGATCACGACCTAACACACAATACTTCATGCTTGGCATCTCTCAACAGAATGGTGTAGTAGAGTTATGAAATCAGACCCTAAAAGGTATGGTGAGGAGTATGATTGCATTTTCTTCTCTTTCAGAGTCTTTATGAGGTAATACACTCAAGACTGTGGTTTACTTAATATAGTTCCTAGTAAGGTGGTAACAAAAACCCCATACGAGTTATGGATAGGTAGAATGCTTAGTATTATAGATCTATATATCTGAGGTTGTCCAGCTAGACTAAGCCCTATAGGCCTAAGAAAGGAAATTGGACTCAAGAATCATAAGCTATCATTTTGTAGGATATTTTGAAAACTCAAGAGGCTTCAAAATTTTCAACCCCTTGAGTAGATCTTTTTTTGAGACAGGTAATATCAAATTCATTGAGAATGGTGAAAGTGGTAAAGCTAAAGAAATATTATTTGAGGAGAATATTGGTAATCCTAATATGGTAACTACTGATGCAACTAATAGTAGAATAGTGACTATTCCACATATAGTTGAAGCTGCACAACTAGAAGGACTAATTGACCATGATATTTTCATGTCACCTCCAATGCAATTGGAGGGTACATCATCTCAAATAGAGATATTCTCTCCTACGGTTGAGTATGGCTCTCAACCACCTTAAGATCAAGTGTCACCAAGGAGATCCATTGGAGACAGGAGATCTACAATGTCACGTGATTATGTATATCTCCAAGTGCATGAGTTTTATATTAGAATGGAAGATGATCTTATATCTTTCCAAGAAGTCAAACAATGTCCTCATCTGGAAAAATGGATCGTAGCCATGAGGAAAGGATGAAGTCTATGGTGGACAACGACGTTTGAGAATTTATCAAATCGTCTGAAGATGTGAAACCTATTAGTTGCAAATGGATATTTAAAATCAAACAAGAATCAAATGACAATGTCAAAAAGTATAAGACTCATTTAGTTATCAAGGGATTCACTCAGAAGGAGGATGTTGGTTACAAGAAGACTTTTTTGCCAGTTTTGACTAATGATTCTCTTATGTCGGGCAGAATAGTGATTATCCTATGGGCTAACGAGAAGAGGAAATTGAAGAGAAGATAAGAAGAGAAGAACCGCTGTGTCACGCCCCCGGAGGCCCATGCTTGATCAAAAATCGGGCAACTCCTCCCCTATACGGTGGATAATTTGAAACTTATACATACATATCTCCACACATATAAAATAGCACAGTCACATTCAACTGACATTTACACAATCAAAACTATATAGTTAAATATTTTGCATAATAAATAATAAACATAGTAAGTAAATCTCTATAAATCAAACGTGGAAAATCAAAAATCCAGCGGAAGTAAATAAATACACATCCATAGAGAAAACAAATACCATCTAAAACGAAAAACATCGCTAAGGTGACATCAATATGATAAGAATACTACAAGAGTACGATAACAAATAAAATTGATACTTAAACGAGGACTGACAGCTGGATCCTCTCCTGGCAGCACGAGACACAACTATCGACTACCTAAAATAAAAAGAAGAGCAGGGGGTGGTGAGTCCGGGCAGACTCTACGGATATATGAGTGGATAAATGCATGGTATATAAAAAGATTAAACAAGTATATAGAAGACAAAGGTATACAGTCTCTGGAATAAAAAATATAAATCAAATGCATTAGTATGAATAAAATATACCTGAAAATCAATGAAAAACGTAGAGGCATAATCAGCAATCCCCTTAATATCTCAATAAACTTCTAGTACTAACGAGCAGATCTATATCATATAATAAATGGAAATCATAATTGAATATGCATGTTAATCAAATGCAGCAATCATAGCTCAAATAAGTGCAACAAACACAAGCAAATGCACAATGCAAAATATGCACATGATGTGATGACCTACACTGTACACACACCAACCACCGCTACATTGGGTAGGTTGGGTGGTCAAGATATAAGCGCTAAAACTTGTGGCTATGCAGATACACCACAATACCTGCGGGCCTGTATGAAAAGCCGTAATACCTGTGGCTATAAAACTTTGAAATACTTGTGGGGACTTCAAAACCTGAGAAGTATCAACTATTTGCACATAACTTCAACTGAGCGTGACACAACAGGAAATAAGACCGACGACTCGTCTCAACCACAAGGGAGCCAGTGGTCATCGGTATGCAAACAATGCTATGGTGCATGTCTATAATATGCACAACCTCAATCAAACCAAAACCATGCAATCAATACGATACGAAGCACAATCAACACCAAAGTAAATAAACATGCACTAATCTACTAGGTAGGATTTATCTAATGTCAATCAAACCCTAGATAGGTCACATAATATTTCTAAAGTACACGCGTACCAATGGTACTTTTTTAGATTAGAAACCAAGAGTTGAGACTGTATAACTAAACATTTTAAATTATTACTCAAAGGTTAAACAAGAATAAGTATCAAGCAGGAAAAATAAGGAGAAGAAATTTAAGGTAAAAATAATCTACTCAGATAATAAAACAACCATGCATTTAAGGTAAACGAATCTACAGGAATCAAGTAAGAAGTACCCGCCTTTAATGAAGTCTGTGTCCAAGGAGAACTTTGCATCCAACGTCCATACCAAGTCAACGTCATATATCAAATACGATTTTAGATACTTTATTAAATATCAAATAATTAAGTATAGCACCACCGGCTTAAACCATGCTAACCCTAACGGTTACCCTCCAATTTAAAAGCCAAACTTGTAATTAGGTCTAATCCTTATAAGTCCACGTCCAGTCAAACTTCCCAACCAACACACAATTCGTAACAGCGTACTACACAGTACATAACATGGAGTCAAGGGACAACCTATAACCCAATTCAACCTTGCAGCTTCACTCCCAAGATACACATGATTAGCCAATCTCACCAGCACACCAACACACCAAGCAATCCCAACCCTTACACCATACTAGCCAAAACCATAACTCAAGGGAATCAACACTCATCCCTTATTGATCATCCAAAACCACAAGCAGCATTTACACCTACACAGAACCCACAACAATCTTCCATCCCAAGACAAAAATCACAAAACAAATTTCAACCCAGCACTCTCTTCATCACTGATCTACCTATACATCATCCCTCACAAAAGAACAGAACCATCCCAGAAGCTCATGGCAAAACCAAGCTAGGGCATAGACAAAGAAACCAAATTCAATTTAAATTTTCCCTCGATCAACCAGAACCCACAAATCCAATCCTTAAAACCAAACCCCAAGAAATCCAATTAAAGGTCAGAAACAATAGATAGGGCTCACGGCACAACATCATCACCTAAGAACAACTTCTACATGAAAGTTCACCTGAGGTTTCGCTGGCACCTTTGCTCAGATATGAAGAAGAACAAAACTCTGAACCAATCCCACAGCACCATGCCAAAGAACACCATTCTACCCAGATCTCCTGCCCAACCGCAAACTCACTGATCAAACCTCATATCATGATTGATTTCTCCAAGATCGAAAACCACAAACCAAACCTTACTTGATCTAGCATCGGCAAATCTCAAATACCACCTCCTAAAATGCAAGATGGTCGGCAGCGTCCCTGGTTCCTCGTGTGACACTTCTATAGGGGTCATCGAACAACCCCTCTACCCCGTGCCTCTTCTCGCGTCAACCAGAGAAGACCGAAGATCATCAGTTGTTCAGTGCGGTGATGAAGAGACAGAGACCCAGCTGGTGGCGTGATTGGCATGCAGCTATGGCAGTGTCTCCGGCGATCAAGTGGCAGTGGCAACATCGGGAGGAAGAGGAGAAGAAGAGGTCGGTGATTGAACTTGGCGTTGGGCGATCGACACAGGGAAAGGAAGAGGCAGCGAATCGAAGCTAGGATGAAGGAGGGCAGTGTCGGGTGAAAGGATCGGCGTGTTAGGGCATGGGACAAAGGAGATGCGCCGGGCTTCGGCTTCGGCTTCAACTCTTGCTTGCCTGCGCAAGGGGAGGAAAAAGGAGGAGAAGAGAGGGAGTCGGCGATGAGGGGCTCGAGGGCGCAGGGATGAAGGCGGTGAGCTTAGGGCACGGGAGAACAAAAACAAATAGAATAACGGGATTATCAAAAATGATATCCAACGTGATGTGAAACTCAACATGAATAACGTGGCATTTCAATTACAGTAATTCTCGACGGGTTCATTATGCCCCCAAGGTATAGTTTGGTTCGAGTGACGGCCAGGCCGCCGCCGAAAGTGTTTGATCGATGATCGGACGTGTACACGAAAAATACCACATTATTCAAGTATATCTAAGGAGTTTAAATTATATATATATATATATATATATATCTCGAAAATCAAAATTTTCCTTAAATAATTCAAAACTAACTTGCGTCTAATTATCCTTGTAAATATTTTTTAAAATTCTAAAAATTATTCTGAAGTTTTTTCATAAAGTTGTTTCCATTTTTTTAAACTGTTATTTATGGTGGTGGTGGTGGTGTGTGTGTGTTACCGTATTCTGTATTTTACATCGCTGTACTCTAGGATTTACCAAAAAAAAGAAATTTTATTAAGAATAGAGGATTTATCTTCAAACAACTTTATGAAATTTGGCAATGGGAATGGTAATGGGTTTGATTGAGGGGTTTATGGATTTAGTGATAACCTAGTGGGGGTGGGTTATGAAATCAAGGGTATCATATCCTTATTTTGATTCCAATTCCCGTATACCAAGCATCATCAATGGAAATGAAATCTATTTCATTCCCATTCCCACCTTCTAAACCCGCTTACCAAGCACCCCCTAATTACATGTTTATATAGACTTCAAACTCTGATACCTAAAGAAAAGAAAAAAATCCTAATATATGAACTTCATTTCCTAGCATATAAATAAAGAAAAATTTTTAAAATAAAGAAAAAATTATTAACAAACTCATAATCTAAAATTTCTAAATGAACATAAAATATAAAAAAAATACAAAAAGATAAAAATTACTAAAATATGGAAAATACCATAAAAACTAAGAAATTATCAAAAGACAAAAATTATCAAAAATAATAAAAAAAATATACGATCCTCCTGCATCACTCCTTTAGGATAATCATGACAATTGTAGCTTATTATAACCTAGAGTTGCACCAAATAGATATTAAGACTGCATTTCTCAATGGAAACATTGAAGCTATATACATAATGCAGTCGGAGAACTTTGAGTTGAGAGATTTAAAGCGCCTATTATGTAAATTAAGGAAGTTCATTTATGGTTTAAAGCAGTCATCTCATCAATGATACCGAAAGTTTGATTAAGTAGTTTCTTCATACAGTTTCAAGGTGAATCCATTTAATCAATGTTTATATATCAATTTTAGTAGGAGCAAGTTTATTTTACTTGCTCTATATGTAGATGGTATTTTGTTGGAAAACAATGATAAGGGTAAGTTGTTAGAAATCTAGCCATTTTTATCAGGTGAATTTGAAATAAAGGATCTTCGTAATGCATCCTTTATCTTAGAAGAATAGATTGTTTGTGATTGTTCACGATGTACATTTGGACTATCACAAAAGACGTACATAGAAAAGGTACTTATTAGGTATAACATGTAGAATTGTACTCCTGATGATACTCTTGTGTCAAAGGGTGATAGAATTAGCTTGTTGTAATGTCCATGTCATGAACTTAATTGTGATTAAGAAACTGCAGAAATTTCTTTATGCATCAACAATATAGAGTTTAATGTATTCTCAAATATGTACGCGTCTTGATTTGACATATATTATGGGCATGCTAGGTAGATATTTGATTATCACTGGACTAGAGTATTGAAAAACTATAAAGAGAGTTATGCGGTATTTGCAAAGATTTAAGGATTACATGCTACAAGTTATTTGGAGATCATTGAATATTCAATCTCTGATTTTACTGCATGTTTAGATAATAGGAGGTCTACCTCAGGTTATGTCTTCATGCTGGCATGAGAGGCTATATTATGGGAAACATCAAACAGGCATTAACAATTACTTCCACTATGGAGATAGAATTTATAGTCTACTATAAAGCTTCCAACCATGAGATATGGAAGTAATACCTTATTATAGGTTTGTAGATTATTGAGTGCATTGACAAGCCATTGAGGATTAACTATAATAATAAAGCTACAAAATTGTATTCCAAGAATAATCACAGTTCATCGAAATCTAAACACATCGACATAAAAATTTTAGTTGTTAAAGAAAGGGTTTAGAATAGTCAAATTATGATAAGTATATAAGGACAAATTCTATGTTACTAGATTCACTCACCAAGGGTTTGTCAACTAAGATGTTTCATCAACATGTGTTAAATATGAAGGTTCTTCCTTTTGATGAAGTTCTTATTTAGTAGGAATCTGTATTTTGGTGTGATACTCTATATTATTGAACATATATACTTTTGGCTTATTGCACATATTAAAGTTTTTACATATGTGTGAGGATTTGCCTCTCTGACATAAAACATCATGATTTACTATTATGATTTTGCATATGGTATATAAATATGATATAGGACTCAATTTTGAGTCATAAGATTGAATCATAATTTATCATTACAGTTTAGTATTAGGTATTGGTAAATATGATTTGGACCCAGTTTGGGTCATAAGGAGGACTCTTGAGAATGAGCATGTACAGATCACATGTCGTGTCATTTTCATACTATACATCCACATTTAATCCATGCAGTTAATAAAATTAGCATTCTGATTACTATTGGGTCTTGTCACAGTTATAATAACTCTGACTTCTTTAGTCATGTACTAATTAAATTAAAAACTAAATTATTTAAGGGGGATATTGACGCCAGGCAAGATAGTGATTATCTTGTAAGCTACCAAGAAAGAAAGATGGAGGAGAGACAAGTAGTGGATCCTAGAAAAAACGAAGAGAAGCAAGTCATTTTTCGAGTTTCAACCCAATAAGAAGATTTTTATAATGAAAAGAGGATGAATCCTCAATACCTAAATAGGACTCCTATTTATACTATAATTCAAGACCCAACTAAAGGAAAAGAATGATAATTAAAAGATCTTAATTCCAATCTTGTAAAGAAAGGAAATAGATCTTTACTCAAAAAGGAAAGTAATTAACTAGACGATCTCAACTCAAAATATGACGGATATGGTTTCACCCGTAACAAACGTATGCCTTTAAATTGCGAGCGTGTGGTTGCTGATAGAGCGTGATTCCGAGTCCCTATTTAAAATTTATGCCCTTATGAAGTTTGAAGGGTCATACTAGGCTTCAACATGGGCTGAGCCTACATTAGTCTCCCCGTGTTGAAGAGAACTCGCCCTCGAGTTCATAGTAGATTTAGTATTCACCAAGTACGAAGTCAAGTGTTTCACGTTGAAGACATCAGATGTCTTCAAATGACTAGGAAGGCACAGCTTGTAGGCATTGTCATTGATCTTCTGAAGTATCTCGCACAGTCCAATCTTTCGATCCTTCAACTTATTGTATTCTCCAATAGAGAATCAATCATGAGTCAATACAATCCAGACAAGATCTCCAATCTTAAAAAGTACCTGTCGACGATGACTGTCGACCCAAGCCGTATAATTGGTATTGCTTTCCATAATTGTCAGTTTCATCTGCTCATGAATACCCTGAAAGATGCTTTGTCATCTAATCCACTTTAGGATTAATTCGGTCTACTCATGGAATAGCGGCTAAATGCAGAACTCTCGATGGATTCCGTGTTAGTATGAGCCCTAGAGCCAATTATGTGATGATTGACTAGGGACTTTTTGTATCATATTCTATCATTAATAAAGACATGTTTGGTTATTATACTTACTTTATACTTGTGCCAAATAATTAAGTATAATGTCCTTGGGTAGTAGGTTCTTATCTACATCATATCGATTGGTTGAATCGATAGTGATATAATGTAGAGAACACTACACTAAACCATTCCTAGTCAAACATTAATATTCAAGGACAATATTAATGTATGGAGACTAGCATGTAGGTCAATTGATGACTTGAGCTCACAAGTCATGGATATGTGATATCAAGTTGACACATGGGTATATATTAGAGAATGTGTACTGAATTGACCCGCCATGAGAAAGTTGATGGGTATGGCTTGACGGGTTTCCTAAGCGAATACTTGGTCTTCCTTGAGAGACCTCTCCATGTCTACGGATTAAAAATTAATCCGAATGGAGACCCGTCTCCCAACGACTATCTCATCATCGTATCGATTGGTTCAAATTATAACTTGGCCAATCTCAAAGATCGAGCCTTGTAATTTACCTAACCATTCGACCGCAGAAAAGACGACGAGTGGACCGCCGAATTTTGTGTAATTAATTATCTACTGTTAATCAACAAATAATTAATCAAGATAATTAATCAAACATGCCACATAAAATGATAGGAAAACAAGAAGGAACCAAGAGAGAAATATACCTCTCTTTACCTTGTAGTCTTTTACCTTATGACCCTTCCCTCCCGGACGTCGTGTGAGCGATGAGCTACCGAGAACCGGAGTCACCAACAAGAGCTAAAGCCTCTCTCCTTTTTCTCCTTGCACTGGCCAAACAAAAACCTAGGGTTTTTGTTGCCGCAGGCCAAACCAAAGGAAAGGGCTCCTTCTTCTCACAACTAACACCTCCTCCTTCCTCCTACAGCTGCTACCGACCCAAGGAGGAGTCAAGGAGATGATCTCCTCCCTCAAAAGATCGCCGGAAAGACCTCCCTTAGAGGTTTTGCCGCCGCCGCCGCCCCTTGCGCAAGTTGCGCCGCCGCTGGCCCTTTCCCTCACCACCACAGTTGTGTCCGGCCAAGAGGAAGATAAGAGACTCCTCTTCCTTCCTTGTACCACGTAGCAAGTGAAGAAGAAAGGTGGAAAAGAGAAGAACTTAAGGGGCGTTTGGTTTGTTCTATTTTCCATTTTCATTTTCCAGAAAACCACATTTTCTCATTTTCTGGAAAATGACTTTTTTTTCATTCTCTAGTTTTCCAGAAAACACTATGTTTTTTTTCTGGAAAACAAAGTTGAAAAATGCAAACCAAACATGTTTTTCAGAAAACCGTATTTTCTACAGAAAATGAAAATAGAAAACAGACTGGAAAATACAAACCAAACGCACCCTTAACTTCTTCTCTTATTCCCTTGCCGTCGGCCAACTTGTGCCCTAGGAGAGAGAGAGGGAGAAAGGGAGAAGAATAATAAGAGGCTTAATCAATCTTGTTTCTTGATGGCTTCATGGGGTATATATAGGGCTAAGGTAGGGACCAAGAGGAGGGGTTGGGTGTTGGCCCATTAATGGATCTAAAACCAATCCATTAATGAAGATTCATTCCACTGAAGGATCTCCATTGAACTTCCTCACCAACCCCCATATTTTCATATGGGCTCCACCTATTATAAGTACATCCATCCCCCCCCCCCCCCCCGTGTTTAAGATATCGAATGTCCGTCGATTAATTTAATTACTGACAATTTTAATTAATCAACTTCTAACTCCTTGACTAGTACTACTCAACCTTATCATCATGTTGGATTAAATCCATCTGCAGGGTTTAACATGATGAACCTTATGAGCTCATCAAGGGGACATTATCATCCCGACTCACCAGGATATAGATTCCGTCAATAATCAATAACACACCATATAATTAATATTATTTTCCAACTTACCGGGCCTATCGATTTAGCAGAATAAATCTCACTCATTGGTAAATCAATGAAATAAAATATTAACTATATGTGTCCGTTATTATATCGGGATTTAGAGATTGTACTCCATAATAATCCGAGATCCAATCCAATTATTAAGTCAGTACAAATTGGATGACCTCTAGTTTTGGTCATGCTCAATGCACACAAAGCACACTAGTGTAATTCTATGGTCAAGACAAACCACACCTAATTATACTACAACCATCCCGATGGTTTGTCTAACTCCATCTCGGTTGTGAGCCTCTACTTATACTATACAAGGTACTGATAACATGATCTTCTGTGTGTCACCACACACCATGTTATCTACAATGCAGAGTATCGGACTTTTATGCATATACTAATATAAATACGCATTTGTGTTGTTGTGATTCTCTTTCAAAATGTAGATGATCATATATATATAAAAAGACAAGTCTTTTAGTATACACATCTAACAAAAGTTTCATAGATTGTCATATGAGTGTCATAAACTTTCTCATGTGACTATTAGTATGAATAGTCCTTAGACCTGAAGCCACTATGGTTCCCTACATGAGGAGTTATGTATTTTGGTATGGTCAAATGTCACGCGTAATAGGGTGGACTATAAAGGCGATCACTGGGTATATAATGAATTATGCGGAGAGATGTGAGTGATGTAGATGAGATCTATCCCTCCCATATGACGGGAGTGATATTTGTGGGCCCCTTGATCCAGTAGGACTTCTAAAATGCATGACATGCTCAAATGAGTCAATATGAGATATTGAGCTCATTTGTTTGAGTCAGTCTACTTGGGGATCAAAAAACATAAAAATTGATCAAGGATGATATAGTCTATGCCTCATTGGCCAATCTAGATATCAAGGATAGAAGGACAAGGTCATACATTGTCATAGTCACGGAGGTTAAGTCGGATCTCGATTTTCTTGTTCTTGGATAGCAATGATGCATTGCTAGATGCCGCTCATTGCTTATGTGTCTAAAGCGGTTTAGATACATTGCCAACGTTACAAGAACCTATTGGGTCACACACCAAGGACACGTTGCTTCGGAGATTAATTGATCTTAGTTTGACTAAGATTTGATCCGAATTAGATTGATTGAGTTAGATTCAAGTGAATTTAATTGGATTATGAGATTGAGGTCTAATTTGAGTTAGACTCATTTAGATTAGACTCAACCACATTTGGATGAGATATTAATTAATTAAAATATTTAATAAATTAATAATAGAGGAGGATGAAAAGATTCTCTTCATTGAATGGAGAGAAGTTGAAGAGTCACATGAGAAGATGCCCTCTTTATTGGCTTTAATGAAGGGAAGCTAAAGGGACAAAAAACTCTTCATGTTCATGGGATGAGTATAAAAGAGTTTTCTTGTCATTTTTTGATGGAGCTAAGTCTTTTCCCTTCCTCTCTTCCTCCTCTTCTCCCTCTTTGCCCGAAACCCTACTTGGGGTTCTTGGTGTCTTTGCGAACTACCTCAAGTTGCTAGCACAACTAAGGTAGTTCTTCTCCAAAGTTGAGAGATTGTATTCATGTGGATACGCATAGAGGCACGGACGCTTGAACGTGTAAGAGATCCGGCGTACCTTGGACGAGCGGGATAAATGAAAGGGCACGCATCAAAGGTATATCTATAAGATAAGTAGTTGTAGATTGACTTTATACGAGTTTTCTTTCGTATGGATCTCTCGAGGGATCTTGTTTCCGCTGTATTTTTTTTTGTTTATGTCGCCAGGAGATCCCTACATTCCGCCCATAGACGATCTTAAAAGGACTAATCCAATGGTCATGTTTCTTGATCTGTTGTAGGCAAACTCTGCTTGAGGTAATGCCAAGTCCCACTACTTTGGTTTAGTACCCGTGAGGTGTCTCAGAATATTGTCCAGACTCCGATTCACCACCTCAATTTATCCATCGGTCTGAGGGTGGTAAGCACTGCTAAAGTTCAACTGCGTGCTCAATTTTCCCCAAAAGTGTTAAATACTGAAAAAGGGGTAAAATGGTAACATTCGAAACATAAGGGCCTTATTTGAATTAAACAAATTTAGAGAGTCTTTTTGCAAAAAAGCCAAACAAATAAACTGCCCTAAGTTTTCCTTCCTCTCCCCGTGTTTCTCCCCGTCGCCAACCACGCAGCGAGCAGTTCCTCGTTGAATGTCGCACCTCGCTCTCTTCTTCTTCCTCTCATTCTTCTTCTTCTTCGACTTCCTCTTCTCCTTCTTCTTCGTATTCTTTGTCCTCTTCAGTGTGCACGGACAAGATGCGGTGCCACGCCTTTTCCCTCACTTGCGTTCGAAGGAAGCCGCCGAGCCCTAATTCCTTCTCCTCCCTCGACCGACGCTGAGCACTCTAGCCGATCACCGCCCAGTTGCCAGAGCCGACCAATCCACATGATTTTCCTCTGCAATCTTCACAAGCACATCCCTGTTGCTTGCACTGACCACTAAGCAGGTAAGGAATTTATTTAGGTCTTTGGTCCTGTAGTTCTTCATGAATCAGACTTCTGATAGGGGTTGTGTTTAGGTTTTGGATGATGGGCTACCAATATAGATTGGTTTCGGGTTGTGATCTTGTTATGTCTTTGTACAGAATCTTTGGGAAGTTGAAGTTGAATTTGGTTCCTCTGTTCTTGATGCCGCAGTGAGTTCTAATTAGAGGATGATTGATTTTCTATTGTTGTAGTTGGTTTTTCCCCCTTGTGGTTTATTCAGACTGTAGTTCAAGGAATGGAATCTGTGTTAGGTTTGAGTTGATAGTGTTTAATTGGTTTGTAAGTGGGTTTTTTTATTTCCTCGTGAATTTATAGTGTTTGATTGGTTGTGAATGATATATATTTTTGAAATTTTGAGATGTTGACAGTGAGATTATAGTGGGATTTTGGGGTTAGTGTGTTAGCATCTGTTTTTGCTGCTGTGGGTGGTTGTTATGGTCCTGTACATGCCGTGAGGTGTGTTTGATTGGTTAAAACAAAAGTTTATATTTTTAATGGTAATTGGATGAACCTAACTGAGTTGGGCCTTTCTTATATTATTGTTGATTTTGATCACAGCATGTGAGTTTTGTGAGATGTGGCTAATGAATGTTGGTGCTTAGGAAACTAAACCTAATTGGTTAGGAAGAAACATCTTGTTGTTTAAGATTTAATTAAATGACCATTATAATTAAGATTTAACTTAATTATGTTTAGTATCTTGTTAAGCTATTTGTTTAATTTTATAAATAGCTAAATTTAATCCTTGACACAGGACCTTGACTTTAGACTGCACGGTTGATCTTGGGAGATTTATTTGGACACGTTCTACAAAAAAGGCGTGTACTTCTCCTTTGTGTTCTTGTAGTTCATTTACCTTAAATGCATGACTTTTTATGTCGTTATAGGACTGCTTGACCTTGTTCTTTGTTGTTGGTTATTTTAATATTGTCGTTGATACCTTTCTTGCTTGGTCTTTGAGTTTAATCGAAAATTTTGTATCCGTATAGTCTCTCGTTGATTTTCTATTCTGTAAAGTACAGCTCGCGCGAGTACTTAGATGTTCATTAAACACCACTAGGATGGTTGACATTAGTGACACCCTACCTAGTAGTTTTGTTGCATATTCATTGCTTTTGTTGTTGCATCGTTGTTATTCGGTTGTTTCTACATTTTGGTATCATGCACCATATCTGCACAGTTGCTTACTGACGATTGTTGGGCTCCATATGGTTAAGCCGTCGTCAGTCATCTAGTTACTTCGTCACTCAACCATTTATTGCGGTAGTTGCTAGAGTGCGAGCAACCGTCTTGTTACGCCACACTCGACCACTCATGTACAGTGGATGTTGGAGTTGTAGGCAAGCAGTTGATACCCTCACCGTTATTTTTGAGAGATACTAGAGCTGTTGGTGGCTCCCCCTTTATCTCGTGGTTTTGAAGTAGTTGGCTCCTCAGTATCTTGTCCACTCAACCACATTTATCAGTGGTATTCATTGGAGAGCGTACAGTCGTCACAGCCCTACCCACTCGGCCACACAGATGTGATGTGTTGGCGGCTTGACTGGCGTCAGGGGTGGCACATGTCATTGCATCATATGCATTTATTGCATTTATATATTTTCTTGTGTTTGTTGCATTTATATGAGCTATAATTGCTGCATTTGGTTGACATGCATGTATGTTTGATACTATGTTATCTCGTATATTTCACGTTATTTTATATATGCTTGGATGTCTTCTATTTCCTAGAGACTGCACACCGTTATTTCTATTGCTTGTTATATCTTTTATAATGTCATGCATTTGTCTACTCATATACTCGCAGAGCTCACCCGGACTCACCACCGCCACCATTTATTTTTGTTTCAGGTAGCAGGCAGATGCACTACTTGGGGCCAAGAGAGGATCCAGTTGTCAATCCCATGGTGTCGAGTAATATTGGAGTTTGTTTCCGTATTTGGTTTACTATCGCAGTTACTTTATTTCTGCGTTTTCATTATTTTTGCATTTACTTCATGGACTGGTATTTGTTTTATTAGTATGATATTGTCGTAGTAGAGGTATGTTCATTTTTGGACTCATGTTGGAGTTTTCTTTTGTATACGGACTTTCTGCTAGTTTTAATTCTGTTAAAAGACATTAACGGTTTACGATGTTTTAGTTTATTTTATATCTATCATTCTTATTGATAAGAACTGCGTGGATGTGCATTTATTTTTCAATTATGATGGCTGAGCCATCTTTTATGTGAGAGTTATGTATTATTTGTCCCAACTTATCGTCGAACAGGGGAGATGCTGCTCGATTTTCGAGTAAGCATGTGTCTCTGGGGGTGTGACAATTTTTGGTATCAGAGCCAAGTTTTGTGATGTTTTAGTGTGTGAGTTTACAGAGTTGTTTTACGAGGTCTATCTGTATTTTATGAATTTTTATATTTTGCAGAGTCATTTTCTTGACATGGTTGTATTGTTTGGGACTTGGCGGTAATGGACTTTTCCAGGCAACAGGTATTTCTATTTTCTCTAGTCTTTTGTAGCCTCTATCTTATTTAGGTATGGTTAGAGATTCTCCTTAAATGATATAGTTTTCCCTAAACATCTTCAATGATATTCTCAAAGATATGGTTAGAGATTCTCTCTGAACGAAAGTCGAAACAGTTTCAATACTTGGATGCATTGTCCATTGTTTAGGTGTCATCACAGAGCCTCTATTTAGGGTTGTTGATAACTTGCTTCTTGGAGCATCACAAGGTCTACTCTTTTAGATCCTTTCAGATATTGTGGTTCTACCAAGCCAAGGAATGTGTCCTTTCCAAACATTTCTGTGGTGCCACCTCTACCCCTACTAGTTTTCCCGTATGGTAGGAGGAAATGGCTCTACAATATTGTATGAAGGTGAAGTTCATGAGAAACCTGGCGGTTAAGTGACTATTTCGGTGACCCTAAAAGCATGGCAATTAAATTTATCTGATACTGATTTAGATGCTAGTAAGAGCCCTTCTGCAAATACACGAAGAAGAGTATCTAAAGAAGGAAGCAACCCTTTGTTGGTTGTTTATAATTCTGGTAAGCAAGTGACCATATGGTTGTCAGAATTACTCCACTTCTACCCTTCATGAAATTCTTATATGTAACACTCTGAATTTGAATGTCTTGACTCCGCTCAAATTTGAAGCACTAGGGAAGGTATTGTAAGATTTCCTGTATGATTTTGCCTGTTTGCAGGATTTCAATTAGCTTATAGTTATAGTTGTTGGATCGAGTTGGACCGGCTAGAGGGGGGTGAATAGACGGTAAAAAAATATAAAAAAAGTGGAGGCACTCGTCTTTAAAAATGAAACTTGTTCGCAACTGAGAACGTTGCTTCCAAGGCAGTGGACGCTCAATAAAAATCTCCTTATGGCGGAGAAGCCTTACAAAAATAGCACGCTAGACTTTTAGAGAGTTTACAATAATGAATTAATTGAATGATTGAAAAGGTTGAAACTCTAAGCCTATTTATAGCCTAAGAGAATAAATCTGGATTGTTGATTGTTGAGGAATTTTCTCTTGACCATTGATCCATGGATGTAATCTGGATGGTTGATCTTGGATGGGATTAAACTGCATCCATTGGATCTGATTAAAGGATAAAGTTATCCTTTAAGAGATAACTTTGTCTTCTGCTCGCAACAGATAAATAACTTTATCATTTGCTCGTAACAACTTCAATCACATCTCTTCTTTATCCCAGTCGGTAAGGTTGGTGATATATGTAGGCGAGGTTGCTGGTTCAAATCTTCACAGCAACAAATAAAATTCTTATTGTTTCAGGCGCCTGGTTTGACTTGGTCAAACTGACCAGTCTTTTGGTTCATCTTCTGGGTGATTTTCGGCCAACCGGAGTTAGGCTCACCCGAACCCGACTCCGGCCTTTCGCCTCTCGAGCGTCCTTCCTCCCGGTTTCTCGTCCCTCGGACACCGTGCACGTCCTTCTCGCTCCACCGGCATACTCTTCCGCAGATTCCGCGTCCCTCGGATTGTACCAAGCCCGTCGGCTCACTTCCCCGCACAATCCTTCTCGTCCGCTACGTCTTACGCTCGACTTCCTCCGTACCTAAGCTCCTGCACACTTAGCAGAGGGATTAAACATACCAGGACCTAACTTAAATCGGTTGATCACATCAAAATCAACCAGGGGTACTTACAATAGTAACCTGGATCCTAGGTCAACATTTGCATATATATGCTAAAAATTATAAATATTAAAGATAGTAGTAAAATATTTTGACTAAATTATAAGATTTTATAATGCTCCATTCCAATCCTAGGGTCCAAACTTATGAATTTTTTTTCCTAGGTAGGATGTTGATCCTGATGAACTCAGAAAGAATGCTTGATTGGATCATAGGATCTTGTCAATAAACTCTTTTCACTTAGCATCAATTTTGACATTTAAGACCTGCTTTAGTGCTTTCCAAATTCTTGTGTCATGAGATCTAATGCTTAATTATGTAACCTCTAGTTGCATAGTTTTCCCCCCTTAGAATTAATAACCAGTGATCTCTCAGTGACATTTGTGTTAAATGTGTAAATTAGAGTTATCGTATCAAGCCTTTCGGTGCAATTACAATTGAGAAAGGAATGTTGTTGTACAAATGATTCTCTACTTCACCTAATGCATGCGTACCGATAATAGTATAGGTTGGGTATACTGAATGGTGCAGATCTCTACTCAATATAGTACAAAATAGGTATTGACCTTAACATAATTATTGAGGCATGCTGGCTGTTGTCGGTTTACTCCGCTTGAGTTGTAGGAATTTTCCGTATTGTTCTCCTTCGTCTTCTCACAAGGCTGGCCCCATTGGATGATATTGCTCGTTTCTACAACAGTTGTAATTATGTTTCTTAGATTAGGTGGACGAGTGAAACCTTTGTTCCTCTAGACAATCTACGGATGTTCAAGATTCCACTTTCATATCCTTCATCTGATAAATTAGAATTCACCAATTCTTCTTCTGTCCATCCTCTCCCTGTAACATTAGAATCAGATTTGCCAAGACTTCGAATTTGGTGGTTACTATGCACACTGAGACCAAATCTCCAATCATCATTAGAACCTCTTTCAACTTCAAGGTTTTTCTCATCATGAAAAACATCTTGTTGATGCTTGCTTGCATCAAGTGCAAAAGTATCGTCCATGAGATGTGCTCCATGAACCAAATACTATCTACACCATCTGCATAAACTAGTAAAAATGATTAACGATGATAACAAAAATCAACAAATATACTTCAGAAGGTTTTATACCTAAGTAGAATGGTGGTAAATGATTCGATTCAGAGGATCGTTGGTCGAGTAATCAAGTTTGTATATTTACTATTGACTTGCTAAACTGACCCCTTAGGATTTCTTTGCCGAGTTTCTAATGGGTCAAGAGTAGAACTACATTTTGTGTAGAGTTTCAGACAAACATACAGAGTGCACCATCCACTAACTGGAAGACTTATTTTGAGCAAGCAAGATGGACATTGAAGTCAGCTGGGAGGAGCATCTATATTTAGTTGAGTTTGCCTACAATGATAGTTATTACTCGGCTATCCAGATGATACCGTTTGAAGCATTGAATGGTAGGGCTTGCAGGACACTCACCTTCTGGGAGGAGGTTGGGGAATTTCAATTGCTAGGACCTCAGAGTATTCATCATGACACAGAGCTAGTCCGTACTATCAGACGCAGGCTGCCAGAAGTTTACGATAGCCAGAAGAGTTATGCAGATCGAAGATGTAGATCCTTGGAGTTCTCCATAAGCGATCACGTGTTCTTACGGGTATCACCCACGAAAGGGGTGAAGAGATTTGGTTTGCGAGGTAAGTTAGCTCCGCGCTACATTGGACCGTTTCAGATTCTGGAGTGGATCGGAGCAGCGGCTTATCATATGACACTACCACCATCTTTAGCTGTTCATGATGTGTTTCATATTTCTATGTTGAGGAAATATGTACCGGATCCTATACATGTTTCATCGGAGGTGCTGGTCTCACTCCAGCCATACACAACCTACAAGGAGGTACCTATGCGAATTCTGGACCGTAAGGAGCATCGGTTGAGGAACAAGACAGTCCGGTCGATCAAAGTTGGTTGTCAACACCACTCTGATGAGGAAGCTACTTGGGAACTTGAGGATACGATCAAAGCTCGCTACCCTGATCTATTTACTTGAGGTGCGTATGATTGAGTTGCATTCTGAGTTGCATTCAGTATTTATATTATATCTACGTTGTTGATACCTGTTGTGGTTGACTAGTACCTATTGTGGTTTGCTAGTGAAATTTGGGGACCATATTTTTGTTAGTGGAGGAAAATGTTAAATACTGAAAACAAGGGGGTAAAATGGTAAAATTTGAAATATAAGGGCCTTATTTGAATTAAACAAATTTGGAGGGCTTTTTTACAAAAAAGCCAAAACAAATAATCTGCCCTAAGTTTTCCTTCCTCTCCCCGTGTTTCTCCCCAACGCCAACCACACAGCGAGCAGTTCCTTGCCGAACACCGCACCCCGTTCTCTTCTTCTTCTCGGTCTTCTTCTTCGACTTCCTCTTCTCCTTCTTCATCGTCTTCTTCATCCTCTTCATTGCGCACAGACGAGACATGGTGCCACCCTTTTCCCTCACTTGTGTGCGAAGGAAGCCGCTGAGCCCTAATTCCTTCTCCTCCCTTGACCTACGTCGAGCACTCTAAGCGATCGCCGCCTAGTTGCTAGAGCCGACCACTCCACATGATTTTCCTCTACGATCTTCACAAGCACATCCCTGTTGCTTGCGCCGACAACTAAGCAAGTAAGGAATTTAATTAGGTCTTTGGTCATGTTGTTCTTCATGAATCAGACTTCTGATAGGGGTTGTGTTTAGGTTTTGGATGATGGGTTGCCAATATAGATTGGTTTCGGTTTGTGATCTTGTTATGTCTTTGTACAGAATCTTTGGGAAGTTGAAGTTGAATTTGGTTCCTATGTTCTTGATGCTGCGGTGAGTTCTAATTAGAGGATGATTGATTTTCTATTGTTGTAGTTGGTTTTTTCCCCTTGTGGTTTATTCAGACTGCAGTTCATGGAATGGAATCTGTATTAGGTTTGAGTTGATAGTGTTTAATTGGTTTGTAAGTGGGTTTTTTGTTTCCTCGTGAATTTATAGTGTTTGATTGGTTGTGAATGATCTATATTTTTGGAATTTTGAGATGTTGCCAGTGAGATTACAGTGGGATTTTGGGGTTAGTGTGTTAGCATCTATTTTTGCTACTGTGGGTGGTTGTTTTGGTCCTGTACATGCCGTGAGGTGTGTTTGATTTGTTAAAGTGGAAGTTTATATTTTTAATGGTAATTGGATGAACCTAACTGAGTTGGGCCTTTCTTATATTATTGCTGATTTTGATCACAACTTGTGAGTTTTATGTGATGTGGCTTATGAATGTTGGTGCTTAGGAAACTAAACCTAATTGGTTAGGAAGAAACATCTTGTTGTTGTAGATTTAATTAAACGGCCGTTATAATTAAGATTTAACTTAATTATGTTTAGTCTCTTGTTAAGCTATTTGATTAATTTTATAAATAACAAAATTTAGTCCTTGACACAAGACCTTGACTTTGGACTCGCACGGTTGATCGGGGGAGATTTATTTGGGCACGTTCTTCATAAAAAGAGGGTACTTCTCCTTTGTGTTCTTGTAGTTCATTTACCTTAAATGCATGACTTTTTATGTCGATGTAGGACTGCTTGACATTGTTCTTTGTTGTTGGTTGTTTTAATATCGCCGTTGATACTTTTCTTACTTGGTCTTCGAGTTTAATCGAAAATTTTGTATCCGTACAGTCTCTCGTTGATTTTTTATTCTGTAAAGTACCGCTCGTACGCGAGTACTTAGATGTTCATTAAACACCACTAGGATGGTTGGCATTAGTGACACCCTACCTAATAGTTTAATTGCATATTCGTTGCTTCCTGGTTGGTTTCTGGTATTTGTTGCTTTTGTTGTTGCGTCGTTGTTATTTGGTTGTTTGTGCATTTTGGTATCATGCACCATACCTACACAGTTGCATATTGACGACTATTGGGCTTCCATATGGTTAAGCTGTCGTCAGTCATCTAGTTACTTTGTCACTCAACCACTTGTTGTGGTAGTTGCTAGAGTGCGAGCAACCGTCCCATTACGCCACACTCGACCACTCATTTACAGTGGATGTTGGAGTTGTAGGCAAGCAGTTGACACCCTCACCATTGTTTTCGAGAGATACTAGAGTTGTTGGTGGCTCCCCTTTATCTCGTGGTTTTGGAGTAGTTGGCTCCTCAGTATCTTGTCCACTCAACCACATTTATCAGTAGTATTTGTTGGAGAGCGTACAATCGTCACAACCCTACACACTCGGCCACATAGATGTGATGTGTTGGCGGCTTGACTGGTGTCAGGGGTGGCACATGTCATTGCATCATATGCATCTATTGCATTTATACATTTTCTTGTGTTTGTTGCATTTATATGGGCTATGATTGCTGCATTTGGTTGACATGCATGTGTATTTGATACTATGTTATCTAGTATGTTTCACGTTGTTTTATATATGCTTGGATGCCCTCTGTTTTCTAGAGATTGTACACCGTTATTTCTGTTGCTTGTTATATCTTTTATAATGTCATGCATTTGTCTACTCATATACCTGCAGAGTCCACCCGGACTTACCACCGCCACCATCTATTTTTGTTTCAGGTAGAAGGTAGATGCGCTACTTGTGGACAAGAGAGGATCCAGTTGTCAGCCCCATGGTGTTGAGTAATATTGGAGTTTGTTTCCGTATTTGGTTTATTATCGCAGTTACTTTATTTCTGCATTTTCGTTATTTTCGCATTTACTTCATGGACTGGTATTTGTTTTATTAGTCTAATATTGTCGTAGTAAAGGTATGTTCATTTTTGGACTCATGTTGGAGTTTTCTTTTGTATACGAACTTTACGCTAGTTTTAATTCTATTAAAAGACATTAACGGTTTGCGATGTTTAAGTTTATTTTATATCTATCATTCTTATTGATATAAATTGTGTGGATGTGCATTTATTTTTCAGTTATGATGGCTGAGCCATCCTTTATATGTGAGTTATGTATTATTTGTCCCAATTTATGTGTTGTACAGGGGAGATATTGCCCGATTTTCGAATAAGCATGTGCCTCTGGGGGCGTGACAATAAGCTTCTCCAGAAGTTACTAATGGACTTGGTATCTCGATCTGAAGTCATGGACGAAGGAATGTCATGTAAACGCTTGATGTCCTTGATGTAAAGATGGGTAATCCGGACAGCATCCATAGTCTTTCTACAAGCAACAAAATATGTCATCTTTGAGAATATGTCAACCACAACAAGAACTAAATCGGAGGCTCGTTGGGTGCGAGGTAATTCTAGAACAAAATCCATGCTGACATCGATCTAAGGAGCTTCAGGAATGGGTAGGGGAGTGTATAAGTCTGCATTGGTGAGAACACTCTTAGACCACTAACACACAGAGCATCGGTCAACAAAGTAAGTCACATCGCTAGTTAACTTTAGCCAATAGAAATTGGCAGAGATGAGGATCAATGTCTTATCATGCTCGAAGTGTCCCTCATTATGAAGCTCACTCATAATTTGCTGTCTGAGAGAGCAGTCTAGAATGCACAATTACAACCCGTGAAACAAAAAACTATTATTCATAATAAAATCATGTCGATGACCAAGGCGGCAGCATACATATCTAGAAAAACCGCGAAGCCTGCAATGCTGGTACTCATGGTAGTGTGTAATGAAGAATGCCTACTCAAGGCATTAGCAACACGATTCAGATTTTTAGCTTGGTGCCTTAGCATGAAGGTGAATTCTTGCAAGAACGTCGCCCACTTGGTATGCCGCCTGCTTAGCTTGTGTTGACCATTGATATACTTTAATGTTTCATGATCAATAAATAGAATGAACTCTTTTTGTACCAAGTAGTGTTGCCAATGCTTCAAGGACTGCACAATGACTAGAACTCCAAATCGTAGGTAGAATAATTTTTCTTAGACCCATAGAGCTTCTCACTAAAGAACACAATTGGTTTCCCAAATTGGCTCAGAACACCCCCTATACCTATGCCAGTTGACCTTGAATAACTTGTCAAAATTAGGAAGGGCCAGGACTGGTGCTTCGATCATCCTCTGTTTAACCAGTTACAAGCTAGCCTCTGCTTCTTCAGACCACTTGAAATCCCTTCCCTTGAGACACTCGATGATAGGACCAATCAGAATGTTGAATTTCCTAATGAATCGGCGGTAGAAAGAGCCAATCTACGAAAATTTCTGACATTGTGCAAGGTCCTGGATTGAGGCCACTTCAAGATTGCATCTATCTTTTTTTGATCTACATGTACACAATCAGTAGACACAATAAAGTCGAGAAAAGATACTGATACTGATGTAACAAAGAAAGAGCACTTATTCTTGTTTATAAATAAGTACTCTATTTTCAGTTTTTTGAAGATAGCACGGAGATGATCGAGGTGGGATGCCCATGTCGAACTGTAAACCAGGATGTCGTCAAAGAATACTACAACAAACTTTCCCATAAAGGGCCGCAAGACCTGATGCATAACCTCATGAAGGTGTTAGGCACATTGGATAGTCCAAAAGACATGACCATCCACTCGTATAGCCCATGTTGCATCTTGAATGTCGTCTTCCATTCATCATCGGACTTATTCTGATCTGGTAGTATCCGTTTTGAAGGTCAATTTTTTAGAAGATCTTAGAATCGAATAGTTGATCCAATATGTCATCTAAGTCGGGAATTAGAAATTGGTACTTCATTGTAATCTTATAATCTTGTTGATGACTCTACTATCAACACACATACGCCACGAGCCATCCTTTTTTGGCACTATGAGGGTGGGAACTGCAAGGGGCTTGATTTCTCTAATGTGTCCTTTTTTAGCAACTCCATCACCTAATTCTGCAATTCTTCAGCTTCCTTAGGGCTAAGGCGATAAGCGGGTCGATTAGGCAAACTTGACCCAGGAACAAGGTTAATCTGATGTTGGATGTCTCATACAGGCGGTAGCCGAGAAGGAAAGTCCTCTGGCATCAACTCATCAAAATATACTAACAGGTGGTGTACTTCAACTGGTAACTCAGGGTCAGTCGCAGGAGCAACGCTCTGGCACGGTAGCAAAACATATATAACTCCACGCTCTACTTCATCTAAAAATGTGGATATAGAAAGCATATTAGTATTTTTAGCTACCAAAATTGGAGTAGATCCTTCCTGCCGCGGCGCCAAAATAATTTTTTCCCTGACATATATATGTATTCTTTCACTCATCATGACCAACACTACAATCATACTACCAAGGACACCCCAACAATACATGATATGCATCCATGAGCACCACATCACACCAAACACTATCAAAATATTTGTCAATTGAAAAGAAAGCGAGGCATTGTCAGTCTACTATTGTTCTTTATTCAACCATGATAACTTGTAGGGCTTAGGATGACAGTCTGTCTTCAATTGTAATTTTTGGACGACCTCTATGGATATTACATTCTCATAGCTGTCACTATCGATGATTATCTTGCAAACTTTATCCGCAATGGTGTCGGTAGTGTCAAAAATATTAGTTCTCAACAAATCATCTCCTGAATTACCCTTGGCAGTCAGCAGACTCTTACGAATGACCAAAGTCTCATGACCATCACCATAAATTACTTTGCCAGATGCATCATACATTGGATTGCCAATTGCTATTGTATCTTCTATCACCTCTCCCTCGATCAGCAAGCTTTTGCTCTTCGGATTAGTAAAAGAGGGCTCCCTGCATTGGTGCGTCATATGTCCTTGCTCACCATATTAATAACATTTAATGGGGGACTTAGAGTTAACCTGCAGTGATTGATGCGGTGCCTACTGCGGTGATTGTTGCATTGAAGGACAATAATTTTGAGAGGGAGCTAGACGATTGTTCCGGTCGTTTTTCCCCACTTGTTTCCGATTTTGTTGTTTTTGAGCTGCCAGTGCATACTGAAAGGCCTCTAACACCATAGAAAATGAATGAAGACTGAGGGTATCTTGCAAGGCCCAACGCAGACCCCCTAAGTATTGTGCCACCTTCTGCTCCTCCATCTCTGATAGATCGTTCTGAGCCACTAGCTGAAAAAATTCATCTGTATATTCATCGACCAATCTTGTACCCAGTCTTAACAAGTGAAGGCGTTGGAATAGGATTTGGGTGTAGGTGAAAGGAAGGAAGTATTCTTTCATTTTTTTTCCTTCATAATTTCCCAATCAGTTATTTGGGGTGTACTTTTTTGCAACAAGAGCGTCGCATCTATTCCCAGCATGCTGACGCTCGCCCCTTGAGTTGGATGACAATTAACTTCACCTTCAACCGGTTTGGAACTTGTTTGTAGTTGAAGATCTGCTCTACTTCGTTGATCCATCAATAAAGTCCTCTGCTCTCAACTAACCATAAAATTTGGCCATATCCCAAAATCCAAAGTTTCCAGCAGGCTCCTCTCACCCACGATGTCCTTGAGGTGTATACCATCAGTGATATGGTTTCTCAAAAGAAGACTCAGATCCATAATCTGAATTCTCATGATCTTCGCAATCCAACGCCGCTAGACGCTGGGTTAGCTCTGCTATTTGCCTCTATAAAGCTTCAATCGTCATTATGTCTCGGACATTACGGTCACGATGCTCGATTTCCTCCATCGAAACTTGCAGGTTATTGCAACCGCGACTACAACCACAACGACCAACTATTGGATCTGACGATGACCTTCACATGGCTCTGATACCAACTGACGTCGGGTGGGATAGTGATTATCATGTAGGTCATCGAGAAAGGAAGATGGAGGAGAGAACAAGTAAAGAATCGCTAGAAAAAAGAAGAGAAGCACACCGTTCTTAGAGTTTCACCACAATAAGAAGATTTTTTATTATTAATAGAGGATGAATCCTCAACGCCTAAATAGGACTCCTATTTATACTATAACTTAAGACCAAATAAATGAAAGAAACAATAATTAAAAGATCTTAATTCCAATCTTGTAAAGAAAGGAAATAGGTCTTTAACCGAAAAGGAAAGTAACTAACTAGACGATCATAACTCAAAACAGGACGTGGATCAAGACAAATCATCTCCCATAAATACTAGAAATACCAAAAATACCCTAAATACTTTAAAAATGAAAATGACCAAAAATAGCAAAAGTGCCTCGAAAAGACGTTAAATAGCTAAATAGGGTCCGAAAAATTGGTTGTTATGGTTTCACCCATAACAAACGTAGGTCTTTAAATTGTAGACACATGGCCACTGATAGAGTCTGATTCCGAGTCTCGAGTTAAAAATTATACCTTTTTGAAGTTTGAAAATTCATACTGGGCTTCAAGTTAGGTTGGGCCTATATCAGGCATTTAACCCATAAATTTTTGACATATTGAGATCAACTAAGGTATTATGTGGTATATACAATATCACATATAGCTCAAGTGAAACAATATTGAAGGATTAAGTCTCCATTTAATGGGTCAATATGAGATTAACAACACACGCAACAATTGTCATGAAACAATTAAATCACAATTAAGTGATCTAATATTCGATGCATGAAGGAGTTTAAGTTTTCGATGTAAATTTAATACGTAGATCTAATAACTCATTTTGTTAACATTGATAAGATGTTAATGGGTAATGGGCTTCATGGTTGATGATCCCTACAAGATGGACTAATTATAAAAGGAAGCGGTTAACACTCAATTGGGACATCTTACTAAATTTTGACTCTTCTTTTTCCTCTTTTCTTCTATATTAAGAAGGACTAAGGTTGTTGCTCAATCCCTGCAGAAAGACTTCCGTTGCATGGCAGGAATTGCTCCGCCAACAAATAAGATATAATGATATTAATTTTGGACTCAGGTCAACATTCGATTTGTTATTGTATTAATTAAGTTTTCAGTTTTACCTTATTAAAGAAGATGATAATTAGATTTGTAGATGATATATCTTTAGTTTGTTTTGATGTATCATTATCGCTTTCATCTGCCAATAATTAATAGTCGATTTTCTTTGATCATCTTTAGTTAAATTAGCTAGAAATTACTTGTTCGTCCTCAACTTCTCATATCTAGTTACGATAGATATGATCATATAACTAAAAATGATTATATAATAGTTTTAAGTAAAATAATTAGGTCAATAAATAAAATTCAACAAGACAGAAAAAGTTGAAAAGTTAGAAAAGATTAAAGAAATTAAATAATGCATGAAATAACAAAGATGTTAAAATCGAGATTGATTTACTCTCCAATCCTCAATTATAGAAAATTTTAAAATCGAGGTTCAATCCTCAATTATGATAATATAGAAATTTTTATATAATAGATTGATTTAAAATCGAGGTTCAATACTCAATTATGATATATTTTATAGAAATTTTTTTTCCAAATGAACCGTGAATCCTAGGACATTGGACTTCTAAACCGTCCATCATAAATACTTCTTGATTTACTTGGATGATCGATAAAATTTTTTTTATGAAACTAGACTTATCACCTCAGGTCATCTATTTTCTGGTTCAATATTTTTTGAAAGCTACATCTTCCAAAGGCATGGATCTGAACATATACCCTTGGTGTAGATTGGATCTTAACATCTTTGTTCTTTATCCATCATCACTGTGATTGTCATCACATATAGAAAAGTGTTCCAACAAGTTTGCGCTTTGCCCAACGGACACATAGAAAAAAGAAGATATAATGAATATAAATTTACTATAGATTTTTTTGGTGCAATGAAATATATTATTAAGCTGGGGACAAAGTTAGGATAAGATAACATGAGTCTATCAAACTAAGTTGAATGGTTAAATCACGTAACAAATAACTAAATAGCTCATCTTCAAAGCAGCAACAACTGGCTCATAACTGAGACCGGCAGAGAGTACAAATCCAGACAGGAAGAAGCACAATTATAACACTAACTAAACTTGTTAACCAAAGTAAAGAAAAAAAAACTAATGTAGCTCTATGAGTGCAACACAGGGACCACTCTAAAGTTTCAAGTCCAAGTTCAAGCTGAGAATTTAATGCTTCATCCAATTCACAGCTACTCCGTTACACAAATGCATCCACGCCTAGTAAAACAACTGAAACAGCCTATTTACCTAAGTAAAATCCTAATCAGCTAGCGACTCCTAACGGACAGAAGTCAATACCCGAACCACAACCGCTCGGCGAAGGAAAGAACGGAATCGAGGGGCTTGCTCGGAAGGAGAGGAGAGGCAAGCAAACGTAAAAGGGCAGCAGCAGCTTGCAGTAATGGCGGCAGAAGAGAAGCAGGTGTGGTGCGTTCTTGACTTCATTGAGTTCTTGTAAACGTAAAGCCTGAAAGATTCCTGTAAAAATAAAATTTTGTGTTGGCCCGAAGCTGGCTGGCACCAATGGCAGCAGCATCTTAAAGTTGCAATTGAAGCTCACAACGGAAGCATGCATTCAAAGGCCTACCAACCAACACGAGAGGCCCACTTAAATCCTATCTTGAATGCCATACATACAAAGAGAGGAGAGCCTTAAGAGTCCATCAGATCTGAAGCAGTTGAGGAAGCAGGGGGCAGAAGTAAAATGTGGGCTTTTAATTCACTTCAGAGCATGAATCAGATATCAGGACAGTTCAAGGCTGCCTTTATTTGCCGAACTGTGGTGCCGATCAAGTTATTAACTGTCATTACTGACTCCATGTTAAGCTTCGCCGATGGCAAGCTGCTCATAAGTATTTGAAATGCTACGGTGACCAGTGAGCCAGATGAGCCTCCCAGTGGATTTGAGCTGGACGAGGCCCCTTGTCCCCCCACAGATCGCCCATCCGGCACTATGGTGAAGCCCGAAGGCAAAAGAGATATGAAGGATGGGTCTTCGCCGCTCATGACTACGTTGATCGCCGGTATGTCGATGGAGAATACACCACCGCAGAACCTGATGCATCGCTGCAGCACTCTTGAAGTATCAACATGGTGTTCTGACCAGAATTGAGTCCCTATATTTATTCGCCATCATAAAAGGGTGCAATTAAAAACTTCTGACAGAGGGCTTTCAAAGGTGGGTGAAAGTTTTCTCTGGCAAGTGGCAAGAACGCTATATAAATTAAGAGAAAAGAAAACTTACACGAAGAAGAGAAATGCAGTTCCCTAGATGAGAGCCGGTCATTATATGGGTTACCTCTTGGACGGTGTTGCCATTTGATAGAACATCCCACTGAAAATTGAAGAAGAAAAAAATGATCAAGAGATTTGATCTCGTGGTTAAAGTATACAATGCAGCAAAACAGCAGTAACCTGAGCTCGAGTTCGTTCATCCTTGAAGAAACTGAAGACCCTCTCAGGTGATATAGGGAGCCATATTGTGGTTGCTGCACTGAGCAGGACGCCAATGGACTGGCCGGCGGCCGTGTTTTTGTGAAGTGTAACCCTGACTCCAGCATCGTCCAACCCCGGGAGTGTGATCCACTTGTGATCATTCGAAGCACCGATATTGGCACAGAAATTGTTCACCATCCTCTGGGCAAGCTTCATCATGCTTTTCTTACCCTCGGACGAGGGTGTCACTGCTGTTCAAATAGGAAACAAACCCTTGTATTGCAACGATCCTTTTTATTCATTGCAAATTAACTTAGAGAAACTTGTCTTACCTCCGAGCTCTCGAGTTGGAAGTCCGGCAATGGCTAAGCAAGAAAGTCTATCGCACATTCTCTGGAGGGTGGCAAGCCAACGTTGTGCTCCAAATGCAAATCCACTATCTATTAGATCCTTGAAGAGTATCGGACTTAGGTTATTGTCTTCAATCTCAACATGTTCAACCCAAGTCACCTACCACAAGATCATCAATCGTTTAATTATATAATGGCAAAGAATCCAGTGATTATGCACATTTGAATCACCTTAGAATATCCATTTGCCATTTCCTCGATCAAACAGCCAGAAGGAAGTCTCTTTGATTGAGAAAAAGGTGCGAGCTGATTAGCCCGAGGATAATCCACTGAAACATCAGCAACCACCCACACGCCTTGTTGAATTTGTTGGCAGCATCTTAAGAAGAAGAATTCACGAGTAGGGACAACTGGTGAAAGAACCTGTAGCTCCTCATACATCTGCATGTTTTTACATGTATTAGTATCATGAGGAAGCTGAAGAGCTCGAGATTTTCCATTACCAATTCCAACGAGCCACTTCTGCTTTGAGCCATTCCATATGAAAGGACTTCAATGGTCCTTGCTTTTGAAACAATAGTCGGAAACAGCTCTGCCCACTTACTCTGCCACAAAATATGAATCAGGAGCAATGTAGATCAAGTTCTTCAGAAAAAGAGGTTCGAACTTACCGCGTCCATGAACATATCGATCAATGTCGTAGCATCCATAACGACCACTGTCGAACCCCTTGATGCCTCAATTCGAACATCAGGAAAATTGAGCTGATGGCTTGACCTTTTAAACATCCGGTCATATGTCTCGAGTTGAAGTATTTCCCTCCCATCGCTTCCAGACTTCACCCACAAGGGTTCATCCACCTGCACAAGCCTGATAACTTCCTCCATCGCGTTACTCGCAATGTCCATCATAAGGGGCTTCTCGAGCTCGGTAATGCCCGCGCGATATGGAAAAGAAGAAGAGTTTCGCAGTAGAAGATCAAGGTCAAGCGAAGAGCTTATCCCTGGATTACTGTAACAGCCGACAGATAAGTCCAATGACGAGATGGATACTGATGGTACCGGGGGAAGCTGGGTGACAGGCCTTCCGAGGTACCTCGACGCTAGACTAGAGACACGATCAAGCTGCAAGGAAGCACATGGAGTCATGAGAAGCAACAAATGTTAACTAACCTTAGCCCAAAAGAACGCTAAGATTGACGTTACCTCGTCCTTCAACCTCGAGTTCTCCATCCGCAGTTTCTGCTCGTCGAAGTAGGAGTCCTCGGTGCAGGAGGAGCTGCCGCAGGAAGGGCAGATGACATTTTTAAGAGCCGCTCTCATCGCGATGTTCTCACACCTGATCTTGTCGTTCTCGGAGCGCAGCAAGCAGTTATCCGACCTATCTTGTTGTGCCTGCGATGCGATGTACCAGGATGAAGGAATCAAACAAGGGCAAAAAAATCGAATTTTTTTTTCCTAGCAAGAAAACAATAAGAATAGAAAACATAACGAGAAAGGAACCTTCATCTGCGTCCTCCGGTTCTGGAACCAAAACTTGATCTGCCGCGGCTCCAGCCCAAGGTCACGGCTCAGCTGCATCCTCTGCTTCTCGTCCGGGTGCGGGCACACCTTGAACATCCTAGATTAAAAGCGCTCACAAACCCGTTGGAGAAGCAGCGAAGAAAGCAACGCTAACCGTGAGCGAAGGGGGGAGAGAGAGAGAGAGAGAGGACGTACGATTCGAGGTCCTGAATCTGCCGCGGGGTGTGCCGGTGGTACCGTTTTTTCCTCCCGCGTGAGTCAAGAACATCGTGGTCGTCGCCGGAGTCCATCCTTTACCACTTCCGGTTACCGTTACGTGCAGACAAGACGCATATGGCGACGCGTGCGGTCGGTCGTCCCGCGTCTCGACGATGCTCAAAGGCGGCGACTTTCTCCCTTGCGCTCGGAATTAGCGCGAGAACCAAACGACGAAAGCGGCGGTGCGAGCCTCCGACAGATTGCTTGCGACTCGGGCGGCTTCGCCTCGCCCTCCTCCTCGTTAAATCTCTCAATTTCTCTCTCTCTCTCCCCCGTCTCTGTAATTAAAGCCATCAATAACTGACCGGAAATTTTGAAAGGCCAAGGCTTCAAAGACGATGGAGGTACAACAGATATATATAAATGATAACACAAGCAAAGTTTTATTTTCTTTTATTGTAATTCTTCGTTCAAGAATCCAGTTCTAGTTCTCTCCCCATATTTGAACATCCATTTTCATGTGTGCAGAAATCTTGACATAAAGGGCTTTATTGGATCCTTTCTTCTTTGATATTCATTGGAGATTATAAAATAACTCAACAAAGTTGAGTAAAATAGCAATCCTTTTTTATTTGCTATATCTTTTATAAAAGATATTATTACCTACCATTTGCACTTTGTTGATCGGCATAAATAGGAAGCAGAAAATAGAGTCGAAAACTTATATCACGAAGTAGTCAATTAATCTGGTGATAAAATATAAAGAAAAATAATAGGGAAAGTGAATATGGGAGAGTGAATGATAGAGTGAATAACGTGGCACTTTGCATGCAGCGATTTCCGACGGATTCATTATACCCCCAGGATATAGTTTGATTCGGGGCGGCGGCCGAAGACCGTCGATGGTGTCTAAGCGATAATCAGACGTGTACATATAAAATGTCACGTCATTCATTCAAATGTCACGTTATTCACTCTCTCATTTTCACTCTCTACGATAACTCAAATATAAAATCATCAACTATCTCTTCAGAAATCTCATCTACTTGAAAGGAGACACCGACTTAAGGAAAAAAAAAGGAACCTTAATGGAATGACTTTTCTAAATAGGGAACACAAAATAACAAACAGTCAATTAATTAAAAAATAATAAATTAGATAACATTGAATTTGAGATGATCAATCCCATTCATAAACAATTTTATGAAATTTTCCGACTAACCATTAGACTAAATCGAAAAATGTTCGTTGCCTGCAACGATCGATTAATCAAATACATTAAAGATGGTGCTAGCTAAAATTTATATCTTGGTACAGTGGACACAATTGTTATCATGAATATTAGAGAATTCCCTTAGTATAGGAAATCCAGATACAGGACTCCATTCATTTAATGCTTTGGTAGCCCATTTAGCATCATTGAATGCAATATTAGCAAGAGTAAAGGAAATTAAAGATTACAGTAGATATATCATAATAAATATTTCAATTTAAATAGTGTAAAAATGTTGAGAGGGACAACGTGCGCTTGCTGTGTTTTTCTGTTTTAGTAAAGCTTGTTATAACTTAAATTCTCTCTTATTTCTCAGTTTAAAAGAAATTGAAATGTCTCCTCTTTTCTTTCATTTTGAAAAGAAATTAATCTCTCTTTCAAAATCTCTATAATTTAACTTCTAGTGGTGCAAACTCTTAATTACCACTGCCCTCTCTTACATTTGGAAGCTTCATCAGATTTGAAAATCTCTGCCAAACATCCATTTTCTTTTCGAGGCTAATTAGATTTGAAAATTGATCATATATTATAGTAGAACTAGCAAATAAGATCATACGAAATAGTAGAAGTATTTGCAAAAATGAGAATCTTTGAAATTCAAGATTTCGTTCTCAATGCATTCATCATTCAAATTGAGTTCAAGATCAGAATTTAAAAAATAAGTTCTTGTACCTCAACGCATAAAAAAGATATGTGACCATGAAAAAGGTAGGGCTATAATCAAATCAAGCCGAGCCGAATATCTGAGAGTTTGAGTTTGGTTCGTTTATTATCGAACCGAGCTCAAACTTAATTTATCGAATATAGTAATGACTCGCGAGCATATTCGAGCCCTAAACGAACTTACCAAATATAAATTATTAATTAAATTATTCAACAATTTCTTAAAAAAATAAATTATATATTCTAAAAATATAAAATATTTACTAAAATCTATGATTTTATTCGTACAAATGAGCTTTATTGGATATTTTATATTTATTAAATGTAAAAGTGTCGAAATTATATATTTAATGTTAAATATTAATTTTATATTTTACGAACTAGCTCACGAGCTTATTAACGAGCTTGTTCACGAGCTAACGAACCGAATACTACTAAGTTTGAGTTTGGTTCGTTAATATTAACGAGCTTTATAAAACGAACTTCTATCGAATCGAGCTCCGAATAATTCACAAGTAGCTGATTCAACATAGAATAAGTGACAGATCAATTGTACTTTTAATTTACCGTCAATTAATAATAGTCGATTAGAAATAAATTAATTTAAATAATTAATTTAATTTTTTTTAAAAAAATATTAATCATAAATCAAGAAATATTCGTAACAAACAGTTTACAACCCAACATTCTTATATCAATCGTTCATTAAAAAAATTTATTAATTCGTCAAAATGAAACTAGATCATTAAATATTTTTAAAAAAATACTCTACAACTGCAACATTGCCCCAGCAGCATGAGAAGATCTATTCTGGATGAATAATAAACCTAACGAGTTGATTACATTAATGGATTTATTGATTTAATATTCAATTGAAGTAGTTCCCGAATTCACAATAATTATTTAGGATAATTTTGTTGTTAGAGGTGTTAAAGGGGCTTGACGTATAGATGCCTTCTATTGTAACTTTGTTTGAGTGAATGAAGTTGTATCTTATGGTTAAATTAATGAGAATTACAAGCTATCTTACTTGAGAAATTTAAGAACAATTGTGTATGCGACCATGAGCTCTAGGTGTTTGTCGTTATAGCTTGGAGCCATCTTGCGTTAAATGCCCCCATCATCAGAAATGCTGAGTCGTCACTTCAATTTCCGAGCATCGCCACGATTGCTATCGCCACCATCACTACCCCAAGTGAAGTAGGAGATGAACTCAATCTAATGTGATAGGGAAGTCGACATCTTGTAGCTCAACAGAAGCATAAATGAGATGAATTTATTCCCAGAATTAAAAGATTAAATGCATGTCTGTTAGCCTTTGGAAATGGCTTCCAGAATTGAATAGGGGATGAGAAACAAATGAGCACAAACTCCATGAATGCTGGTTTCACTTCTCATCAATGCGGCAAATAATTACTTATAAATGAACAGTTGCTAGATTTATGAAACAATTTACAGTATTTATATACAAACTGTAGAGAAGTAAGTGACTAATGGAAGTGTTGAAACATCAAACTAGATTAAGTGAATCATATTCTCAACCAATTTGTTCATTTTTTAAAAAGAATTGGTGAGTGACTGAGGTAGTATGTCCTGCTGAATGAAACAGAAAAATCAAGCACTGGAGATATAATATCAATTGGGTTGAGAGTAATGGTAAACAGTGACCAGTTAGAAGTTTTTGTGCACAAAATTTATGATCTCCACCGCCCTTAGTACTTGTAGTTATACGTCTCTCCAGAAAGTAATTGCACGGTAAAGCTTACAAAGTATATATATATATATATATATATATATATGCTGAAAATGATTTATTAATGAAAAATAAATGCATGAAAGTTCCTTAAGGTCTTGCTATAACTCAAAATTTATGACCAGTGAAGTTTGTTTGTTTGTTTTCATACTCGCAAGTCTATAGGAATTACTTATGTGTTTTTTTTTTTTTTTTTTTTTTTTTTTTTTTTTTTTTATTTTTTATACCTATCAGAACGTATTCTTTTCTAAAAACAAAACTGCAAACCTATCTATTCTTCAATAGAGATTAAAGAGGTAATCATGAAAACAACCGAAGATATTTATTATTCTTTAATTCTCTTTAACTGCATTAATTCTCCTGACAATGATTGATTAGCTAAATTAATTAACGGTAAAGTATGAATTATTTTAAATAGAAAAAAATATTTCATATTAAAATAAATAAGAAAAAAATATAATTTAATATGAAAATAAAAAGTAAAGATATAAGTGAATTTAGATAGCTTTAATGATCCCAAAAATTATTTTAAAAATCATAATAAATTTTTATAAATTAAAAAATTAATTTAATATGAAAATAAATAGGATCGGTTAATTTCAGTCCTAGACGCCTACATATGAGGATAATTTGAATCTTCTATGTTTAGACAATCACATGATGGAGAGACTTCGGAGACATTAAAATGCACAAAACAAAAAAAATTGCAGTGTAATAACTCTAGCTTTTTTGATTTTAAGTGCTAGATCATTCTACCTTTGCTAGGAATAGTATGAGAGAATGAAGTTAGATAGATTTTGTGGTGGTTAATATATATATATATATATATATATATATATATATATATATATATATATATATATATATATGCTCGTACAACATTACTCATGTTACATCTGAACTTTTTTTTTACTTCATATCATTTTCAAAATACAAATTATACAATTTTATAGTAATTAATCAAACCAACAATTCAAATGCATAGTTAAAACCTAAAACGCATTTTTGTGTTCCTTGTTCACAAGTAGTTAATAGAATCTAGATAAGTCATTTTGTGTTAGCATTTTAAACGTATTAGTATCATAAATAACTTTCAATCATTTTTTTAAATTATTTAAAAATCATCTAGACTTCTTTACATTATCATCTTCTTTAACATTCTCAAACTATCAACTTCTGTGAACATGAAGTGTTGCAGGTGTTTTTGGAGGTCAACAGCCTAACCAAATGCATGTGCTTGCCGTGTCAAGAAGGAATATGGCATCATAACCTAACCAGTGTCTTTGTAGTGTATGTTAAAAGTATAATAGTTAGAAACTTGAGCATGTCTAAGCTACAAAACAAATGCTATATCATCATTGGAAGGATGTGGAAGTGGCTTATTGAACTCAATGATACTCATAGTTAAATACTGACCTAGAATGACAATTGAGGTGTAAATCCTAGTCGATGTGCAGGATAATTACATTGACGATACCTGTAAATTAGCAGTCAATTGACGGAACAACACTAAAAGAATATCAAACAGACGTCCAGTCATCCGGTCTATTGACAAATTTGACAACAAATTGAACCATAGATAACATACAAATGGGGCATTCATGTGCAACCAACAAATGGGTTATTTGACCAACAAATGTGGATTTAGATATAACAATGAGGCTTTGATTCTAAAGATCCAACTTCTCTATCATCAATAATGAAGTCATGTTCTCTCTCATAAAGGGTCGTTGTGCTAGGACAGAAAACCCTCATGATTTACATGCCTTTATCTTGTCGTGGGATCGACAATACTAGACCGCTTGGGGTGAGCAATATCACCTTTAGCTCAAATAACAAAGTCATGTTAAGCATAGAAACGAGCATGGGATCTCTCTCAGTATGGAGATCATTTTAGAAAATCTGATGCAGCTCATAAATTCTCTAACTGTTCGAAATGAAATTTTGACTATTAAACCAAATTCATTACACACTCATTTAATTCTCTCCCTTCTTTCCAATAATTAATGAGCCATTATTATCCTTGCATTTAAGACAATATCTCACATAATGAACAAAATCAGGTTGTGAATCATCTCATACTTCCTTGTATTAACTCTCTTTAAATATCGTATAAATTTTAGACAATCATGAACTGGCTGATAGGTTTGATTTGAATAAATGGAATCAATTAAAGCAAGTATTAAAGCACCTTCACATTAGTCTCACAAGTTTCATTTTGTACAAGTAGAATAATTATTGTGGTAGGAATTTAGTGTAGAACAAACGATACTACGCAATATGGGATTTAATGATCAGACAAATAGAGGAAGACAGGCATTATAGCGATGTAGCAAAATAATGAGGCATAAATTAAAGCTGTGAAATATGGGGGTGGTTGAAATAGTATTATTTCCAGCCTTAAATATGGCTTTAAAGTGACGAAATAAAAAAAAACTAAAAATAGAATTAATGAAGATCTATACAAAATGGAAGGAAATCACAAGCTGAAGTTGCTAAGTGCAAAAGCTTTCCATTGTTTCAGTTTGGCCAACAAATATTTAAAACTTATGCAGTATTAACAATAAATTGATGTGAAACATTGCGCTACAAAAGCTAAATACATCCAAATGGATCGTGCATTGATGTTTTGACCTTTTTATAGTCCATCATATTGTTCACTAGAATAATACTAGTGAAGTTGGGACGCTCACCGTGTGTGTATATATATACTTCTTTTTGGCATTTCTAAATAAAATAAGGAAAAAACTATCACTAATCATTGTTCTTGATGTGAACGGTTAGTTTAGTTCTATGTCTCAATTTATTAATGTATAATTACTAAAACATATTCAAGAAATAATGTTATTAATATCTAAAACTCCAAAAATATCTATTTACTTTATTTGCAGTAGTGATTTTCTACTTTTATAGTTATGGCACGTAGTAGTAGAGTTGTTGTGTGACTTGGAGATCACGGATTCGAATCACGAAAACAGTCTCTTGCAATGCAGGATAAGATTGCGTACAATAGACCTTTTTTTGGGACCCCACATTGGCGGGAGCTTCATGCGCCAAACTGTTCTTTTTTATATAGTTATGGTGCGCAACAAGATAATTGTACCATGGTACTAGCTTTATTGTCGCCATGTATACAATTCATTTTGCATAAAAAATAGTATTGAAAAAGAAATAATTTCTTGATGACATATTCAGGAAGTGAAACAAGGGAAAATTTCCAGTTATATCTAGGTTTGAGCTTGAGCTCAATCAAATATGTTGAAACAGCATAAAATTGTGAATAATGGCTTCAGATGCAAAATTTCTTGGTTAAACAGATGGATTGGACATACCTTTGCATTAAATACTCAGGATACAAATGAGGCTGTCAAATAGATCAAGTGTCACCAAAGCTGCTTAACATGTAAGCTTTTTAACTGAATCAAGAAAGAATAAGAGTTAGAGAAGTTTCCATATTCAACTACATTATGATTAGCAACTTTACAACCATATATCCAAGAAACATGTCTGCACTATCCCAAGTGCCACTGCTATTACCAACTAAGACAAGCTTTGAAAGGCTGTTTTTTGATCCGATCTAATACACTACAGATAGGCTGCTTGCGTTTTATGAATCTATAGATGTGATGCAAATAGCAAAACTGCACGAAAAACCAGCCCTACCAAGCATCAAGAAGAACGAGAACAGATGCAGGCCATACAGCCAAAGAAGGACGTCTGCATGAATCCAGGCAAGTCTGCATGAGCATAGACCATAGTGGTAGTACAAGCAGTACGTGTAAACAAATTGACCAGTAGATCCTGCACACAGGCTGCAGCATTGACTATATGGACAGATTCTATACAGTGGCTAAAATTGCTTCAGTTATCCTCTTTCTTGCATTAACAGACGTATCCAGTGGTTGCTACATCAACTATATATCTAGAATATTTTCTGGAGGAAGGTGTACATAGAGTAATCTCCTGGGTTTGTTGCTAAAGAGAAGTTTGGCCATATACAAATTGAAAAATCTGTCAGAGTTGAGACAATCGCCTAGAGCATGGCTTGACAAATTTAGTTATGCACTTCCCTGTTGGTGCAATCTTGGTTAGGTTAGGGTTGACCTAGTTTGACTAAGCTCGGGTGAGCTTAGGTCTGATAAGCTTGGTAAGCTTATGATTGAATGTTTCGATGTTTGATAATGATGTTTGAATGTCATATGATGTTTGAATATCGTATGATGTCAAGTGGGTCAAGGTTGACTGGAGGCTTGATGAGAAAAGACCTAGTGGGACTAGGCACACCTAATGGGACTAGGTGAAGTCCAGGTGGATCGGGGAGATCATACGCTGGCACGGGAAAAGACCTAGTGGGACTAGGCATACCTAGTGGGACTAGATGAAGTCCAGGTGGATCGGGGAGATCGTACGCTGGCATGAGAAAAGACCTAGTGGGACTAGGCACACCTAGTGGGACTAGGTGGAGTCCAGGTGGATCGGGGAGATCGTACGCTGGCATCAGAAAAGACCTAGTCGGGCTAGGTGAAGTCCAGATGGATCGGGGAGATCGCATGCTAGCAAGGTGGAAGTCTACCGAGAGACTAGACCTAACTCGAGGGTTAGGCGAATCTGGTTGGGAACCAGGGTAAGTCCGAGCTGGGAGCTAGGCAGTAGAAATCCAGGTTGGTCAAAGGGGTTGACCGGACACTTGGTAGGGGAACCTAGGCTTGTGGAAACAAGTTAGGTTGGACTCAATCGATTGGGTCAATCGATCAGGTGATCGATTACAGCAGTTTGTGCGAGGGAGCAGAAGAGTTCTGAATCGATTGGGTAATCGATTCAGGGTATCGGTAATCGATTGGGTAATCGATTACGGCAGTTTGCGCGAGAGAACAGAGAAGCTCTGAATCGATTGGGTAATCGATTCAGGGAACTGGTAATCGATTGGCTAATCGATTACGGTTCGAAAACTAGCCGTTGAACGGCTAAATCCTACGTGGTAATCGATTGGCTAATCGATTCAGAAACCCTAGGTGTCGAGTATAAGGGCTTTCGCGCAGGTTTGTGGCTGTAGAACTTCTCCTCTTCTTCTCCAACTTCATTGTCATTTCGAAGGAAGTCTTGGAGCTTAGTGCTGCTGCATTTCCAAGGTCCAAGAGGCAATCACAAGCTTGAAGATAGCAAGGAAAGCAAAGTGTGAGCTTATTTGTAAATCTTGTAAGATTTTATCTTGTAGTTGCTTTGTTCTTGTTGTATCTTTGTAACAAGCTTGTAAGAGGTTTCTCCACCTCAAGAAGGAGACTTTCATAGTGCATGAGAGTGTGAGGAGAGTGGATCCTTGGATTAGTCACCCGACCGGGGTGGATACCAAGTAAATCCTTGTGTTAGCAATTGGTTGAAGTCTTCCGCCGCGACAAATCTTCTACAAGCGAATCGAAGCTAATCACCCCCCCCCCCCTCTAGCTCGCCAATCGGTCCCAATCTTCTACAAGCGAAGGTGTACATAGAGTAATCTCCTGGGTTTGTTGCTAAAGAGAAGTTTGGCCATATACAAATTGAAAAATCTTTGTCAGAGTTGAGACAATCGCCTAGAGCATGGCTTGACAAATTTAGTTATGCACTTCCCCACTTTGGTATGATCAAGAGCATATTAGATCATTCAGTGTTTTATCTTCCAATCTGAAGATCGTATTCTTCTAATTGTTTAGGTTCATGACATTATTGCTATTGATAATGCCGTAGGAATCATAAGGTTGAAAGTGTATCTTTGTCAAAACATCCAAAACAAGGACTTAGGCAATCTAAAGTACTTCCTTAACACTCTCAAAAGGAGAGACATGTATATCTTATAAAGAAATCATGCACTTGATATGTTTAAAAAAAGTAGGTAGTTAGGAGCTAGATTGGTTGACATTTCAATGGCTCTTACCGTCAGAATAATGCTATGATAGGGGAATTACTATTTAAGCTAAAGCAATGCAACAGGTTAGTTAGGAAGTTTGAATAATCTCACTGTTACCCAATTTCTTACTTTTTGAGTGTAATCAAAAAATTTCTTCAGACTTTATATCATAACCATTGGGAAGTAGTTGTAACGCAATCTATGATATCTCAAAAATGATAAGGGTTTAGTATTTTGCCTCTCAACTACACTAAACAATGGAAAGGTTTCAGATGTAACTAATCCCACCTAGGAAAGTAGAAAAGAACAGATCAAAATCATCAGACAACAATATAAAGAATTCTCAAAACACACCCATATACACAAACTAATCATGTAAAAAGGAATAAAAAAATTGAAAAAAAAAATCAATTCTTAATAAGTATTAGCACGGTCATGAGATTGGACAACATGTGATTTACAGTTTAAAAAAATGGCAACTTGAAATTAATTGAGTATCTTAGCATCTAGGTGGCTTTAAAATGAAGAAGTGGAGATAGGCTTATAAGTACTTGGAGCAAAAATGCTTAATTATGTTTGAAGTGGAAATAATAAATAATGTATGCAACTTTATCTGCATTTCATATAAAGAACATGCAAAATTATACATCATGAAATACAAGTAAATCTAAATGTGTATTTATAAATAATAGCAAACATATGCTACAGCCAAGAAAAAAATGTCCAACTTTCAAATTAACTTGTCTAATAAATGATACTACAATAGTGGAGGTTGTGTTCTGTAAGATCCATCAATCAAATCATGCCTGCTACCAAGCCTGTAGTTCCTGGTATTGATAAGCATATAGGATCAATGTATTCCGCTCATATGGGCATCTATGATAATCAGACACCTAAGATTACCACGTTTATTTGGTAAAACAAGTTGCTGTATACTACAATAAGAGTTTTTAGTATGCACTATTACATGATGAACATGCTCACCCTATGAAATAATCATCTTAACTACTGAACCAAACATAAAATTCAATAAAGTAGAATTATTCAGAGATATTAATATGAGGCTTTGCATAAAACATTAATATAAACACACACCTAAACTTGGTTAACTGAACCAACTAAAAGTATTGCCATTCTTGGTAAAACCAAATCCCCCATGTGTTCATAGATGGTCACTGACACTCAACTGAACAGATATAATGAATACCTCTAGCAAACAAAGTCAGACAAAATTAGGGGTAAATGACTTTAACTCAATTGTATAGCTTGGTATTAAATATTTTGTTTACTAACAGATATATTAAACATGTTAAGGTACTGCTTCGTCATTGATTCACCATCATGAATAGACTATTCAACCAAGAAGCATAGTAATTATGAATTAGGAGCTTGGTACTCACTTTACAAAATCATTCTTCAGCACTTGCATTATAATTGTTGCAAGAAACCCTGTCAATAGGAGAATAGTAACACGAGTATATGATGAACCAATGAATCTCCAAACGATGAGGCTGTGAAGAGGTTGTGAGTATTTTTCCATCCTCTTTTCAAATGTTGTTTTTGTCTCCTTCCACTTAGCATTGTGGGTACATTCAGGGTGAACATCGATCTCAATCACCCGATCCTCATTATACATTACATAAAAATGAATAAGTTGGAAAAGGTAATACTTGTTCCCAGATTCTTGCCTTATCAACTTTCACAACAAATCTCCATGTGGAGAGGCCATCATAGTACATCTCAAGGCAGTAATCCTTGGAAACAGCATTCCGAAACTTAGCCACATCTGATATCAGCATCTTCTTGCAAAGTAATTATGAATCAAAATCTTCTCAGAAATCAAGGTTGTAGGGGACATCTACAAGACAATCTCCATTCAAATTCTCAATAAGTGACTTCCTTTTTCTCTTTTAAAAGCCCAGTGGCCAATGTTAATGCATAAATTAATAAACATTTTGAGAAGAACAAACTATAGCCATAAAAAAACAAAACAAAAAACCAATCTGAAGAGCAAAAGGGTAGATCAAAGTAGCAATATGTTTCACTATAAGAAATCAACAGAAAAAAACGTATGCATCAAAAATATCATCATCTTTGATTCAAGAATTAAAGTCTTGCTACAGAGATGTAGGTATGAGAACAAGCTACTGAATAGATTCTTGTTTTTATAATTTGACATTTCATCTCCAACCATAGTGTGTTACTGATAATAAACAATGTTGTAAAAAGTGGTCAAGGCGGTTGCTAGCCAAAAATGGAAGGGAACCGCTTCACTTAGTCATTTAAACAATCCCCTTTAGACATTTCAATGCAGTCTGCTTAAGCAATAGCAGCCCAGGCACTCTAGACATCTTAGGCAATTCAGGCAAGCAATCCAAGTTCATTAAAAAATTAATTTATTTAACTAATTAATTCACTTGAAGAAAACTCTAATCACCCAACACCACCCAATCCCTCCACTTCTTATATGTCTATCTATTTGTATATTGTGTTTTCTTCACTACCATGTGAAATTAGATATTTTTGGGGGTAATTTGTGTTTATTTAATATCACTTATTTACTTATGATTGTAAATTTAATTGGATTGATTAATACACTTTGCTAGTGATACTATGCATAATGTATTTGTTGTTATCCTGTACAATCACTTAGACATGTTAGATTCTACGATATATCCTGTAAGCATTGTCATCACCATGTACATTGAATCCATGCCCTACCTATATCTACAACTTTTGAATAACAAATGTGAACAACATTGATTCAATGTCAGTTTTTTTTTTACTTTTTTATATTTTATTTTAATATTATTTTAATGATGCTCGTCGATGCTTCTAACTACTGTCTAGGCACTATGTAGTGTGCCGACAGCATACTTTATTTAAAATGCATGCGTGACTTAAAAAAAAAAGTATTTTCATGTCAATAATCAAGAGTACCTGAATTAAACGGATACTACATCAACCACAGACAAAATTTTAGAGATTCGTCATAAATTTAAAAAAAAAACAGTACTAAGTCTTGCTCAAGAAAAGTGTTGCAACACCTAGTCATACCATGTCACCCTAAGAAACTTAATTATTTAGACCAGACATTAAAAACACATTTTTCAGAGAAAAAAACAAGAAGCACATCTTGCATTGTACATAGTTTTCGAGCCAAAGAAGAAATCAAGAAAGGTCGTTCTCCAGTGGCCTCAATCTTCCGGAAACAGATGGAAGCCACAACCTCAAGGTAACCAATGGATCTAACAGAGCAATGGCACATTAGACATATCATCTAGGTTTACGGAAAGGGCCAACCTTGGTGGCGTAGAGGGGAACAGGGTCCCTCTTCTTGTAGCGGTGGTAGGAAGCGTCCGATGCGATTCCGACGATGCCGAAGAAGAGAGGGCTACCACGAAGGGAAAACCGAAGAAATGGCGACTCTGGGTGATGAATTAACAGCATGCAGACTTGGGGCCTTCGCTTCGACTACTTTTCACAAAGACCCTCATATTTTAGCCTTAAATCTAACCCATATGATTTTTATGTTTTAACTAGTAATTATTATAGATAATTTAATTGTTTGAATTTCATTGCAAACTCTGAATCTGATGTTTATGACAGTGAGTTCTTGTCCTGGAGCGATTGTACAGTATAAGGATATTAGAGCATCCACAGTGGTAGGAGCTCCTCCGGAGCTCCTTCGTTGCCACATATACGCCACGTCAAAAGTAATAAACCTCATATATCTCTCCACTATCAATAAACCTCTCAACAACTCCTTCATGGGTCCCACACTTTTTCACTATATATTTTTTATCTATCTTCCATATTCTACAATATAGATAATTAAAATTTTATAAAATTTAAATTCATAAATTACTATAATTGAATAACATTAATAATTAAAAACATTACATAAATATTACAATGCATGAAATAAAAAATATTACGGTAAACACATCTACACTAGGCCACGTCTCTCTTTAATTTGTTCAATCATTTTCTCATGTATATAAAGTTGTCCTGGCGTCATCTCACTAGTATCCTTCATGAGAATTTCATAATCCTTATGAAAGATCTCGGCTTCTCGCATAGCCATTTTTTGCATCTGATACGCTTTAATATCTTGCCATTCTTTGTCGATATTTTGTTCCATTGTATCACTTTCTCTGATTTTGGATTTGCCCTTCCTCTTTGCTGCCTTTTGCCCCATTGGACGAATACGGACCTCAGAATCATCCACATCAATGCTTGTATCTGGATTTGATGCTGAAGTGTTCTCCCCTGAATCAGATGTTCTTGCCTTCTTGTTGGAGTAACGATTAACTGATTGTGGAGCATATTTCTCATATTCTCTGAGAACCCTCCATACATGTATATACCTGAATTTTTATTTTTGTTGTTGGCTTTCCACATATTCAGTGCATTCTCCAACACATTCTCATCACTCCAACCGCTTTGACGATGAGTATAAAAATTATTATAAATTGCAGAAAATTCATTTACCAGTGGCGCAAAATGATAGTAATGTGATTTTAGCCGCTGATGGCTTCTCGTCAGAGTTCCAGTAGGTCGATGCTTGTTATAGTAATCAGCTATACGTTTCCAAAAAGCTTGATCCTTCTGGTCATTACCAATAACTGCGTCGGTGCTGATAGTTGCCCATGACTTCGCAAGGATCACGTCTTCATCGACAGACCAAAATCTTCGTTTCGGATCATCCATCTCTTGTTCAACTTCACGCTCTTCTTGTGATGGGTGCAGGGGCAATTGAGTTGCTGGAACGGATGATGGCGTCAGAGATTCTTTGTCGCTGCTAGATAGGTCGATAGTAGCTCTTTTTGATTCATTCGAAAGCATGAATGATGGTTGAGAAGAAGAAAATGCATAAGGCAGAGAAGGTATCCCAAATTGATTGCCCATGGCTGACCAATCTTGGGGTGGATACATACCAAATGGAGTTGGGGCGACATTACTTGGATTCATCGAAAAATTTTGATAACTTTGGGAATTTGAGAAATGAGAAGGATATTGTGGAGCATGTGAAATGTTTTGAAAATTTGGAGGATATTGGGTATGAGAGAAAAAATGAGGATACTGGACATTAGGAGGAATGCGAGTATTTTGAGAAGATTGATTTTCTTCCGTATTCGAAGAATTCAAAAGATTTGTAAACGACGTATTGAAATTTTCATCCATCTCGAATACAAACAGAGAATGAAAGATAACAAGAAGAAATTGAGATGAAGGGGAATGAGAAGTTGAATGAAAGAGTGAAATGTATATATAGAATTTTTAATAATTAAAAATTAAAGATTAACCGTTGGACAACGGTCAAATTAACCGTTGATACACAACGGCTAAATTTAATTCCAACCGTTGAAAACTTCAACGGCTAATTATATAGCCGTTGTTGTTTTTTTTTAACCATTTAAAAAATATTTAAAAATTAAAATTAAAAAAAAACATGAGGGAGCAGCTCCGCCTGTGCGGAGCTGCTCCCTGTGTCAGAGCGAGGGAGCTCACTCCCACTATGGGAGTGAGCTCCCTCGCGAGCGCCACATCAGCAGTGGGAGCTCCGAAGGAGCTCCCACTGTGGGTGCTCTTAAGGGTATTTACTATTAGATTCTTAACTTATAATATATTTTATAAAAAAAAATTTCAAATCAGACACACAACTATGAGATGTTACTTTTGATTATTCACCGTGAGTACTCTCTAATTTATCCTGATAGTCGATAAAAAATTTTCGTAGGTCAAACCGATCCCTAAGTTTGACTATTATTTAATTTATCAATTTTTTTTATGATAGTGATATCTTCCTTCAAATGGGCGTACAACTACGGAATACTAAATTTCTGAACCGTTCATCGAAAATGTTTTCTGATTTATCCTAGTAATTAATATGAAACTTCTATAAGACTAGATCGATATTTCAAATTTACCTAATTTATTTTTTTACAGTGATATCATTTTAATTCAAACACTATTTTTTTTTATTATTCATCTCTGTGTTCTTTCCGCGTATATAGATGAAAAAAAAGTTTGATGAATCAATAATAATTAAAACGTTCAACTCAATTCCATGAAAATTTTCCATGGTTCAACCGGATACATATATAAATGAAGCTTTTATATATGGGATCAAAAGCTATATTGTTCACCTGTCAAGATCGTTAATCGGCAAAATATAAATATGTAAATTATAGATGGTATTTAACATAATAACCCTTTATACGCTCGTTAAAAATCAATCTTAAAATTTATTAAAATAAACAGTTTTGGTAATTATCAACTATGCTAAAGTGTAGGACGGGTGAACTTTTATACATGCATTGCATACAGATGTCTAGTATAATAAATAGCAATTTAAATAAATTTTTATTCCAATCAAATAAACTTTGATATGTCTTATTGCAGTGAAACCTCACTTTAACCGTTCTTTTCTGATAGCTTCGTATAGTTTGGAAAGAAATAAATTATGAGAGATATTTTATTTTAATAATAATTTTTATATAAAAGAAATTAGACATCCAATAAGATATTTTTTATCCACTAAAAATTATTCCCAGATCCTATTGTAGCTTTTATATGTCATAAAACTTTATAGTGGAGACCTACGAGTCAAAGATTCGCTTGTGCGCGACAGCATCCCTGCTTGAGGAGGGTGTCATAGGGATGACAATTTCTTTTGAATTTGATGGAGGATTTGATATCCAACTCGAATGAAGGAGAGTGTGGAAGGACTATCGATATTCGATATCAGACCTAAATAACTCACTAATTATTTTTTTCTAAGTTAGAAGTAAACTATATACATATTTAATCTATTTTTAATTATATTTTTTGTTTTTTAATATGATATTAATTTCTAATATACTTTTGTTTAATGATATAGTTAAATGCAAAGAAGAAAAAATATTAATATAGAAGATATTTGATCCTTTAATAGGTATGAGTTAGGGATAGATATCTGATACCTGATAAATATGGGATGGAGGATATGAAATCCGGCCCGAACCTAACTTATTGTTATCCGTAGGGGGCAGCCACGTGGGAGAACCTAGTAATTTATTTACTATGTGTCACGCCCCGAGACCCAGGAGCCGCTGTTCCAATATAAAATCGGACAGCATCTCCCCTGTCCGACGGACAATTTACACATACATACACTATCCAAACACACACGCAGATAATAATTTGGCCTCAGGCCTCAAAACTAAAACATACACTGACCATAACACAAAATAAATCATACCTGACTGCGGACCGGTCCGACTTAGGACAGAACAACCAATACAACAACCCCTTAGGGCACCCGACACACTCGTAATACATATAGAAATCGCTAAGGACATATGAAACAAATACACTGTCCAGTACAAACACATCACCCTGTCGTCACGATGGGTAGGGACTGGCTGCTGGGCTCTTCTGGCGACTCCAAGTATCTCAACCTGAAATGAAATCATAATGGCAACGGTGTGAGTCCATAAACTCAGCGAATACCCAGCAGATATGCATAGTATGTTATAATAACAATAGGAGTCTACGCTGATACCATCTCATATGAACAATAGGAAAGGGTATACTGAAGATACTGAATCAAGATACATACCAGAATCCATCTAACCTGAAAAGAGGGTGATAAGTACCAAGGGAATATCAATAGACATATAATCTCAGATAACAAGTCTCCAAAAATATGCATGTCAAACAAATGCAGAAATCAAGTGCAGCAAACAATGCACGATGCAAAATATGCACATGGTGCAATGACATGTGTCACCCCCTAGTCCCAGTCAGGATCGTCGTCCACAACGTCCGCGTGGGTAGAGCTGTGACAACCTGTACCCAGTCAGGACATGGTCCACAACGTCCGCGTGGGTCAGCATGCAATAATGCAAGGATGGTGCATGACCCAAACATATAAAGCACCCTGGTGCAATGACATGTGTCACCCCCTAGTCCCAGTCAGGATCGTCCATAACGTCCGCGTGGGTAGAGCTGTGACTACCTGTACCCAGTCAGGACATCGTCCACAACGTCCGCGTGGGTCAGCATGCAATAATGCAGAGATGGTGTATGATAGATACACATACCTCCCTCACCAAGTCCTCAGTATACTAAGTCTCAGCCTGAATTCCTATAACAGGAAATACTGGTGACCTACAAGGTATACTGGCCGAAATCTACAGATCCCTCATGTCAAATACAAGAGATACATCCCGATATCTAAGCATACATATAGATATGGCAATACCTGAGACTGTATGAAACTAACAGCATAATAACTCAGGGATAAACAACAAGTATCCAGAACAAGCATAATAACTCAGGGATAACTAACAAGTATCCAGAACAGGCATAATAACTCAGGGATAACTAACAAGTATCCAGGACATGCATAATAACTCAGGGCTAGCGTATAATCTTACTGCTATCTATAACCAACCATGCATAGCAATATGACAATATCTAAAAGATAAGTCAAAGGGTACCCGCCTCAAAGTAGATGCTCGTATCAAACAGAACCTCCCAGCTGATAATCAGAAATGCTAAATCCAATCAATGCCCTGTATCAAAGAGGTATATTGTTTAGCTACAACAATATGAAATTTATAGTTATACGAACTGTCTCAAATAATTAGGATCTTCCTAATCATCATCGTTTCATCTAATTAACCATAATTAGATGATTAACCCTTAATTATCCCAAATTACCCCAAATAGATTCCAAAGTAGGTTTTGAAACCTAAATTTATCAAATTAACCCATTAGGCTTACCTTCCAAATAAAACCTAACCCGTAGGTTAATCCATAGCTCTTCCAAAAGCAAGAGAAACCCTTTCATCCATTGATCAACTTATCAACCTAATAATTCCTTCATCAATCGAATAATCCTTCAATTTAATCAACACAGTTATGAATTAATGATCCAACTAATAATTTCAACAAATAAGGAATCCATCTAGTTCACCTTTTACAACATGATTCAAACTCTAATCAAACTCACCAGCTGCATCATGGCAGAAGAACACACCCCCATCAAAACATACATCACAGATTCATATTGGAATAACTGGATCTTACCTTAGCTGATCACCAACTAGCACGATTTGAAACCAAATTGCTATCAAAACATAAAACCGATTCAAAACAAAGGAAACCTATTCCATTACAATGATCAAACTACACCCATTCATCTGCTAGACAAAACATCAACTGATGAATACCAAAATTTGATCTTTAACATCACGATTAACACTGGTACATACTCATCCAATAGAAGCAGTAGCCTATCTCTAAACCAATCCAAAAATGAAGCACCAATTCAGGCTCAGAAACCACTCATGGCAAATTCCAAATCAAAACCTAAATAGAATAGCATGATAGCAACCCCAAGAACAAAACCAACGAAGCATCCAGAAATCTATTAATCTAATTTCCACAAGGAAATAAAACCCAAATAAGAGAACACAAATCCAAAACCAATTTAAATTCTTAGTTCATCCAAACACTAGGCCAGATAGCAGCCCTTACCTCAACTCCCTGGAGGTCCAAAACCAAAGCCTCAACCCTTGTTGATGAAACTCCAGCTCCAAGCCACCGACCTGATATCCGCCGACCAAATCCCTGGATCGTCCCCAAGCTGGAAGACAAATCACGCATCAGGGATGACATCAATCCAAACAAACTCGACTCACAGAGACCTACTGAACCCTAACTCACCTCAGGTAGAGCTCCGGCCACCTGATTGCACTCATCGGCCTGAGGGCACCACCGCACCCCAAATCGCCCGAAACAAAATCCCTAGCTCTCGTTCACGAGAGGGTTTGAGGATCGAGGGTTGAAGCTTCGACGCCGGTTGGATTCCGAGGGTGTTGTTCGCCGGAATGGTGGAAGCCTAAGGAGGGACGGTGGCGGCTTCGATGGTGATCGGGAGGAGGCGAGGAAGAGAGTTGGCTGCGTGCGTTGGCTGCGAGTGAAGGCTGCGGCTAGGGCTGGCCGAGGCTTTTAATTAAAGGGAGCGGGGTCTTTTTACAAAAAGGTCCTCTAACTTTCAGTAATTTTAATTCTACCCTTAGAGTAAGGGTTTTAGCCCTTGGACCCTCCAATTAATTATAATCCATCTCAATAAATTTTCTAGGATTAAATTATTTACTTTCTCGTAATTTAAGAGTTTACCCGAAACCCTTGATAAGTTTTAGGTTTTTACAATAAAGCCCCTTGGGCTCCTCCCGTAGGGCCAGAAACCCTAGACTCTATCCGAAAAAATCTCAAAAAATTTCCTGGTCCAGATTTTCAAATTTTCGTATTTTACATTCTCCCCCACTAATAAAAATTTGGTCCCCAAATTTCACAATTCCTTATACGGCACACACTAGCATCAAAACATGTCTATACCCATCATGTGTAATCACTTCGGCTGATACCCTAAGGTTACACCGCTACGGAACAACTGGAGATATCAATCCAGAGGTTATCATCCGATAACCAAGTCCACCCGAACAATCCTCGATCCTAAGATCACTGACGCCAAATCTATACTCCGATCCGCGAACATAGAATGTTACATTCATAAGTATCATCCGAGTATCCCAAGTCAATGACATCCTCCCAACCATCACAAGTCATATACATGTGTATATATATATTCTCAAATAGACCATCAGAAGATATCATATAATTTAGAGATTGTGCCAGTATGTTGTACCATATGCTGTTATCAATAACAGACTTCTTAAATAATCAACCACTGAAAGATCATTTATCCACCCGATGATCCATCAAAAAGCAACAAATCCGATAGGTCCATGTCCACTAATAGAATCCTCAAAGCACAAACACATCATAGAGATTCGTCAATCTCGATCCACCTTTCAACACCAACGAGAAAGTCCATGGTGATAACAACCTCATGATCCCGTGAACTAATAAATCCACGATGGGGGTATAATAACCGAAATTCAGTGGACATCTTTGACCTCCTGATTAATGTCTCGTATCTCACCGGAAGATAAAGACACAGCTAACTCCACATTTTCCGCACCCTAACGGATCATACATCCCAATGCTCCATCGAGATTATCCAACCATACACACCCAATCTATGAGTCAAGATCCCTCATAGAATAGCGTAGCAACTAGCGAGTCACACCGATCGTTGACTCGTAATCTAATACAGTCCAATTTCTCCACTCTATGGTCAAACCCTCTAAGGTCCTACTCCGTAACAAGGAGCTAGAGACATGCTATCTCTTAGGAGTATCTCCACATACTCATAAAGCAATTCCTTTATTTTCCCACAGGTCATCCTTGATATCATCTAACCAGAGGTGACCTAGTCTTGAAAGTGATTTACCTCCACTCAAATCATAAATACGTAAATACCTTCTTGGTCATTCAGATCAAGTAAAAGAAGTTACCTATAAATGTCAAGCAACTATCTTCACATTTTTCCGTAGTAGCTCAAATCACCCATCAACCTGTGCTTTCTAGGTCAACCATCAAATACCAGTGGTCAAGGGTCAAAGTCCTCAAAGAACAGAATATATCACTCCTCTACTAATCGTAATAATATGTAGCTAATGTTACCCTACTGCATCAATGCAGATCATGTACTCAAAACATGACATCTAGCTTATCTGTCCAGACATACGCAACATAAGAAAAACTTGTAGCTCCATGAGCTACTATGAATTGATCCAATAACATGAGAGAATTTCTAACTATACATAAATATACATGAATAACCACCTGATCCAATGACATGAAAAAAAATTTCTAACCATACCTAAATATACAGGAATGGTAGCATGATCCGATAACACGAGATAATTTCTAAATCATACCTAGATATACAGGTATAGTAACATGATCCAATAACATGTGAGAATTTTCTAACCAATACCTAAATAGGATAAGGGATCCAAAAGATCAGGAGAAATACCTGTCGCCTGAAGAAGTCCCATCGCCAAGTCCCAGACAACCACATCGATAAAACTACTCCGAACAAATCCGGAAAGACTCGTAAAGCCATTAGACACCATAATCCACAAGTCCCAAAGGTATCCGAAAACCTGAGCTCTGATACCAAAATAAATTGTCACGCCCCGAGACCCAGGAGCCGCTGTTCCAATATAAAATCGGACAGCATCTCCTCTGTCCGACGGACAATTTACACATACATACACTATCCAAACACACACGCAGATAATAATTTGGCCTCAGGCCTCAAAACTAAAACATACACTGACCATAACACAAAATAAATCATACCTGACTGCGGACCGGTCCGACTTAGGACAGAACAACCAATACAACAACCCCTTAGGGCACCCGACACACTCGTAATACATATAGAAATCGCTAAGGACATATGAAACAAATACACTGTCCAGTACAAACACATCACCCTGTCGTCACGATGGGTAGGGACTGGCTGCTGGGCTCTTCTGGCGTCTCCAAGTATCTCAACCTGAAATGAAATCATAATGGCAACGGTGTGAGTCCATAAACTCAGCGAATACCCAGCAGATATGCATAGTATGTTATAATAACAATAGGAGTCTACGCTGATACCATCTCATATGAACAATAGGAAAGGGTATACTGAAGATACTGAATCAAGATACATACCAGAATCCATCTAACCTGAAAAGAGGGTGATAAGTACCAAGGGAATATCAATAGACATATAATCTCAGATAACAAGTCTCCAAAAATATGCATGTCAAACAAGTGCAGAAATCAAGTGCAGCAAACAATGCACGATGCAAAATATGCACATGGTGCAATGACATGTGTCACCCCTAGTCCCAGTCAGGATCGTCGTCCACAACGTCCGCGTGGGTAGAGCTGTGACAACCTGTACCCAGTCAGGACATGGTCCACAACGTCCGCGTGGGTCAGCATGCAATAATGCAAGGATGGTGCATGACCCAAACATATAAAGCACCCTGGTGCAATGACATGTGTCACCCCCTAGTCCCAGTCAGGATCGTCCATAACGTCCGCGTGGGTAGAGCTGTGACTACCTGTACCCAGTCAGGACATCGTCCACAACGTCCGCGTGGGTCAGCATGCAATAATGCAGAGATGGTGTATGATAGATACACATACCTCCCTCACCAAATCCTCAGTATACTAAGTCTCAGCCTGAATTCCTATAACAGGAAATACTGGTGACCTACAAGGTATACTGGCCGAAATCTACAGATCCCTCATGTCAAATGCAAGAGATACATCCCGATATCTAAGCATACATATAGATATGGCAATATCTGAGACTGTATTAAACTAACAGCATAATAACTCAGGGATAAACAACAAGTATCCAGAACAAGCATAATAACTCAGGGATAACTAACAAGTATCCAGAACAGGCATAATAACTCAGGGATAACTAACAAGTATCCAGGACATGCATAATAACTCAGGGCTAGCGTATAATCTTACTGCTATCTATAACCAACCATGCATAGCAATATGACAATATCTAAAAGATAAGTCAAAGGGTACCCGCCTCAAAGTAGATGCTCGTATCAAACAGAACCTCCCAGCTGATAATCAGAAATGCTAAATCCAATCAATGCCCTGTATCAAAGAGGTATATTGTTTAGCTACAACAATATGAAATTTATAGTTATACGAACTGTCTCAAATAATTAGGATCTTCCTAATCATCATCGTTTCATCTAATTAACCATAATTAGATGATTAACCCTTAATTATCCCAAATTACCCCAAATAGATTCCAAAGTAGGTTTTGAAACCTAAATTTATCAAATTAACCCATTAGGCTTACCTTCCAAATAAAACCTAACCCGTAGGTTAATCCATAGCTCTTCCAAAAGCAAGAGAAACCCTTTCATCCATTGATCAACTTATCAACCTAATAATTCCTTCATCAATCGAATAATCCTTCAATTTAATCAACACAGTTATGAATTAATGATCCAACTAATAATTTCAACAAATAAGGAATCCATCTAGTTCACCTTTTACAACATGATTCAAACTCTAATCAAACTCACCAGCTGCATCATGGCAGAAGAACACACCCCCATCAAAACATACATCACAGATTCATATTGGAATAACTGGATCTTACCTTAGCTGATCACCAACTAGCACGATTTGAAACCAAATTGCTATCAAAACATAAAACCGATTCAAAACAAAGGAAACCTATTCCATTACAATGATCAAACTACACCCATTCATCTGCTAGACAAAACATCAACTGATGAATACCAAAATTTGATCTTTAACATCACGATTAACACTGGTACATACTCATCCAATAGAAGCAGTAGCCTATCTCTAAACCAATCCAAAAATGAAGCACCAATTCAGGCTCAGAAACCACTCATGGCAAATTCCAAATCAAAACCTAAATAGAATAGCATGATAGCAACCCCAAGAACAAAACCAACGAAGCATCCAGAAATCTATTAATCTAATTTCCACAAGGAAATAAAACCCAAATAAGAGAACACAAATCCAAAACCAATTTAAATTCTTAGTTCATCCAAACACTAGGCCAGATAGCAGCCCTTACCTCAACTCCCTGGAGGTCCAAAACCAAAGCCTCAACCCTTGTTGATGAAACTCCAGCTCCAAGCCACCGACCTGATATCCGCCGACCAAATCCCTGGATCGTCCCCAAGCTGGAAGACAAATCACGCATCAGGGATGACATCAATCCAAACAACCTCGACTCACAGAGACCTACTGAACCCTAACTCACCTCAGGTAGAGCTCCGGCCACCTGATTGCACTCATCGGCCTGAGGGCACCACCGCACCCCAAATCGCCCGAAACAAAATCCCTAGCTCTCGTTCACGAGAGGGTTTGAGGATCGAGGGTTGAAGCTTCGACGCCGGTTGGATTCCGAGGGTGTTGTTCGCCGGAATGGTGGAAGCCTAAGGAGGGACGGTGGCGGCTTCGATGGTGATCGGGAGGAGGCGAGGAAGAGAGTTGGCTGCGTGCGTTGGCTGCGAGTGAAGGCTGCGGCTAGGGCTGGCCGAGGCTTTTAATTAAAGGGAGCGGGGTCTTTTTACAAAAAGGTCCTCTAACTTTCAGTAATTTTAATTCTACCCTTAGAGTAAGGGTTTTAGCCCTTGGACCCTCCAATTAATTATAATCCATCTCAATAAATTTTCTAGGATTAAATTATTTACTTTCTCGTAATTTAAGAGTTTACCCGAAACCCTTGATAAGTTTTAAGTTTTTACAATAAAGCCCCTTGGGCTCCTCCCGTAGGGCCAGAAACCCTAGACTCTATCCGAAAAAATCTAAAAAAATTTCCTGGTCCAGATTTTCAAATTTTCGTATTTTACATTCTCCCCCACTAATAAAAATTTGGTCCCCAAATTTCACAATTCCTTATACGGCACACACTAGTATCAAAACATGTCTATACCCATCATGTGTAATCACTTCGGCTGATACCCTAAGGTTACACCGCTACGGAACAACTGGAGATATCAATCCAGAGGTTATCATCCGATAACCAAGTCCACCCGAACAATCCTCGATCCTAAGATCACTGACGCCAAATCTATACTCCGATCCGCGAACATAGAATGTTACATTCATAAGTATCATCCGAGTATCCCAAGTCAATGACATCCTCCCAACCATCACAAGTCATATACATGTGTATATATATATTCTCAAATAGACCATTAGAAGATATCATATAATTTAGAGATTGTGCCAGTATGTTGTACCATATGCTGTTATCAATAACAGACTTCTTAAATAATCAACCACTGAAAGATCATTTATCCACCCGATGATCCATCAAAAAGCAACAAATCCGATAGGTCCATGTCCACTAATAGAATCCTCAAAGCACAAACACATCATAGAGATTCGTCAATCTCGATCCACCTTTCAACACCAATGAGAAAGTCCATGGTGATAAGAACCTCATGATCCCGTGAACTAATAAATCCACGATGGGGGTATAATAACCGAAATTCAGTGGACATCTTTGACCTCCTGATTAATGTCTCGTATCTCACCGGAAGATAAAGACACAGCTAACTCCACATTTTCCGCACCCTAACGGATCATACATCCCAATGCTCCATCGAGATTATCCAACCATACACACCCAATCTATGAGTCAAGATCCCTCATAGAATAGCGTAGCAACTAGCGAGTCACACCGATCGTTGACTCGTAATCTAATACAGTCCAATTTCTCCACTCTATGGTCAAACCCTCTAAGGTCCTACTCCGTAACAAGGAGCTAGAGACATGCTATCTCTTAGGAGTATCTCCACATACTCATAAAGCAATTCCTTTATTTTCCCACAGGTCATCCTTGATATCATCTAACCAGAGGTGACCTAGTCTTGAAAGTGATTTACCTCCACTCAAATCATAAATACGTAAATACCTTCTTGGTCATTCAGATCAAGTAAAAGAAGTTACCTATAAATGTCAAGCAACTATCTTCACATTTTTCCGTAGTAGCTCAAATCACCCATCAACCTGTGCTTTCTAGGTCAACCATCAAATACCAGTGGTCAAGGGTCAAAGTCCTCAAAGAACAGAATATATCACTCCTCTACTAATCGTAATAATATGTAGCTAATGTTACCCTACTGCATCAATGCAGATCATGTACTCAAAACATGACATCTAGCTTATCTGTCCAGACATACGCAACATAAGAAAAACTTGTAGCTCCATGAGCTACTATGAATTGATCCAATAACATGAGAGAATTTCTAACTATACATAAATATACATGAATAACCACCTGATCCAATGACATGAAAAAAAATTTCTAACCATACCTAAATATACAGGAATGGTAGCATGATCCGATAACACGAGATAATTTCTAAATCATACCTAGATATACAGGTACAGTAACATGATCCAATAACATGTGAGAATTTTCTAACCAATACCTAAATAGGATAAGGGATCCAAAAGATCAGGAGAAATACCTGTCGCCTGAAGAAGTCCCATCGCCAAGTCCCAGACAACCACATCGATAAAACTACTCCGAACAAATCCGGAAAGACTCGTAAAGCCATTAGACACCATAATCCACAAGTCCCAAAGGTATCCGAAAACCTGAGCTCTGATACCAAAATAAATTGTCACGCCCCGAGACCCAGGAGCCGCTGTTCCAATATAAAATCGGACAGCATCTCCCCTGTCCGACGGACAATTTACACATACATACACTATCCAAACACACACGCAGATAATAATTTGGCCTCAGGCCTCAAAACTAAAACATACACTGACCATAACACAAAATAAATCATACCTGACTGCGGACCGGTCCGACTTAGGACAGAACAACCAATACAACAACCCCTTAGGGCACCCGACACACTCGTAATACATATAGAAATCGCTAAGGACATATGAAACAAATACACTGTCCAGTACAAACACATCACCCTGTCGTCACGATGGGTAGGGACTGGCTGCTGGGCTCTTCTGGCGACTCCAAGTATCTCAACCTGAAATGAAATCATAATGGCAACGGTGTGACTCCATAAACTCAGCGAATACCCAGCAGATATGCATAGTATGTTATAATAACAATAGGAGTCTACGCTGATACCATCTCATATGAACAATAGGAAAGGGTATACTGAAGATACTGAATCAAGATACATACCAGAATCTATCTAACCTGAAAAGAGTGTGATAAGTACCAAGGGAATATCAATAGACATATAATCTCAGATAACAAGTCTCCAAAAATATGCATGTCAAACAAGTGCAGAAATCAAGTGCAACAAACAATGCACGATGCAAAATATGCACATGGTGCAATGACATGTGTCACCCCCTAGTCCCAGTCAGGATCGTCGTCCACAACGTCCGCGTGGGTAGAGCTGTGACAACCTGTACCCAGTCAGGACATGGTCCACAACGTCCGCGTGGGTCAGCATGCAATAATGCAAGGATGGTGCATGACCCAAACATATAAAGCACCCTGGTGCAATGACATGTGTCACCCCTAGTCCCAGTCAGGATCGTCCATAACGTCCGCGTGGGTAGAGCTGTGACTACCTGTACCCAGTCAGGACATCGTCCACAACGTCCGCGTGGGTCAGCATGCAATAATGCAGAGATGGTGTATGATAGATACACATACCTCCCTCACCAAATCCTCAGTATACTAAGTCTCAGCCTGAATTCCTATAACAGGAAATACTGGTGACCTACAAGGTATACTGGCCGAAATCTACAGATCCCTCATGTCAAATGCAAGAGATACATCCCGATATCTAAGCATACATATAGATATGGCAATATCTGAGACTGTATTAAACTAACAGCATAATAACTCAGGGATAAACAACAAGTATCCAGAACAAGCATAATAACTCAGGGATAACTAACAAGTATCCAGAACAGGCATAATAACTCAGGGATAACTAACAAGTATCCAGGACATGCATAATAACTCAGGGCTAGCGTATAATCTTACTGCTATCTATAACCAACCATGCATAGCAATATGACAATATCTAAAAGATAAGTCAAAGGGTACCCGCCTCAAAGTAGATGCTCGTATCAAACAGAACCTCCCAGCTGATAATCAGAAATGCTAAATCCAATCAATGCCCTGTATCAAAGAGGTATATTGTTTAGCTACAACAATATGAAATTTATAGTTATACGAACTGTCTCAAATAATTAGAATCTTCCTAATCATCATCGTTTCATCTAATTAACCATAATTAGATGATCAACCCTTAATTATCCCAAATTACCCCAAATAGATTCCAAAGTAGGTTTTGAAACCTAAATTTATCAAATTAACCCATTAGGCTTACCTTCCAAATAAAACCTAACCCGTAGGTTAATCCATAGCTCTTCCAAAAGCAAGAGAAACCCTTTCATCCATTGATCAACTTATCAACCTAATAATTCCTTCATCAATCGAATAATCCTTCAATTTAATCAACACAGTTATGAATTAATGATCCAACTAATATTCAACAAATAAGGAATCCATCTAGTTCACCTTTTACAACATGATTCAAACTCTAATCAAACTCACCAGCTGCATCATGGCAGAAGAACACACCCCCATCAAAACATACATCACAGATTCATATTGGAATAACTGGATCTTACCTTAGCTGATCACCAACTAGCACGATTTGAAACCAAATTGCTATCAAAACATAAAACCGATTCAAAACAAAGGAAACCTATTCCATTACAATGATCAAACTACACCCATTCATCTGCTAGACAAAACATCAACTGATGAATACCAAAATTTGATCTTTAACATCACGATTAACACTGGTACATACTCATCCAATAGAAGCAGTAGCCTATCTCTAAACCAATCCAAAAATGAAGCACCAATTCAGGCTCAGAAACCACTCATGGCAAATTCCAAATCAAAACCTAAATAGAATAGCATGATAGCAACCCCAAGAACAAAACCAACGAAGCATCCAGAAATCTATTAATCTAATTTCCACAAGGAAATAAAACCCAAATAAGAGAACACAAATCCAAAACCAATTTAAATTCTTAGTTCATCCAAACACTAGGCCAGATAGCAGCCCTTACCTCAACTCCCTGGAGGTCCAAAACCAAAGCCTCAACCCTTGTTGATGAAACTCCAGCTCCAAGCCACCGACCTGATATCCGCCGACCAAATCCCTGGATCGTCCCCAAGCTGGAAGACAAATCACGCATCAGGGATGACATCAATCCAAACAACCTCGACTCACAGAGACCTACTGAACCCTAACTCACCTCAGGTAGAGCTCCGGCCACCTGATTGCACTCATCGGCCTGAGGGCACCACCGCACCCCAAATCGCCCGAAACAAAATCCCTAGCTCTCGTTCACGAGAGGGTTTGAGGATCGAGGGTTGAAGCTTCGACGCCGGTTGGATTCCGAGGGTGTTGTTCGCCGGAATGGTGGAAGCCTAAGGAGGGACGGTGGCGGCTTCGATGGTGATCGGGAGGAGGCGAGGAAGAGAGTTGGCTGCGTGCGTTGGCTGCGAGTGAAGGCTGCGGCTAGGGCTGGCCGAGGCTTTTAATTATAGGGAGCGGGGTCTTTTTACAAAAAGGTCCTCTAACTTTCAGTAATTTTAATTCTACCCTTAGAGTAAGGGTTTTAGCCCTTGGACCCTCCAATTAATTATAATCCATCTCAATAAATTTTCTAGGATTAAATTATTTACTTTCTCGTAATTTAAGAGTTTACCCGAAACCCTTGATAAGTTTTAGGTTTTTACAATAAAGCCCCTTGGGCTCCTCCCATAGGGCCAGAAACCCTAGACTCTATCCGAAAAAATCTCAAAAAATTTCCTGGTCCAGATTTTCAAATTTTCGTATTTTACACTATGTTTCTTGTAGAAGTTGGGTTGGAGGTTCTTTTGTAGAAGTTGTATTTAGAATTTTTCAATTAGATGTGAATAGTGATTATGAACATTAATTGTGAATAATGACCAAGGTGTTTTTCTAGGTTTTAATTAAGAGACTAGGTTAAGAGTGAGGATACCTATTCTTTTATCCTAGTACTTAATCCGTTTACATCTAGTGAACCTCACCTATAAAAGATCTCATAGTGTACCATTGCCTTAGTTATCTTCAGGGTTTTAAGGCTGAGTGTCTTCCTTAGCCTACACAGTGTTAGGACTGATGGAATTTAGATATTTTCATAATGGTATGATATTGTTTATTTTTTGTCAAAGCTCTCTTGGTTTTATTTTTAAGTTTCACCTAAAAGATCTCATACCAATGGAGATATCTTTCCTTCATGCCCCTCAGTCCAACCAACCTACTAGGTCTTCCTGCCCCTTGGTCCAACCGACCTATTAGGTCTTCCTACCCAACGGTCCACCCAACCTACTTAGACTCTATTGCCCCTCAGTCCAACTGACTTACTAGATCTTCCTTGTCTAACTGCAACTAGGGTTGCTCTGCCGGATGTCTGGTTCTCTTGATCTGGACATGAGAACCTACTTCTTTTTTTGAGATCAATATTCTATTAACATGACTCGATTAAACCATAACTCTTGTGCACAGTCGACGATTAGATCTTCTGGTAGTCCAGACTCTAAGGTCAACTTTTAGGACCAAAAGAATTTAAATATCTTCATAATAGTATGATATTGGCCACTTTGAGCATAAACACTCATGGCTTAATTTTTTAGCTTCATCCAAAAATCCTCATACCAATTAAGATATCTTTCCTTTATAAGCTCATGATATTTCCCATGTTCAGTGTGGGACATAATTTGTAATCTTGTAACCCCAACACAGGACTTATTCGGTCTAGATTGCCTTATATAGTTACTATTCACGTAAGGTTACTTGGACAAGGACTGAGGAAGCTATGAGATTAAGCGTTGTAGAGGGAAAAAAAGACATAGTCTTATCTAACCTAGTGAAAGATTTAGTTCTTCGTATGGAAAACTTTGATTAGCATGCACAAAAAGTATAAAACATTACTAACATATTGATATAGGAAATTAGACAATAGACACAAACTTATATAGGAAATTACAGAAAGAAAATTATATTAACATACTAATAGAAAATGAAACACTCTTGCACTCACTCATGAAAACTAATGCTTGCAAAAATTGGGATGCCTTGAGTATTAGAGGCCAGTGGTATTTATAGAAGGAGAGGGAGAGTTTGCTTCGGGGTGAAGAAAGGATGAGATGTTTTAGGATGAGTTGAGAGGGGACAAATGAGGTGTCTGGGAAGTGGAGAATAAATCTACTGCCAGTAAAGCTACTGCAAAAGTTGTCGGTGGAGAAAAATGTTCTATGTCGTCATAACTTACATTTTTGATATGATGATGGAATTGCTTATACCATCTTTAGTGTTCCATCATATTATCCAAATTTTGTTCTCCAATAGAGTCAAGTGACGAGGCTCTAGAACCGATGGCGTGGGCCTAAGTATCATCTTTGGGCATCTAAATATGTTATAGTATATATGTTTGGCTGAGCTAGCTAATTTCTTGCCTATCCATTTTTCACTTTTCTTCCTAAAAAAATTAGTGCTAGAGCCGTAAGATTCTTCAAGCCATGAATGACTTCTCGTTCGGCAAACTTAGAATCACACAAGTTAGAATTTTATATCTAGCTACACAATTTCCTGCTAGGAGAATTATTTCTTCATACCAACATAGTACTAGTTTATAGAAAGCAACACCAACCTTTGGTACTGGTTTGTACAAACCAACACCAAAAGTTGGTGCTACTATAGCACGAAAAGATGGTGTTGGTTTGTATAAACCAGCACCACTTTGGTGTTGATTTGTAACAATCAACACCAATCTTAATACTGGTTTCTATAAATCAGCATCAAGATGGTGCCAACACCACCAAATTAGCATAGTGTTGATTTTTACAAATCAACACAAAGGTATTTTGATGTTGTTTGTAGAAATCAGTACCACCTTAGTGTTTGTTTATAGAAATCAACACCACCTTAGTATTATTTTAATAAACCAACACCACTTTGGTGCTATTTTTGTAAAAACCCAACACCAACTTGATGCAAGCACTACCAAACCAATACTATTCATCTTGGTGCTAATTTTCTATAAATCAGCACCACGTTAGTACTGGTTTATACAAACCAACACGACATGGTGTGGTGTTGGTTTTTATAAACCAACACTAATGTGGTGCTACGTGGTGTTGGTTTCTACAAACTAACACTAATGTGGTGCTACGTGGTGTTGGTTTCTACAAACTAACACCATCGTGGATGGTGCTGGTTTGGTGTTGTTGGCATTAAGTTGGTGTGGATTTGTAAAATTAGCACCATATTTGCATGTAATTAAAGGAGAGAGAAAAAATTCGTTACATGCATATGAGAGACCGAGAGAACGTTTAAAAAGTTCAGATTTAGATTGCGTCAGATGCCCAAGTTGGATGTCGCCCTTAGAAGCGCTCATATAAAGGTACGTAGACTATTATTTATATATATGTATATAGTGTTATGATATGCTACGGATCTTCCACTGTGAGCCTGTGCATGGAGGCGTCCTAATTGATTAGAGGCATTCCAATCAATTGGTGAATCGACTAGAGGCATCTTCGTGCGTCCATGCCCCACCGATCCCCACCCAATCTATAGCATGGGGAAAGGTAAACCCAAGGGGGATCAATGCTAGATTTTGGTCGTGATTCGGGGCGATTGCGATCGGGATCTGGCCATTGTTGGACCCCAACTGAGTGGTGAGAAGGTTGTGACCGGAATCTGGCCGCAATTGGTCACTGAGACTGCGACGCTAGCATGTCGAATCAATTTGGGAATTGATTAGTGCCTCGAAGATTTGAGGCACCAATCAATTACTCAATCGATTGGTGCCTCGAATCGCGCATGACAAAAAAATCACATCCTATATATATATATATATATATATATATATATATATATATATATGCTCCGCTGCAGATTATACGTCACGTGTCCATGCCTAACGCGACTTGAGGCACCTCCAATTGCATTGGAGGTGGCTTGAGTCAGTTTTTTTTAAATAGCAAACTAATTAAGGCGCCTCCCATGCATGAGAGACACCTCGGTTTGATTTTTTTAATTTTATTTTTTAAAAATTAATATTTATTCTCATAAATCATAAATACATATAATATATTCCGTTAGAATCTAAATTTTTTTTAACACTATAACCTAAGAGGGAAAATGAATCTAAGAGGAAAAAGCATATTGGCTTAAACCCACAATAACTCAACTACTAAATCCTAAAATCTTAAACGCTAAATACTTATATCCCATGAGTATCTATTTTTTTTTATTTTGAACACTATAATCCAAGAAGGAAGACTGAATCCTTGAGGAAAAATCTTATTAGCTTAACTCACTATAACCCAACTCCTAAATCTTAAAATATTAAACGCTAAATACATATAATATACACCAAAAAATAAAAAAAATAACAAAATAAATAAAAAAAAAAGATACTGCAACCAACAACAAGTAAAGGTGCCTCCACTAGAGATGCTTTCATTTAATAAAAATAAAAAATAAAAAGACTCAAGGTGTGAATCCAATGCATACGGATCCATGACAGATGTTCTATAGAAATTACACACACACACACGAAAATGATATGTTTTGCGTCTTACCCAGCACACTCGTGCACACCCGTCTCATAATCGATTGGGAAGGTCAATCGATTCACTAACCGATTGATGCCTTGATTGGGTGCATACCACAATCAATTGTGGTCGATTGAGGCTTAAGGCAGCAGCCTCAATCGATTGAGATCGATTGAGGTACATCGCAACACCTTGAATCGATTCTTGAATTGATTCGAGGCATAGTGTCACGATCAATTACGGTCAGATTCTGATTGTAATTCATCCAGAATCCAATCCCTTTCCTCCTGGGTTCACCAATTGTTAAATACCGGAATTTAAGGGTTTAAAAGGTAAAAATTCGAAACATAAGGGTGTGGTTGGAAATATCCGAATTTAGAGGGCCTTTTTACAAAAGAGCTAAAAATAAATAAAAACCCTAAATTCCTCTCCTCTTTTGCCCGTTTCTTTTTCCCCCGACGTCGTCTCCTTCGTCTCTACCCGACGCCCCACGATGCGCGACGGTTCTCCACAACGAGCGACCGCCACACTGAATGCCGCCGAACCCTTTGACCTCTTCACCTCCTCCTATTCTTCTGCTTCTTCCGTCCTCTCCGGCGCGCACGCAAGAGGCGCCGAGCGCCCCTCTTACGCGATAGTACTAAGCCTGCCTAGGCCATTGAGGTCAGATCTTAGGGAGTGAGGATTCTTTTCACCGGAGAGGAAGACTACCTCCTAGTACTCCCTCCACGCATTGCCGATCGTGGGATGTAGCTGTTGTAAGGTAAATCGTATGCTGTTTTTAGGGTTGTTTAAGTTTGGTTAAACTTGTGGTTGCTGATACGTTTCCCGTTTATCTACATTGAAATGAGCATGGGTGAATAGATCTGTTCCTCTTCGATCTGTTTTGATTTGAATTTGAGAATCCCTATTTAGGTTGGTTTGATGTGTAGGATGATTGGTGGAAGGGTGAATCTGAAGTTGGTTGTTTTGTTTCTGTCATGTTCATGATGCTGCTGTGAGTAGCCATTGTGATGGTGTAGTTTTGTGTTTAGCTACTATGATTACTGATCTGAATTGTCCTGCTATTGTGTATTAGTTTAATTGGGTTATGTTCATGATTTACTCTTGTTTGGAATTTTGGGTCTGTACATAAGGTTGATGATTGTATTGGTTGTTGTTCAATTAGATGAGGTGATTTAACTAAGATCATTAGTGTGGTTTGGGGTCAAAGTGATTGACATTGGATTTATTAATTGGATAATAAATTATGTAATTACTTATGTTGAGTAAATGGATTTATTTGAAATTGATCTAAATGTGTGTTGTAAATAGTTGACTATTTTAATTTCTTGTATAAATAGCTAAATTTAGTCCTTGACACAAGACCTTGACCTTGGACTCGCACGGTTGATCGTGGGAGATTCTCTTTGCGCTTACGGACTTCTGTAATTAAGGCGGGTACTTTTCCTTTGTACTCGTGTAGTTCTTTTACCTTTAAGCATGACTGTTTTATGTCTAAATAGGGTGTTTGACCTTGTTCCTTGTCGGTTGTTATTTTAACATCATCGTTGATACTTTCTTTGTTGATTCTTCGAGTATTCGAAATTCTATATCCATATAGTCTCCTATTGAATTTCTGTTCTGTAAAGTACTGCTTGTACGTGAGTACTTAGAGGTTAATTAAACACAACTAGGTTTATTTGACATTAGATCCTACGTAGTAGTGTAGATGCATAATCGTTGTTTTTTTACTTGGTTGATTGTATCATTGCACCATTGTTTTAGAGGGATATTAAAGCTGTTGATAGCTCCCCCTTTATTTTGGGGTTTGGAGTAATTTGCTCCCTAGAATTAGAGTTGTTGATAGATCCCTCTTTATTCTGGGGTTTGGAGCAATTGGCTCTCCAGCATCCTGTCCACTCAACCACGTGTATTAGTGGTTTTCGTTGGAATGCATACAGTTGTCACATCCCTACCCCACTCGGTCAAACAGATGCGACGCGTTGGGGCTGACTGGCATCAGGGGTGACACATGTTATTGCATCATATGCATTGATTTCTTGGTTGACATATATGTATATGTCGAGATTTTGATGTCGCGTTGTTTTATACGTGCTTAGAGGTTTTGATGTTGTTATATCATATGGTTTTTCTTACATGTTTAGTTGTCATTATATTATATACCATGTTGTTTGTTTATGTTATACATGTTTAGGTATTCTGATATTCCTTATAGACTGTACCCTGTCGTTTACTCTACTTGTTCTACCTTTATTATGTCATACTTTTGTCTATTCTTATACCCGCTGAGTTAGCCCAGACTCACCCCCCCTGCTTCTTCTTTTTGTTTCAGATAGCAGGTAGTTGCATTCTTGGAGCCAGGAGAGGATCCAGTTGTCAGCCCCTCGGTGTAGTTGTTTTGGGTATTTGGTTTTAGTTGTTTTATTTTCTGCACTTTGTGAGTTTTGCATTTTATTTATTTATCCGGTATTAGTCTTGTTGGTTTGCTATGTTCGTATCTTTTGGGTATTCGGACTCGCCTCTGCTAATATAAATTTGTCTAAAGCTATTAACTGTGTGGTGGTGTTTTTACTTTAATGTTAATGATGGCTGAGCCATCCAATTATTATAAATTGCGTGGTTGTGTTTATTTTCTTTATTTTTGTGATGCTATCCGCTAGTGGCTAAGCTATATAGATGAGATGATGTAGTATATGTCCCAACTTGTCCGTCGTACAGGAGAGATGCTGCCCGATTTTTGAGTAAGCATGTGCCTCTGTTGAATTTCTATTGAATTTCTGTTCTGTAAAGTACCGCTTGTACGCGAGTACTTAGAGGTTCATTAAACACAACTAGGTTTATTTGGTATTAGATCCTACCTAGTAGTGTAGATGCATAATCGTTATTTTTTTTATACTTGGTTGATTGTATCATTGCACCGTTGTTTTAGAGGGATATTAGAGCTATTGATAGCTCTCTCTTTATTCCGGGGTTTGGAGCAGTTGGCTCCCCAGCATTAGAGCCGTTGTTAGCTCCCCCTTTATTCCGGGGTTTGGAGCAGTTGACTCCCTAACATCCTGTCCACTCAACCACGTGTATTAGTAGTTTTCGTTGGAATGCGTACAGTTATCACATCCCTACCCACTCGGTCACACAGATGTGACGCGTTGGCGGCTGACTGGCATCTGGGGTGACACATGTTATTGCATCATATGCATTGATTTTATCACGCCCCAGAGGCACATGCTTACTCGAAAATCGGGCAGCATCTCCCCTGTACGGTGGACAAGTTGGAGCATATCTACATACATCACCAAATAAAAGATGGCTCAGTCATCATAACTATAATATAAAAACACAACCACGCAGTTAATATCAATATAAGAGAACGGGTGGCTCAGCCACCTTAAACATGAAAGAAAAACCATAACTCAAAAAGAGAACTCAAATGTCTCAGTAATAATAACAAAATCAGTCCGTATACCTGATAAACAAATTCAATGCGAAAACTCACCAAGTACCGAAATAAAAGAAACTAAATCAAATGTGGAAATAACTCAACTCTGGGGACTGGCAATTGGATCCTCTCCTGGCTCCAAGAAACGTAACTACCTGCTACCCGAAACAAAAATGGGAGGTAGCGTTGGTGAGTCCGGGCGGACTCTGCGAGTATATGAGTAGACAATAAACATGACATAATAAAGGATAACTAAGTAGAGATTCTAACAGGGTACAGTCCATAAGGAATATCGAAACCTAAACATGCATAACATGTATAGAACAACAGGTTATAAAAACTGAATAATAACTAAACAGGTGTAAAACAACGCAATAATAATAGAACCAAGAAATACATGCATGTCAATCAAGTGCAACAACCATAACTCATATAAATGCAACAATCATAGGAAAATGCATAAAACGAAATACGTATGCACATGATGCAATGACATATGCCACCCCTGACACCAGTCAAGCCGCCAACACATCTCATCTGTGTGACCGAGTGGGTAGGGCTGTGACAACTGTACGCACTCCTACAACAAATACCACATAAGGTGTGGTTGAGTGGACAGGATGCTGGGGAGCCTACACTCCAGACCCTGATACATAGGGGGAGCTATCAACAGCTACAATATCACTCGAAAAACAATGGTGAGAGTGTCACTGTTTGCCTACAACTGCAACATGTGTGGCATAACATGGCAATTGCTCGCACTCTAACAACTACCACGACAACAAGTGGTTGAGTGAATCGAGCAACAAAATGACTAACGACGGCTTAACCATATGGAAGCCCAACAGTCGTTAGTATGCAACGTGCAGATATGGTGCATGCTACAAGATGCACGAACAACCGGAGAAACAACGATGCAACCAAAATCCAACAAGTAAACTATGCATCAATACATCCAACCGGAAATCGAAAACCAACGATTATGCACCTACACTACTAGGTAGGATATTTCTAATGCCAAATAAACCTATTTGTGTTTAATGGACTTCTAAGTACTCGCGTAACAAGCGGTACTTTACAGAATAGAAAACCAATAGAGGACTGTACAGATACGAATTTGGAATACTCGAAGATCAACGAAGATTTAAGTATCAACGACGATGTTAAAATATCAAACAACAAAGAATAAGGTCAAGCAACCTATAAGACATAAAATAGTCATGCTATAAGGTAAAAGAAACTACTCAAGTACAAAGGAGAAGTACCCGCCTTTTATTTGAAGAATTTCGTAAATGAAAACCTTCCACGATCAACTGAACGAGACCAACGTCAAGGTCCTGTAGCAAGGACTAAATTTAGCTATTTATACGATTAAATAAAACAGTTAAACTAACTACTAAACTTATATAGAGTCTAACCCCCCCTTCAGAAACTAACTCGTTAAACAACAGTTTATTCCTTCTTAACCTAATTTATCATAATTAGGTTATAAAGTTAAACATCAAATTTAACCCGAGAAACCACCCTAATCATAATCCAAACCTCACAACATAAGAACGAAACTCCATAGAAATAATCTCAACCCAAAACAAAAATGAAATGGCATGCCATCTTCTACCAAAACAGATGCATGTTCTGGGAAGCTCTTTGCATCAATCTCCACCATAGAACAACCCATCCAAACCTAACACCTCACGGCAGAAAATCAAGATCAGCTAACCAATTTGTAAACAGTAATATTAGGAAATTTGATCTTATCAGAAAACTCAGAGTTCCACCCCAGTTGGAAACTCACAACACCCACAAACGAGCACAAGATACACCACACCTAATCCCAGGCAAATCACAATTGAAAACTCAACAGATTCATCCACCAAGAACACTACTTCAAAGTGGTATCGCAACAATAGAGATCCGAACAGGAAATTTTTACCTAATAGACCACCAAATCTCTTTTCAAAGAACTTGCTAAAAATCAAACCTTCCTCACCTTAACCGCGCCGGCGCCCAAACTGACAGTCCGAAATTCAACCAGCAACCTTCGGCAGGTGGTGTGGCCTTCCTCGACTCACGGCAACGGCGTCGACTAGGGCTTCTCGCGAGGCAACGACGCGATCTAGAGGAAAAGGAGCTAGGGCACGGCTTGCCATCAAAACCAGTGAAGGAGAAGAAGAAGAACAGGGAGAAGAAGAGGAGGATGAGGTCTCGGCGGCGGCAGAGAACTGCTCGCTGCGTGCGGGCGGCGTCGGGGGCGAAACCGATCGTGCGGCTTCGGGGTCGAGGTGGAACGAACTTGATCGGGGAGAGGGGAGAGGGGAGATGAGGGAGTTAATGAGAGAGTTAGGTTTTATAACTTAATTTTTACCTTTTTGCAAACAACCCCTTCAAGTTTTTATATTCTCAACAAGGCCCCTAATTTTTAAATCCACCCCTAAAAATCAGTATTTAACATTCTTCACTACTAACAAAAATTTGGTCCCCAAATTTAACTAATAAACCACAACAAATACTAGTCAACAACCAGGGAAATCAACAACCCAGACTAGTCCATAACTATAAACCATAAACCGCAACAAGTACTGGTCAACAACAAGAGAAATCAACAACCCAAATATAATATGAATACGGAATGAAAAACAATCATACACACCTCAAGTAAATAGATGAGGGTAGTATCCTCGAGCCCCCAAGTAGCTTCCTCATCAGAGTGGTGCTTTCAACCAACCTTAACCCTAATTGCGAGTAAAATGCATTATCTCTCATATTGGGAAATGTCAACGTCTTTCTAACGGTAGTTACCCAGTTACAAGCAGTGACCTACACGTAGATACCCTATAACTCTTTAATATCTCGGAAAATCGATTCATTGACCTGTTGTGCCTTCTCTCTGGTGAGCGTGTAATCCCGGTCCATCTCTGGAACTGATGGTGACATCGTCTGAAGAGGCAGTGGCCGAATCATCTAAATTGCTGCTGGCTGCATAGTCTGAGGTGCTGGAGTTCCCACCGTCTGCTGAGTCTGATAACTTGTAGCTTCGACCATCTGTTGAGACTGGTAAACTGAAGACTAATATGTTGGTCATAGCTGATCTACACATAACTAATAACTAAAATAAATCCTAATCATACCATCTACTTGATTAAATTTTTAAGTAGCAACGCGTTACTTCTTAACCTAATCATCATAATTAGGTTAACTTCCTAATTTCAAATATGGTTAATCAAACTCAATTCTTCCAGAAATCATGTTCATATCAACCCAGGTTCACCACAACAAACCTAGTGAAACCTCACCAAGATAGCAAACTACTTCCTTATCACAAATCTGCCACAATGAAAACTTATGGCAAGAATTCCAATCCGAATAGTTCAGTATAGATCTTTTTCCCAAAATGGAACAACGAAACTATCCTACAACATCAACATATTCAAAATAGGATTCTACAAGCTTGGTTGCAAGTGAACTATAGTTAGTCGACAGGTTCAATAGAGAGATAAGTGACTTTCGAATTTATGAAGTCATATGTCAATCAGTTGACTAAAAAGACAAGTTTGATCAATATGTATGGTGAAATTGATCTAGCTAACCCTTTTCATTAACTTGATTCAGTTGGCATGCTCGATCAACCTAATCTAACGATCCATTTAGTTCATCCAATCTAACCAACCTGATATTTAGTTAAGATGGTAACCTCGAGTCTTAAATTTTAGGAAACTTCCTTTTTATAAAACAATAATAACATAAATACAATATCTTATTCCCTAATTTTTACAAACCCGCTACTCACAAACCTCATTTTACTGCTGGACCAACTCGCCTCCATAACTGAACAATCGAGTCAACCAATCTGACTAGTATGAACAACTCAGTTAGTTCAATCTAACTATCAATCTAACTATAATTATTTTTCCATTGAGCTTCATTAATGCATAGTGAACACTGATGAGTATATTCAACACAAATAATATTCCCTTTACTTCCTAGCTCCAACATTATTTACAGTAACTCAAGGTCTTCTACGTTCTAACATTTCTACACACTGAGTTCATTTTGCTTTCCTTATTCAGCTGTTGCAGTGGGTTTGTAACCATCTCTTAACAATAGAGGAAGCACATTTTTGGATAGTCTCATACGTTACCAAAAAGATCAATCACTAGTTGCTTTGAGAAACTTCATGAGTACAGTGCAAGATGTACTAAAATTGATATCTAAAGGGTTATCATGAATTCATCATACTTAATGTACCACACAGAGTACACGCCGTCAACTGAACAAGTTGGCCACACTACACAATTTTAAAAAGAATACTGCATACAGTCAAGTTGATTACAACAATATATATACCAATTAGTTTCTATTGTATTAATGATCAGTACATAGGAAACAAACTTTAGATAGCATAATTAACTTATGATTCATGTGCCACTAAATTTAGGGATAATCTATTTCAGACATTTCTGTACTAGAAGTCACAAGTTCATTTTCTTCTTATATTATCTTTCAACGTATTTAATGTCATGATTTGAATATGTTTCCAGTTTTCATATCCTTATTCAACACTGTGTGGACTGCTATGAAAATTTCAAAAACAATCTCTAGATTCCATACACCATCAACATCGATTTTTCAGCCACACAACTCACCAACTTTCAAACTACCCCATCTAGAACAAAGGCTAGAAACCATTAGCAACCAAGATCTACTCCAACTCTTCCACATCAAAGAACATACAACCAAAGTTCAAACGTGTAGAGAATTACACTAGGTCCTGCAAAAACCCAGTAAGCCTTCACTTTAAGCATACTACACTGTCATTTTAACTAAGTGCCCATTCTCATGAACCATTTCCAAAACCTTAAGGATCATTGAACATAAGCAATCTCTCAAATAGATAGACAACAAATATCAGCAATGATTGACACGTTTAAAGTGACACGGTGTATAAAGACGTTCTGCTCAGCACCTTATCTAAAGAATAATAATACTACTAAAACAAAATACTAACTCAACACATGACAAACTAAAAAAAAAATACATATAAACTTCACTATCACTCACAATCTCATAATCATTTGACTCAACATCTAAGTATAACGCTACACATGACAAAATAGTTCTCTCTCATATGCTTAAATAACCTTCTATCTGTTCAAACAATTAGTTCGAAAGAAAACACTAAGTATATAGTATTAACTTAGTTACCTCACTAGCATACTTATTCAAACTACAAGAAGACAACAACATACTTACACTGATAAGCCAGACCAGAAACGTAGAAGAAGCATAGAACATAAAAAGTCTCAATGCACCTACGCATCCTTGTAAAAAAATAAATACAGACACTACACAAGCTAGTGAAGACTCTAACAATAATTCACAGAAATTTTATAATGAAGGTTTATCACTTCACGTTCAGAATAAGACATTTGAGATTAAACACCTTAAAGCATATCATTCTTGGTCATTGTTTGTAGGAAGTCCTGGTTACCAAGAATTGTCACGATGGCTCAAAACATTCATCTTGATATGAAAGCAATAACTTAAAGACTTTGTCCCTCATTTAAGAGAATCACAATAAACCCCCTATCTATTTTCATGTTTATTGTTGTCACTGTCTAACATTTTGCGTGTTTATGAGCCTAAAAGTTGTCTAGAGGGACTTCAAACTAAAATTTCATGAGAATTTTTAATAATGCAACAAACCTAATACGATAATAGGACTATGAAAGGATCAAACATAGCATGTAATAAATATGTACTAAGAAAAACAGGATTCCTAAAAAAAAAAGAGTTTGTATATACTCTTCCTAAATGGTTCTACAAATGGATGATTGACCAAATTTTTTTTTTATCATATCTAGTTCCTGAAAGTTATGATCTAAGATAATAATCACCCCAATTGCAAATTCAACAAATTCATAAATATCACCCATCGCTCACAAATCAAGGGCAATTTTTAAGTGTCAAACCTTAACATCATAAGCCACACTTCCATCAATAGACCATCTAATAATAATATATCACATATGTTCTCAAAACATAATATACCACATAGATCCGTCAAATTTAATTCATCCAAACCTCAATAACACTGATAATATCCTGAACAGTTAAAATCATCCAATAACCAATTACAACTAATCAATTATATCCAATCACACATAGGGTCCTTAACCATAAGGTCACTAATAGCAAGTTTACACTATAAACCCCAACTACAAATCATCAACTCCATAAATATCGCCCATATGTCCAATCAATGGCAACCTCTAAATAACCAGTCCTAACATCATATATCCCCTAATGTATTCTCAAAACACAACACATCACAAAAACTCATCAATCTCGATCCATCATTAAACATTAATCAAAATTGATTGCTTTCCGACCAATGATAAAGTTCTCCACAATAGGCCCACTTGGCATATCTCTGTCGAAACAACCGAAGAGATGTATCTCGTGAGGAGTTTGTTATAACTTCTGAAACAACCCTATCATGTACCATTCGGAATTATTTAATCATATACGCTCAGTCTATGAGTCTAAATCCCTCATAAAGTAACATTAGGCGAGTTGACTAACCACTGCCCTGTAAACCATCCTACTTTGGTTCTTCCAGGTTCAGGAACTCAACCACCAACCAAGCAAACAAAAAGAGATATACAATCTGTTAGACACATCTCAATATAATCACTAAGTGATTCTTCGTTTTTCGAATCACATCTTCGATATCTTCCACCAAGGAGTAACATCCCCATGGACTAGGATACATCAATCTCCTATTGTATCTAATTCTACCTCTTTTCCGTCAATGCAGGTCTAAAATAATTCGATCCGATACTGATCGTGCTACATACTGTATGCAACCTTAAATCCTTACCTGTAATGCCCCAAATTTTCCGCTCTAGCGTAGTAATAATGGAACATGTGGCCAAGAATAATATTATGAATTTAGGGAGAAAAGTTGTGAATAAAGAAATGTTAGGCATTATCTTGACACGTAGTGGATGTGTGATAATTATGCTTAGGTATTATATTTAATGTTATGCTTAAGTATCCTACACATGTACGAATAAATAATGATATGCATATGCATGTGTATGAATTAAATAAGTAGCATTCTCTAGGTGGGCTTTGGTTATGCGGGCTTGGAAAAAATAATAAAAGGAAGAGAAAGCAAAAAAAGAAGAGGAGGTGCCAAGGATTGAACCTTGGACCTCAAAGAAAAGCCAAGCCTTAAGAATGCATATGTAACCAATTCACCCAGCAGGGGAGTGCTATTAGAAGAGGATGGGAAATTGTAGATAAGTGGGAAAGAAGATGAAGAGACACAAAAAAATTGAAGAGACACCATTAAAGATGTGCTTGCCTCTTTACTCACCATAAAAGGTCATGAAGAGGAGGAAATGCCTAAGGTATTTTCGGCCAAGAAACCCCCCCTTTCTCTCCACCAAACTCTTCCCCTTCCTCCTCTTCCTCACCGAAATCCTTGCTGCCCCTTGTTGCCATTTTCAAGTCCTTCACCTCCTAGAGAAAACCGGACCAAAAGAAGAGAAGAACAAGAGGAGTGCTAGAGTTTAAGAGGTCTTTTCTTCTCCAAAATTTGGAGATCTTTTGGGAACATAAACACAAGTGGTAAGACTCCCTCACCTGCAACATAATGGCTTTTTATGTATTTTTATGATTTTTATGTTTGCTTGTGATGTTGGGTGAAAGAGAATGGAAGAAAACCTTGAGGGAAGTTTCGGCCATAAAGGGGTACCCCCTTTTTCTATGTCCAAAAACTTAAAGGAAGAGTTCATGAAATTGTTACTACCTTTTTGTAATGAATATATGATGGATACATGGTGTTTGAATGCCCTCCATGATGTAAATGACTTGGAAGAATTCGGCCAAGTCATGAAATGGATAAATGTTGATGCATGAAGTAGGCTATTGTTCTAATGATTGTTTCCATGCAATATAAATGTTTTAGGCCAAGAAATTTTGTGGAATCTATGCTAAGGAACCCTTGTAACATTCGGCCAAGGGACCTTAAATTATGCCTTAAAACAGATTTTTATAGACCTTCATGAAGTTATAGTTAAATCAAGTGATATGCATGTGATTGGGTGTTTTATTTCATGATGGAAATAATTTATACCTTAGGGTCAGTACCTTATCTAAGTTGTTTAAGCCTAAACTCATGCTCCATTCTATGTATTGATGTTTAGAAAAATGTTACATGTACCCATATGCATGATAATCCAAGTAGAACTCTAGATCATTCACCTAAACTAGTGTTTGGTGAAGTACAAACTACTTTTGCACTTGTGAATGAATTCTTATGAAAAATATTCTTTTATTCCCATGTTATGTGAATGATTATGCTATGAAATCCCTACTGTGAGTTTCGACAAATTACAAGAATAAGGGTTAAGAATATGTTAGAGTACAAAGTATGCCCCTAAACTAGTGTTTAATGAAGCCTAAACTACCTTTATGCTTGTATATGACCTTAATGGTAAAATATGTTTTTGTTTACATGTTATATGAACTTTTATACCATGTTATACATACTGTGAATTTTGGCAAATTACAAGGGTAAGGGTTAAGAATAAGTGCAAGTACGATTCATGCACCCAAACTAAGGTTTAGTGAAGATTAGTCTACTCTTGTACATGCTAATGATCTCTCATGTAAATTATGTTTTATTTCCATGATTGGATGATTTTCATGCTATGTTATCTAGCTGTGAATTTCGGACAAATACTGGGCTAAGGGTTAAAAATAAGCTCAAGTATAAAACATGCACCTAAACTAGTGTTCATTGAAGCCTAGACTACCCTTGTGCTTGTATATGATTCCATGTGTAACGTATGTTTTTATTTTGATGATTATATGACTTTTATGTTGGTGCAGAATGCACCTAAGTCAAACCTGTGTTTTGATAATGGCAACATAGGTCAAAAGTTAAGTCTTTCTTGTTTTCTAACAAGTTAATCTAGTGTGCAGGAAAAGCCCTAGCGAAGGACTGCTAGGCACTGGCAAAGGAATGCCAGGAAAGAAAGCCCTAGCGAAGGATTGCTAGGCAACTGGCGAAGGACTGCCAGTATCATGCCCTAGCGAAGGACTGCTAGGCTCCAGGCGAAGGACAGCCTGGGACTGAAGCCCTAGCGAAGGACTGCTAGGCAACTGGCGAAGGACTGCCAGTTTACAAGACCTGACAAAGGACCGTCAGGCAAAAGTCCAACTAGAGGAACGGTTGGCATCAGGTAAATTCTCCCGAGAGGAGTAGGTGAGGACGCATTCCCCGTCGAGGGAACAGTAGGCGTCGGTTCGACCTAGGGCTCCATTTTGGAGACCAAAGTCAGAACCAAGACAGCTAAGGCTGTATAAACAAATACTTTATTGCTTTATTGTATTTTGGACTAACCCTGGATGCAGGACCAAAGGAAGGAGTGTCTGCAGCTCAGATAGCCTCAAAGGAATGAGGTAGTAGCTGAGTAGGGCGCCCGGAGTGTCCCGGGCGCCCCTAAGGTGCATACAAAACAAGTAAAGAGAAAAAGGGTTCGAATAGCTGCTGGGCCGGGCGCCCCCGTGCTCCCGGGCGCCCGCGCTGCTCCCGGGCGCCCCCATCGTCCCGGGCGCCCCCATGCGCATGCATCGAACCAAAAGCCCTCGAAGCCAAGCGGATAAAGTTTGACCCGGTCAATCCGGGCGCCTCGAGCACTCCGGGCGCCCCGGTCAAAGCGGATCCAGAGGATAGACGCTGACCGAGAGCTCTGTGGATCAGAGGCCACGTGGGGGGCACCCCTGACGTCCCGGGAGCCCCCAGGCCCTATATAAAGGGCCTTCGACCAAGGCTTCAGAACAACTGTTCTCTCAACGCCCCAAAGATCTTCTACGCTCGTGCCTTGCTCCGGAAACACTCCAACTTGAGCCGACGACGTCCCGCTACCCCGAAAGAGTCAATCCACTCCGGACGTCGGTAACGAAGATCGAATTTTTTTTTGTTAGTGCACTTACTTGTAATAAATTATTGTAAACTGATTTGCGCGTATATAGAATTGCCCAAAGTAAACGGTCAACGACCGTGGGCCTTGGAGTAGGAGTCGACACAGGCTCCGAACCATGTAAATCGACTGTGTCTTTGTGCTGTGATTGTTTTTATTTTATTTCCGCTGCGTACGTGCTCTTTACAAAAATCCGAACGATTTCCGATATTCACCCCCCCTCTATTGGTTTTCTCGATCCAACAAGTGGTATCAGAGCGGGGAAGTTCAAACCTGGTGCAACCACCAGTTTGAAATTTTTTTTGGATTTTTATTTTCTATTTTTTAAATTCTCGCTAAATATTTCATTCGTTTTTTTTAAGCGAGGTTGGTGTAACACCCCTCGTTATTTAATTTATCCAGCACTGCTAATCCAAGACCTAGTCTTGGAAAATCCTTTAAGTTTTCTTTTTCAGACTAAATGGCCATGCAAGAGGGATTCAGCACCGCCAGATCTCCACTCTTCAGTGGAGAAGACTTTTCTTACTGGAAAAGTCGTATGGAGGTCCACCTGAAAACTCAGGTGGACATGTGGATCATTATCCAGTCCGGTCTGGAGATCCCCCGAAATGCCGAAGGACTTCCTCAGAACTACTCTGAATGGGACAACGCCCTAAAGCGAAAGATAGAAGCCGACGCAAAAGCTACTCAGACTCTTCAATGCGGATTGACGAAAAGGAGCTGAACCGCGTGGGCCCCTTTAACAGTGCAAAGGAGCTGTGGACAAAACTGATCGAGCTGCACGAAGGGACTTCAGATACTCGGATCAGCAAGAGGGATCTGCTACTAAACAAACTCTACACCATCAAGATGGCCGACAACGAAACAGCAGCCCAGCTCCACGCACGAATCCAAGAGGTAATGAACGGTCTTCACACAATAGGTCACAAGGTTGAAAACCGTGACCTAATAATGTATGCTCTAAACGCCTTCCCTAGAAACACCTTGTGGGCATCTATGGTAGATGCATACAAGGTCTCTAGAGATCTTTCTAAAATAAAATTAGATGAATTGTTTTCCGAACTAGAACTGCACGAACAAACTAACACCAATATGGTCGAGAAAGGTATTGCTTTCGTTGCAGGTAAAACTGGAAGGACAACGAAGAAGAAGCCTGAACCTGAACCCGAGTCTAACTCTGACTCAGACTCAGAAGACGAAGAAGGAGAACAAACTAAGCTGGTCCGGCTCGCTCGAAGCTACTACAAGGAGCTGAAGAACCGAACCAACAAACGGAAAACCGGCCGAAGAAAGGACGAACCAGCTGAACCCGCGAACAAGCCTAATGTGACCTGCTACGAGTGCAAGAAAAAGGGCCACTACAAGTCAGAGTGCCCTAACCTAAAGGAGACAAAAAGGACGAGAAGAAAGAAGGCACTGCAAGCAACCTGGGACGAATCATCCTCAGAAGAAGAAGAAGAGGCACCCCAGTCCAATCTCCTAGCTCTGACCGCCTCAGATAAAGTCGAGACTGAGTCAGAAACAGAACAAGAGGATGGCGAGCTGACCTTCACAGAAGACGGAGAAATTAAGGTAACTGGTTTTAATAGATTGCAATTAAGTGAGTTAATTTCATTTCTTTCTCGAGACTTGGCCAAAGCCAAACTCCGAGTCGAATCCCTCCGACAGGAAGTAAAACTCCTGAAAGAGGAAGCTGACTCTAAACCCTTAACCGAGAAGGTTCAGGAAGGAACTCCTACTCAAGTTGAAAAACTTGAAAAGGAAAACTCCTCCCTGAAAACTCAGGTTAAGGATCTTAGATCAGCATTAGAACGATTTACATCTGGTTCCAAAGGTCTTGACATGATCCTTGGAAAACAGAAATCAGTTCTAAATCGATCCGGATTGGGCTATAGAACCAAATCTCGGCAAAGATCATACCTTGCTATACTGAATCAGTCCAGAGGTAAAATTCAGGCATGGGTACCTAAACTATACCTGAACAAACCGACTGGATCAAATCAGTATTGGATCCCCAAGGACAAGATTCACATCTTGCCTAACCATCACCGTGGCTTTAGTCCAGGGGGAGCCAAACTGAAAACTATTTTCATTATTAGATAAACTTGTTATTATTGATTTAAATTGCTTGATTGATTGGTTATTTAATTTCTGCAATATACCATGCTTAGACTTAGGCTAGCTTAAGGACTAAACAAACTTAGCTGAAATTTGACAACATAGTATTGGGTGGAGGTGAGATGATAGTACGTTAGGGAAGCCAATTTGGCGGAACTAGCCGAAGCTACCGATCCAAGACCCAAACTAGTTAGACCAGAAATTTGTCAAAGAATTTTTGAAAATGAAATTTCATTAAAAGGCTTTGTCAAGGAAAGGGTGGATGATCCCATAAGGCTACGGCCAAAGAAGGCCTAGTGCCTCGCCAAGACCTGGAAGCCAATTTCTGAAATTCAAATTCAAATTAATTTTTGTCAAATTCGAATCTAACACAAAAATTCAGTTATTTGTAGATTTAAACTTCTGTTGAAAAATTTAATCGTTTTCAAAATTAATTAAGTTTTCAAAATTTAATTATTTTTAAATAAACTTTCAACTTTCAAAACTATCAAAACCTGTCTCACAAAACCTATAAGGTTAACGTGATTAAAAACCCTAGATTTGGGTGAGACAGACTAGGCAGTGAAACTCAATTTAAGCTATTCCTGATTCTAATTGGATCCAAATCAAGAAAATTCTTTATGCGTAAGAACATAAAGATTTAGACCAATGGATGTTGGATAGCGGTTGCTCCAGACACATGACTGGAGATAAATTGAAGTTCACCAAGCTCAAACTCAAAAACCTAGGCTCAGTGGCATTTGGCAATAATGCTACACTCAAGGTAATTGGGTCAGGTAATATTGAGCTTAAATCTGATTTCATTATTAAGAAAGTTCTATTGGTTGAAAACTTTAATTTTAACTTGCTTAGCATAAGTCAGTTATGTGATTCTGGTTATATAGTTACTTTCAACAATTCTAACTGCCTGATTAGAAATGAACAAGACTCAGAAATCATACTTAAGGGCACTAGGAAAAATAATGTATACACTATAAATCTTCCCCTTATACCCAAATGTATGTTAACACAATTAGAACAAACAAACCTCTGGCATAAGAGATTAGGTTATACCAATTTGAGAACTATCTCAAAAATTACCCAACTTGGCTTAATCAAAGGTATCCCCAAAATCAAAAATAATGAAAACCTAATATGTGAATCATGTAATCAAGGCAAACAAACCAAATCCAATCACAAACTAATCCAGTCTAATTTAACTCAAACCACACTTGAGCTCCTGCACCTTGACCTATTTGATTCACATGGAGCCAAGTCACTAAGCGGGAACCGATACTGCTTAGTAATAGTTGATGATTACTCTAGGTTTACCTGGGTTAGGTTCCTAAAAACCAAAGATGAAACCCTAAACCTATTTATTGAATTCTGTAATCTAATTGAAAATCAAAATGACACTAAAATAAAAAGACTTAGGAGTGATCACGGGGGAGAGTTTGAGAATCAACGGTTTGAGGAATTCTGTAAGGTAAATGGGTATTTACATGAATTTTCATGTCCTAGAACCCCCCAACAAAATGGGATAGTCGAGCGAAGGAATATAACATTACAAGAAGCCGCTAGGGCTATGCTCAACGAATTTAAACTAGCAAATCAATTTTGGGCAGAAGCAACTAGTACAGCCTGTTATATCCAAAATAGGGTTTTGATTAACAAATGACACAACAAAACCCCCTATGAACTGTACTACCATAGACTCCCAAACCTACATTACCTAAGGGTCTTTGGGTGCAAAGTCCATATCCTAAACACCAAAGACTATTTAGGAAAATTTCAATCCAAGTCAAACCCAGGTATTTTCCTAGGATATTCAACCACAAGTAGAGCCTATAGAGCTTACAACAAACAAACTAAGAAAATTGAAGAAACAACAAACTTAATTTTCGATGAAGAAATCAATTCAACATCTAATAATCCAGACCCAATTTCATCAAACTCTGACCAAGAAAATAATGAACAAATTATTGAACCATTAATTGAACCCTTACACGAACTAACTATTGAACCAATGAATGAATTAACTGAACCAAGAATCGAACCAACAAATGAACCAGCCCAAAGAGTCGAATCAAATAGTGAACCAAACCGACCAGCTGGACCTGAGGCTGAACCAAGCTCTAGAAGAACAAAGAAACCCAACTTAGTCACCCAACCGATCAAATTGTGGGTGATCCAACTCTAGGAGTCAGGACTAGGTCTTCCTATAGGAACCTTAGCCAAATAGCTATGATATCAAAAATTGAACCCAAAACTATAGAAGAAGCCCTACCTGATCCTGATTGGATCATAGCGATGCAAGAAGAACTAGCTCAATTCGAGAGAAACCAAGTCTGGGAATTAGTACCTAAACCTGAGGGCAAATCCATCATTGACACTAAGTGGGTCTTTAGGAATAAGCTGAATGATCAAGGAGAAATAGTCAGAAATAAAGCCCGCTTAGTAGCAAAGGGTTTCAGCCAAGTAGAGGGATTAGACTACGATGAAACATATGCCCCAGTAGCTAGACTTGAGTCCATTAGAATGTTGTTAGCCTTTGCATCCCATAAAGGATTTAAGTTATATCAAATGGATGTAAAGTCAGCCTTCTTATATGGATTCATTAAAGAAGAAGTTTATGTAGGACAACCCCCAGGGTTTGAGGACTTAGATAAACCTAACCATGTTTACAAACTAACCAAAGCATTATATGGGCTAAAACAAGCACCTAGGGCCTGGTATGAACGATTATCAACCTATTTAACTTCTAAAGAATTTAAACAAGGCCAAATTGAACATTATTTATTAAAACCCTAGGAAAAGATATATTTATTGCCCAAATTTACGTAGATGACATAATCTTTGGATCCACCAACACCAACTTTCTAAAAGAATTTGTCAAGATAATGGAAGATGAATTTGAAATGAGCTTAGTTGGTGAGCTTACATTTTTCCTAGGACTACAAATCAAACAAACTAGGGATGGTAACTATGTTCATCAATTCAAATATGCTAAAGAATTAATAAAGAAATTTAAAATGGATAACTCTAAAAGCATAAGTACCCCCATGGCCACTAATATAAAAATAGATAGTGACCCTGATGGTAAACCAGTAGACCTTAAACTCTATAGGAGTATGATAGGTAGCCTACTGTACCTTACAGCCAGTAGACCTGATATTCTCTTTGCTGTAGGGATGTGTGCTAGATACCAAACCTGTGCTAAGGAAACACACTTAGCAGCCCTAAAAAGAATACTGAGATATGTAAAGGGCACCCTAAATGTAGGGATTTGGTATCCTAGGACCTCAACTTTTGCTTTAACCGGATACTCAGATTCTGACTATGCTGGCTGTAAATTAGTTAGAAAGAGCACAAGTGGAAGCTGCCAACTGTTAGGTCAGAGTCTAGTCAGTTGGTGCAGCAGAAAACAACACTGTGTGGCTCTATCCACAACTGAAGCTGAGTATGTGGCATTAGGAGAGTGTGTGGCTCAACTTTTATGGATGATGCATACACTTAAGGACTTCCAGCTCAACTACACCCAAACTCAAGTATTTATTGACAATATAAGTTCAATTAATTTAACTAAGAACCCAATCCAACACTCCAGAACCAAACATATAGAAGTCAAACATCATTTTGTAAGAGACCATGTAACCAGGGGTGAAATAGTACTTAAGTATATTGACTCTAAATCCAACCTAGCTGATATATTCACAAAGCCCTTACCTGAGTCTGAGTTCAGCTCACTAAGAAGGCAGTTAGGATTGTGCTTTGTAGAATAGATTATTTTTTTCGACTTGATTTAAAATTGTTTTTAAATTTTTTTTAATTTTGAAAAACTGTTTTACTTAATTTCAAAATCAGTTTTCATTTTTTTACTTAGTTTTATTGCAAAACTACCCCCTTTAAAAATTAGGGTTTTTTTGAAAATAGACTTAGCCTAGGCCCTAACTCTAGAACTGCATGCACCTATAGACTTAGAAGCCAGCATCTCACAAGCACCTTAGGGTACTTTTGATTGATAACCTAGAAAGGGTTGAGATGCTTAAGTCATTGCCTTAATTCAAGATGCTTTAAGTCAGTGCATCTGCAGTAATTGGGGCACTAAATACAACTTAAACAGCAATCCAGTTAAGTGTCAAGTTTAGAAAATCTAACTTGAACAGAAACACTTAACTTGACTAACCCTAGCAAAAACTACTGTTTATAACAGTTAGTAAGTAGCTAATTGGGTTAGACAGGTCCCTACAGAGAAAATTGATTCATTTAGTGTAAATCTAATTATGAATTGGTTCAGTACAGCAAATTCTTATTTATTTCCTTTATTCATGCTATATTTATCTGTTTTAATATATGGCAAAGGGGGAGAGATAGGAAAGGAAAGAGAAAAATTACTTTTACTTTTTCAAAATTTTTCCTTTATTCAAAAAGGAGAGAGTAAAATTTTCTTATAGAGTAAAATTTTCTTATCTCTTATTCAAAATCTTATAGAGTAAAATTTTCTTATCTTTTATTCAAAAAGCTTAAAAAAAAACTTTCAAAAGTTTTCAAAATTTTTCCTTTATTCAAAAAGGTTCAAAAATATACTTTTCCATTATTCAAAAGCTTAAACTTTTTGAAGAAGTACTTAAGTTCTTAAAGCTTTTAAAATGTTGCTAAGTACTCTAGCTGCAAGATTTTTACTCAAGCTTTCAAAATTTTCCTAAGTACTCTAGCCTTTCAAAAGGTTCTTACTTAAGCTTGTCAAAATTTTTTTAAGTACTCTAAAGCTTAAGTTTTTTCAAAACTGTATTAAAACTGAAATTCTTACTTAAGCTAACATTCTCAAAAAGTTTTCAAGTACAAGTAAAGTTTTTTTAAAACCCCACGAATTTTTGAAAAATCTAGGGGGAGATTCCTTCCAGGGGGAGGGAACAAAAGTTAAAACTTTTTCATGTTTTGCTTAAACTTAACTTTTTGAACTAGGGTTGCCATAAATCAAAAAGGGGGAGATTGTTGGTGCAGAATGCACCTAAGTCAAACCTGTGTTTTGATAATGGCAACATAGGTCAAAAGTTAAGTCTTTCTTGTTTTCTAACAAGTTAATCTAGTGTGCAGGAAAAGCCCTAGCGAAGGACTGCTAGGCACTGGCAAAGGAATGCCAGGAAAGAAAGCCCTAGCGAAGGATTGCTAGGCAACTGGCGAAGGACTGCCAGTATCAAGCCCTAGCGAAGGACTGCTAGGCTCCAGGCGAAGGACAGCCTGAGACTGAAGCCCTAGCGAAGGACTGCTAGGCAACTGGCGAAGGACTGCCAGTTTACAAGACCTGACAAAGGACCGTCATGCAAAAGTCCAACTAGAGGAACGGTTGGCATCAGGTAAATTCTCCCGAGAGGAGTAGGTGAGGACGCGTTCCCCGTCGAGGGAACAGTAGGCGTCGGTTCGACCTAGGGCTCCATTTTGGAGACCAAAGTCAGAACCAAGACAGCTAAGGCTGTATAAACAAATACTTTATTGCTTTATTGTGTTTTGGACTAACCCTGGATGCAGGACCAAAGGAAGGAGTGTCTGCAGCTCAGATAGCCTCAAAGGAATGAGGTAGTAGCTGAGTAGGGCGCCCGGAGTGTCCCGGGCGCCCCCAAGGTGCATACAAAACAAGTAAAGAGAAAAAGGGTTCGAATAGCTGCTGGGCCGGGCGCCCCCGTGCTCCCGGGTGCCCGCGCTGCTCCCGGGCGCCCCCATCGTCCCGGGCGCCCCCATGCGCATGCATCGAACCAAAAGCCCTCGAAGCCAAGCGGATAAAGTTTGACCCGGTCAATCTGGGCGCCCGAGCGCTCCGGGCGTCCCGATCAAAGCGGATCCAGAGGATAGACGCTGACCGAGAGCTCTGCGGATCAGAGGCCACGTGGGGGGCGCCCCCGACGTCTCGGGCGCCCCCAGGCCCTATATAAAGGGCCTTCGACCAAGGCTTCAGAACAACTGTTCTCTCAACGCCCCAAAGATCTTCTACGCTCGTGCCTTGCTCCGGAAACACTCCAACTCGAGCCGACGACGTCCCGCTGCCCCGAAAGAGTCAATCCACTCCGGACGTCGGTAACGAAGATCGAATTTTTTTTTGTTAGTGCACTTACTTGTAATAAATTATTGTAAACTGATTTGCGCGTATATAGAATTGCCCAAAGTAAACGGTCAACGACCGTGGGCCTTGGAGTAGGAGTCGACACAGGCTCCGAACCAAGTAAATCGACTGTGTCTTTGTGCTGTGATTGTTTTTATTTTATTTCCGCTGCGTATGTGCTCTTTACGAAAATCTGAACGATTTTCGATATTCACCCCCCCTCTATCGGTTTTCTCGATCCAACATTTTATACTATGTTATCCATGCTGTGAATTTTGGCCAATTACTAGAATAAAGGCTAAGAATAAGTTCAAGTACAATTCATGCACCTAAACTAGTGTTTAGTGAAGTCTAGACTACCAGTGTACTTGTAAATGACGTCTTATGTAATGTATGCCTTTATTCCAATGTTATGTGGGTTTTATGCTATGATATCCTTGCTATGAAGTTTCGGCCAGCATGTATTAAGATGAGAAAAGAAAGATTAAACTAACATATTGCCTTGATTAAGACAAGCATGTTATATATATGATGTATTGATGAAACTAGCATGATGGTTGCTTCACTTACATGTGTTAAAAGAAAGGTCCTTCCATGTCTTGCTATTTATGCTAATGATTATGCCATGAAAGTATGTCTATGTTTATGAATGATTGAATGCCTATAGTACATGCAATATGAAAGAAAGGAAGAAAAAGAAAGAATGCATGTTCTATATATGAAAGTATGCTTATGATTATGAATGATTGAATGTCTATAGTACATGCAATATAAAAGAAAGAAAGAAATAAAGGAATGCATGTTCTATATGAAAGAAAGAAAGAAAAGAAAAGAATGCATGTATGTATTTTACTTTAAAGATTGACTTGTACCGGATCTTGAAAAGATCCACGGTTCCGGACTACCGATGATGCTGTCCCTAGGCTGAAAGATAGTAAGCCTAGAATGTAGACCCCTGTAGGTCGGGATTAGCTACCTCGCATCCTATATAGGGGTATGCACGCAAAAGAAAGAATGGGTACAAAGCTGGGGACCCCAAAGAAGATGATGTATATGATTTTAAAGTATTATTTACTATGTTTTCCAAAGAGCATCCTAATGTTTTAAAATGCACATGTTCTATGTTTATATATCTTCATGTATCTTATGTGCCTTATGAATTTTATGCTATCCATGAAATGTTATATGTTTTAAAATGCATGCGACGTACGGATTTAGTGAGTAGGAAAGAGCTTACTAAGTTTTATACTTATAGTTTGTTTGCTTATGTTGTAGATCAACATAGAAATTTCTGAGGAATGGGTAGCTGCAGGAAGGGCTAATGTGTGTGGTGGTGACTTGACTGATCGATCCACTTTAGTGCCATCTATAGACTTAGTTCTTATTTCTAATAAGACATATGTTGCTACTTTATGCATGATACTTGCTAGTTCTTTTGGAGTTTATTTAAGTATGGATGCTATTAGATGTTACATGATTAATATTTACACTCCTTCTCCTTTGCATATGATTATACTTATGTTTTATTTCCGCTGCAATTTTTTAGACTCATATGCAATAATATGCGTAAGTTAAGTTAAGTAGGAAGAAAAGGTAACGCGTCGCCTTAACGGTAAGGGGCGGACATTACATTACCCAACTAGTAGTAACTGGTACTAGTACTAGAACTAGCATGATAAAAGGGATTCCTAAAGACGATAATCCCTAATCTCAAATAGATAGCGGACAGGATCGACTCTTATTTTCCGACTCATCAGTCGGTGCTATAAGGGAATCAATATTCTCCGCAACAGAGTCAAGTCCGACCATGATTACCAATAGATTGGTTGACTATAAGTCATCAAGCTAAACTAAATCCAAAGAATAACTAATAATCAAATATATAAGTAACAGTATGCTATCCAACTAAGCTGGCATATAGCTATACAACCTCAAACAAGGTAATGTACACAACGGATAAGATAATCATCAAAAATATACCTTACTCATTGTCGGGAGAAGTCCATCGACGCCAAGTCCCAGAACAACCAAACAAAGAAAATGACTCTGCGAAGATACAACCAAATCCGTAAAATACCGATAGACCTCGAAAAACAACTTCGTCAACCCTCAAGAAAATACTCCGCAAAAATAAACAAATCTGTAACATACAGATTGACCTCGTAAAACAACTCCATAAACCACAGACACCAAAACATCGCAAAAAAGCTTAGCTTTGATACCAAAAATTGTCACACCCCCAGATGCACATGCTTACTCGAAAATCGGACAGCATCTCCCCTGTATGGCGGATAAGTTGGAGCATATCTACATACATCACCAAATAAAAGATGGCTCAGCCATCGTAACTGTAATATAAAAATACAACCACGCAGTTAATATCAACATAAGAGAACGGGTGGCTCAGCCACCTTAAACATGAAAGAAAAACCACAACTCAAAAAGAGAACTCAAATGTCTCGGTAATAATAACAAAATTAGTCCATATACCTGATAAACAAATTCAATGCGAAAACTCACCAAGTACCGAAATAAAAGCAACTAAATCAAATGCAGAAATAATTCAACTCTGGGAACTGGCAACTGGATCCTCTCCTGGCTCCAAGAAAACGTAACTACCTGCTATCTGAAACAAAAATGGAAGGTAGCGGTGGTGAGTCTGGGTGGACTCTGCGGGTATATGAGTAGACAATAAGCATGTCATAATAAAGGATAACTAAGTAGAGAATCCAACAGGGTACAGTCCATAAGGAATATCGAAACCTAAACATGCATAACATATATAGAACAACAGGTTATAAAAACTGAATAACAACTAAACAGGTGTAAAACAATGCAATAACAATAGAACCAAGAAATACATGCATGTCAATCAAGTGCAACAACCACAGCTCATATAAATGCAACAATCACAGGAAAATGCATAAAACGAAATACGTATGCACATGATGCAATGACATGTGTCACCCCTGACGCCAGTCAAGCCGCCAACACATCTCATCTGTGTGACCGAGTGGGTAGGGTTGTGACAACTGTACGCACTCCAACAATAAATACCACATAAGGTGTGGTTGAGTGGACAGGATGCTGGGGAGACTACACTCCAGACCCCGATACATAGGGAGAGCTATCAACAGCTACAATATCCCTCGAAAAACAACGGTGAGGGTGTCACTGTTTGCCTACGACTGCAACATGTGTGGCATAACAGGATAATTGCTCGCACTCTAACAACTACCACGACAACAAGTGGTTGAGTGAATCGAGCAACAAAATAACTAACGACGACTTAACCATATGGAAGCCCAACAGTCGTTAGTATGCAACGTGCAGATATGGTGCATGCTACAAGATGCACGAACAACCGGAGAAACAACTTTGTAACCAAAATCCAACAAGTAAACGATACATCAATACATCCAACCGGAAATCGAAACCAACGATTATGCACCTATACTACTAGGTAGGATATTTCTAATGCCAAATAAACCTATTTGTGTTTAATGGACTTCTAAGTACTCGCGTACAAGCGGTACTTTACAGAACAGAAAACCAATAGAGGACTGTACAGATACGAATTTGGAATACTCGAAGATCAACGAAGATTTAAGTATCAACGGTGATGTTAAAATATCAAACAACAAAGAATAAGGTCAAGCAACCTATAAGACATAAAATAGTCATGCTATAAGGTAAAAGAAACTACTCGAGTACAAAGGAGAAGTACCCGCCTTTTATTTGAAGAATTTCGTAAACGAGAACCTTCCACGATCAACTGAACGAGGCCAACGTCAAGGTCTTGTAGCAAGGACTAAATTTAGCTATTTATACGATTAAATAAAATAGTTAAACTAACTACTAAACTTATATAGAGTCTAACCCCCACTTCAGAAACTAACTCGTTAAACAACAATTTATTCCTTCTTAACCTAATTTATCATAATTAGGTTATAAAGTTAAACATCAAATTTAACCCGAGAAACCACCCTAATCATAATCCAAACCTCACAACATAAGAACGAAACTCCATAGAAATAATCTCAACCCAAAACAAAAATGAAATGGCGTGCCATCTTCCACCAAAACAGATACATGTTCTGGGAAGCTCTTTGCATCAATCTCCACCATAGAACAACCCATCCAAACCTAACACCTCACGGCAGAAAATCAAGATCAGCTAACCAATTTGTAAACAGTAATATTAGGAAATTTGATCTTATCAGAAAACTCAGAGTTCCACCCCAGTTGGAAACTCACAACACCCACAAACGAGCACAAGATACACCACACCTAATCCCAGGCAAATCACAATTGAAAACTCAACAGATTCATCCACCAAGAACACTACTTCAAAGTGGTATCGCAATAATGGAGATCCGAACAGGAAATTTTTACCTAATAGACCACCAAATCTCTTTTCAAAGAACTTGCTAAAAATCAAACCTTCCTCACCTTAACTGCGTCGGCGCCCAAACTGACAGTCCAAAATTCGACCAGCAACCTTCGGTAGGTGGTGTGGCCTTCCTCGACTCACGGCAGCGGCGTCGGCTAGGGCTTCTCGCCAGGCAATGGCGGGATCCAGAGGAAAAGGAGCTAGGGCACAGCTTGGCGTCAAAACCAGTGAAGGAGAAGAAGAAGAACAGGGAGGAGAAGAGGAGGATGAGGTCTCAGCGGCGGCAGAGAACTGCTCGCTGCGTGCGGGCGGCGTCGGGGGCGAAACCGATCATGCGGCTTCGGGGTCGAGGCGTAACGAACAAGATCGGGGATATGGGAGATGAGGGAGTTAATGAGAGAGTTAGGTTTTATAACTTAATTTTTACCTTTTTGCAAACAACCCCTTCAAGTTTTCGTATTCTCAACAAGGCCCCTAATTTTTAAATCCACCCCTAAAAATCAGTATTTAATAGATTTCTTGGTTGACATACATGTATATGTTGAGATTTTGATGTTGCGTTGTTTTATACGTGCTTAGAGGTTTTGATGTTGTTATATCATGTGATTTTTCTTACATGTTTAGTTGTCATTATATTATATACCATGTTGTTTATATTATGCATGTTTAGCTATTCTTATATTCCTTATGGACTGTACTCTGTCGTTTGCTCTACTTGTTCTATCTTCATTATGTCATGCTTTTGTCTATTCTTATACTCGCTGAGTTCACTCGGACTCACCACCCCTGCTTCTTCTTTTTGTTTCAGATAGTAGGTAGTTGCATTCTTGGAGCCAGGAGAGGATCCAGTTGCCAGTCCCCCGGTGTAGTTGTTTTGGGTATTTGGTTTTAGTTATTTTATTTTCTGCACTTTATGAGTTTCACATTTTATTTATTTATCCGGTATTTGTCTTGTTGGTTTGCTATGTTCGTATCTTTTGGGTATTCGGACTCGCCTCTGCTAATTTAAATTTGTCTTAAGCTATTAACTGCGTGGTGGTGTTTTTACTTTAATGTTAATGATGGCTGAGCCATCCAATTATTATAAACTGAATGGTTGTGTTTATTTTCTTTATTTTTGTGATGCTAGCCGCTTGTGGCTAAGCTATATGGATGAGATGATGTAGTATATGTCCTAACTTGTCCATCGTATAGGGGAGATGCTGCCCGATTTTCGAGTAAGCATGTGTCTTTGGGGGCGTGACACCAATCCCTCTGGATTATAGTTTGGGTCGGGACCAGGTGGTCGGACGCGCACAAGCACCTCGATCATGAGACACCTCAATTGATTCACAAATTGATTGGTGAATCGATTAGAGTCGGATGTCACACATAGTCGTACACACGAAGACACGCAATATATCAGAACTCAGATGGCTACATTGGATGTCACTCACTATCACCCACATACGGGTGTGCAAGCTATCATTTTATTATTATTATTATTATAATATATATATATATATATATATATATATATATATATATATATATATATATATATAATGTAATGATATCCTACACATCCATATATGGGCAACAGTGAACAACAACCAATATGGCCAACTGATATGGCATTGACCAAATTTTTTTAATACCTCTCATGTCTTATCTGTATGTAAAAAAAATCTTTCTCTTTCATGCAATCATACTTATCTCTCGCCTACATGCAAGGTAGTACTGGTTTTAAAAAACAAGCTCTGCCAACTAGTTTAAGAAATTAGCTCCAGCATAAATGAAACTGATCTAAAGAGATCAGCTCCATCCATGTTGGAGTTGATCTTCAAAGATTTATTGGAGCTAGTCTTCAAAGATCAACTCCAATGTGAAATTGATCTTTAAAGACTAGTACTAATACGTTGGAGTTGGTCTTTAAATACTAGCTTCAACATGAAGTTAGTTTTTAAAAATCATCTTTTAACTTCCCTAATCCAAGTTAAACCACTGGACCTGAAACGAGTTCGATCGGGGTCCACTAGGTCCATCAATGGGTCTTAACCGAAACCCATTGATTGATCTAGGGGCCTTGGATTTCAGAAAATTTGGTATGAGATGGAAGGGATGAGTGTCTAAATTCTAATTATGACCTCCAACTCTAGTTATGACACCCCCACATGAATCTATGGTTGCGTGCCAAGTGACATGTCCCTTGAAACTGGTCTTGCAGAAACAACTCTGGGTTAAAGTTGTTTCTACAATACCAGCTCCACTATTGACATAAAGGTTTCAATATTTTGGAAATACTCTTGTAAGCAGTCAAAACATTAATTGAGGTCATAATTTAACTACCCTGAGCCAAGTGAAACCACTAGATATGAAATAGGACAGATACGAGTCCACTAGGTCCATGATTAGGTTTTAACCGAAACCCACTGATTGACCGAGGGGCCTTGGATTTCGGATATTTTGACATGGGATGGAAGGGGTGGGTGTCTAGATTATGATTATGGCCTCCAATACTAGGTATGATACCTCCACATGAATCTATGGCCGCGTGCTAAGCGACAGAAACAACTTTAAGATGGAGCTAGTATGATAGAAGTATCTCTAGCTTGAAGCTGTTTCTGACTAATTTGATCACCTCCACTTTGTGGAGTTGATTTTCTCGAACCGCCTCAACTTGGTGGAGTTGATTTGAGAAAATCAACTCTACTTGTGGCCACTATGGAGCTGATTTTTTCAAACTGGCTCCACCTAGTGGAGCTGGTTTGAAAATCAGCTCCACTTGTTGATTACTTAAAACCAGTTCTACTTGGTGGAGCTAGTTTTAGAAGGAGTTGGTTTAATTTCTTAAATTAGTTGGTGGAGTTGGTTTTCTAAAACCTGTACTACCTTACATATAGGAAAGAGATAAGTATAATTGCATGCAAGATTTTTTTTTTACATGCAGATGAGATTTAAAAGGTATTAAAAAAATTTGGTCAAAGCCATGTTAAATGGTCACATTGGATGTCGCTCACCGTCACCCACATACGGATGTGCAGGCTATCATTTTTCATACACACACACACAAATATATATACAATAGTGATATCCTGCACACCACTACATGGGCGATTATGGGCAATGATAGGCGTGGCATGCTGACTGGGCTTAAAAATCAATTAAAAATTTTTCTCTTTCTCTTTCTTTTTCTTCCCGCGCCATGTAAATTGGCGTCTCTCTCTCTGTATTTGGTCGTCCGCCTCCCTTTCTAAGTTTAAAGCTGCGCTCCTCTCTCTTCCGTTCCTCTCTTCCCCGCTTCCAACTCTAGGATTTACGGTCGTCTCCTCCACCACCACCAAAGTGATCCTCTCCACCATTGGTGCTTGTGTTGAAGAATGACGCAAGAATGTGTTACAAAGTATGTTCCGTGTGTGCCAACAATTTTCCCTAACCAGCACCATGTTGATCACTTTGGTTATCCCAAACTAGCAACAACTTTGTTACTGGTTTTGCCCTAACTAGCACCACATTGATCACTTTGGTAATCCCAAACCAACACTAACTTTGTTGCTGGTTTAGGGGTAACCACTACCCAACGTTGGTGTTTGTTTTTGTTCATAGTTTCCCCAAAAAATAGCCCCAACTTTGTTCATAGTTTCCCCAAAAAATAGCCCCAACTTTGGTGCTAGTTTTGCCCTAAACTAGCCCCAACTTTGGTTAGTCTAGATCCCCAAAAACCTAAACTCCAACTTTGTTGATGGTTTATCTGTGTTAATAATTTATATTTTGAATAATTCTAGATATCACTTGATGTTGGACATAAAATCCAATGGACGAGTGATTTAGGGCACTTTAATGATTTTTTTGGTTGTCCAACAATGAAAGGAAGGAATCGTGGGTCTGTTTATTTACATGATCAACATATAGCCATCATTAAATAGTCCCCTTTTGCCATTTTTCTTTACATACAAGATATTTCGCAAATTCGTGGATTGCTGGTGAATATATTTCAAAGTTGGAAATCAACAACTCAAACATTCAAATTCTCTGATACGTTTTATAGTTTTAAAAGGTAGAAGGAAATAATATAAAATTAATAAATTTAAATTCTTAGGTGTCCCAGTTGAATTCACTAGTAGAGATGTATCTTTATTGCATGATATTTTAGATAGAGGTGCTTCAGTGCCATGAACTCAACAAATGCAAATGGTGACCTCTTTTTTGCTCACTTTTCTAATAAAAAAGAACCTACTAGATCAAGAATTGAGGAACTTCTTAAACTCTATTCTCATAGAGTTGAAGTTGATGCTGATGTTTTAGTATTTTATAAATTATATATTTTGTATATATTTGTTTGTGTATTATTTTTATCTAGTACATATAAAGTTCCATTAGATCTGTTAGATATTGTAGATGATTATGCAAATCTAAGTAGATTCAATTGGGTTGAAGCGATTCATCAATTTATGTGTCCCCAATTGGCTACCATCGGAGATAGTTTTTAATCAAGTCAGGCATCTCAAATGACCACTTTAGTTCCATGTCTAAAGGGATTTGTTGGTCTTTTAGCTGTAAGTTTTTTAATGGTAAATGTGATATTATAATATGGATATGATAATATTGTCAAGATTCTATATAATGAAACATAGACATGATTTTTGGAGCATGTACCAATCTAGAAATTATATCATATTGAAGGTGCAAGAATTAATAAGTGGATGTCTACTCCTTCACATATTAGTAAGGTCAAAGCTTTGTTGGCCCAAGTCTCACTTAATGAAGTACATATTCAAAACTATGGACTAAAATTCATTTGAGTTGTTTAAATATTAATCTCTAATTTGATAGGTGATTAGGGAACTCGTCCCTACCCATGCTAAAAAAATATTGGTACAAACTCTCCTAGACATCAATGATATTCAACATCCAATAGAGACTTCCCAGGTACATGATACAGAAGGTAGAAGTCTGATTGATCTTGAATGTCCTAATTGTATTATTCATTATAATCGAATAAAGGAGTTAACAATGGAGAACAATTAGTTAAAGGAAAGGGTTTATCAATTAGTTGCAATAATAGAAAAGCCTTGCATATTGGCTGAATCAAGTGACTCGATAGTGGATCCTCATCTTGAAATAGTTGCTTCTAGAACAAGGAGTAGGAGAGGACATGATCAAAGTCTCTATGATTACAGGGATATACCAACTGATAGTCCTATATGGTTTAAGGATTTACTTTAGAAAAAGAGACGCTATATAGAAATCTACAACCCATCTGGAAACATTATAAAACAAGGAGCAATTGCTGGTCTTGACCAAAGAAAAGCAAAAATTGCTAGGTCTGATATTCAAAAAGAGGGAGAAATCATCTTAATTGGAAAACCTAATTCTATAGATGAAGATATAGAAGTTGAAAGAATTGGGAGACTTGACAAACTGAGATTGCAGGCCATTGTGATAACTATCAATTTCTATACATAAATTATGTTTAGTTTGATTTCAAACACTAAATCATATAGTTTTGTTGTTAAATTGGAAAAGTTAAAGTATGGTAGTTTCAACCCCTCACTTTATAGTTAATTAAATTGTGTCACAATTTGAAAAATTCACAAGTTTTATTACAGGATTGACCTTTATTAAAAAAAACCTTGATTTTTCTTTGCAGACCTACTATATAAATTGTTTGAGAAGAAGCACATTTTTCTTTAAATATGACTTCCTTATTATCTAGTGTTAATGGTAATATTTTTATAATAGGGGAGTTAATTCATACATATTGTTCGATTATGTTTAAGGAGGCATCCTCATCTAGTAGGTCATACAACAACTCTATATATTTGGCAATGAATTTCACTGTAAGAAAAATAAATTATCGGTTAATATATGTTCGTTGAATATGTTATATTAATTGGATAATGATAGATCCCTTTGTAAAATTATAGGCAACATCAAAATAGTCATGAAAGACTGTCATGACACAAATAATAAAAACTATTAATTTTTATACCTATTAATACAAGTAATGCACACTTTTCACCTGACTGCTATCGATACCAAAACAAGGATTTTCAGGCATTACAACTCTCTTGTACATGATTGTAAATCATCGGCAGATTTTGAAGCTTTGGTGAGTTAATAAAATGCGTATTTATGATAGTATTTCACTAATAGTTACAGTATATGTTTTTTTTTAATTCATACTTATAAGCAGCCAAAGTAAAAGCTTTTTCTGGTGACAAACTTGCTTCTATTCATCCTGGATTAGAGCATCACCATCCTTTTGAGAAATGGGTTTCTTGCATAGTTGATTGTCCACAACAAGAAGCTAGCTAAGTAAAAGAGATTCAGTGTATACAAACTTTAATTGAATTTCTAATGTACTATTGTTATTTACAGTAATGAATATGACTTCTTTGTGATGCAATGTATTAGAAGTCTGCTATATGATCTGAAGATGATCATTGAACAAAGAGACATTAAAAAATTTAGAGTTGATGTATCAATATTAATTTTGAGAGACAAGTTCTCAATATTTTCAATGTAAATATCCATTGTGTTGTAACCTCACCACTTGTGTGTGTATTGTAAACCAAATAAGCTGTACATATGTGATATGTATATGTGTATTACCAAGAAATATAAGAGTTATTGTTTCATCTTGTGTGAGGTCTATAGTTATTTCTAACAATCTATATATACTTTAATATTAGTGTATATGAAATGTGAAATTTATATTGAATTGGCAGAGAATTCTATTCACTGTGAATCCAAAAAGATTATAAAGCTTTTCATTGATGTTGGTTTTTCAAAACTAACTGCAACTTGAAGTTGGTACTGCAAAACCAGCTCCATCCTGAAGCTAATTTTTCAATACTAGCTCCAAGGGGAGTGCCACTTGGCACGCGGCTATAAATTCATGTGGGAGTGTGATAACAAGAGTTGGAGGTCATATGTAGATTATAAACACTGATATCTTTCAACCAATGTCAAATTTTCAAAAACCCAAGGAACCTTGGTCAATCAATGGGTTTTGGTCAAAATCCATTGATGGGCCTAGTGGTACCCCGATTCGACCCATTTTAAGTGTTGTGGTTTCATTTGGCTTAGGGAAGTCAAATTATGACCTCTATTACTAGTTTTATAGTTTTCAACAGTAGCTCCAAAAGATTCAAACCTAAATGTCAATGGTGTCGCTAGTTTTTCAAAACCTACTTTAACTTGAAGCTGACACTGCAAAATCAGCTATACCCTGAAGCTGGTTTTTAATACCAGCTCCAAGGGGCGTTGCACTTCGTACGCGACTATAAATTCATGTGGGAGTGTGATAACAAGAGCTAGAGGTCATATATAGATTGTAGACACTGATATCTTTCAACCAATACCAAATTTTCAGAAATTCAAGGAACCTAAGTCAATCAATGGGTTTTGGTCAAAACTGATTGATGGACCAAGTGGACCCCGATTCAACTCATTTTAAGTTGTGTGGTTTTACCTGACTTAGGGAAGTCAAATTACAACCTCTATTACTATTTTTATAGCTTAAAATAGTAGCTCTGAAAGATTCAAATCTGAATATCAATGGTGTCATTGGTTTTTTAAAACCAGCTTCAACTTGAAGCTGACACTGCAAAACCAGCTCCATCCTGAAGTTGATTTTTCAATACTAGCTCCAAGGGGTGTGCCACTTGGCACGCGACTATAAATTCATGTGAGAGTGTGATAACAAGAGTTGGAGGTCATATGTAGATTGTAGACACTGATATCTTTCAACCAATGTCAAATTTTCAAAAATCCAAGGAACCTAGTGGGTTTCAGTCAAAACTCATTGATAAACCTAGTGGAGCCCGATTCGACCCATTTTAAGTGGTGTGATTTCACCTGACTCAGGGAAGTCAAATTATGGTCTCTATTACTGTTTTTATAACTTGCAACAGTAGATCCAAAAGATTTAAATTTGAATGTTAATGGTGTCGTTGGTTTTTTAAAATCAACTTCAAAATGAAGATGGCATTGCAATACCAACTTCAACCTAAAGATGGTTTTTCAATACCAGCTCCAAGCTGGTTTGGCAATACCAGCTTCATCGTATATTCGGTGAGACCATAATCCGACCCGGTAACTTTATATTCGGTGAGTATAATCTGACCCATTAACTGTATAAAACATGCTTCACCCTATGTTGTTCTTGATACGGTCATCTTCAACCTAAATTTGGCGATCTTTATCTTGAGTCTCTCTAGTCCTGCATCTGATAATGATTGTATGTACTTAAGTTTTAGTTCATTGATGTTCTTTCCGAGGTGTTTCTATAGTGGTTGCATTGCGGTAATGGTAAATTAGGGTTTGATAGGGTGATACGCAATTAGGGTTGTCTGTTCATTATATAATTCTTTGTACAGGAGTCAAGGAGGTATAAATATTTTTTAGCTGGACGATACTGGTGTATATAGAGTTTAAGTCTTGGTTAATTATGGTTTTGCAGTTAAATATGTCAAAAGTGTTGGATCGAGTAAACACGATAGAGGGGGGGGGGTGAATATCGTGAAAACGTTTTGGATTGAAAAGAGAAAGTACACAGCGGAATTTAAACAAAACACACAGAACTCAAGTAGTTTTACTTGGTTCGGAGTCGCGTTCGGCTCCTACTCCAAGGCCCACGGTCCTTGACCGTTTACTGCGGGCAATTCTATAGTAGCATCAAAAGGAATTATTACAATATGAGTGCAGTAACTAAACAAATGTACTCTTCGGGCAATTCGCCTGGTGTGGATCGTACTTCGGAGTGGAGGGTCGTCGTCGACACTAGAATCTCGAGATCGGAGGTTTCCGGAGCAGAGTGCTTGAACGAAGAGCGTAGAGGCGTTGGAAAAAGTGATGTCGAAGCCTTAGGGGTCGAGCCCCTTTTATACTGCTCTTGGGGGCGCCCTGGACGCTGGGGTCGCCTGACACGTGCCTTCGGATCCGAGAAATCTCATCCGTAGCTCGGTCAGTGCTTATCCCTCCAGAATCGGCCTCGGAGCTGACGGGGGCACCCGGGACACTAGGGGCGCCCCGGTTGACTTGGTCTGCTGGCTTCGTGGCTGATTTGGTTTCGATCACTGGTTGGCTTGGACCCAGGGCGCCCGAGTCATCCAGGGCGCCCGGGACCATCGGGGCGCCCGGGACCTTGAGAGCGCCTGTCCCAGTAAGCTTCCGAAGCGATTCTTGCTTAGCTGTTCGTTTGGCTATGACCTTGGGCGCCCGGGACCTCCCCGGCGCCTATGTCAGCTGCTGTCCCTCTCTTTTGAGGCGTTCTGAGCTGCAGAAACACATTCCTTTGGTCTCTGCATCCAAGGTTAGTTCCACAACAAACATGGCAAGAATGTTAGTTAGTTTTTACAGCCGTAGCTGTCTTGGTTCTGACTTCGGGTCTCCCAAATGGAACCCTAGGTCGAATTGACGCCTACTGTTCCCTCGACGGGGAACACGTCCTCACCTACTCCTCTCAGGAGAGTTTACCTTTTGCCAACCGGCTCCTCCGGTTGGACTTTTTGCCCAGCAGTCCTTCGCCAGGTGCCTAGCAGCCCTTCGCCAGGTCTTCGGTACCAAGCAGTCCTTCACCAGGTGCCTAGCAGTCTTTCGCCAGGTCTTAGACTCTTAGAAGCCCTTCGCCAGGTGCTTAGCAGCCCTTCGCCAGGTCTTAGACTCCCAGCAGCCCTTCGCCAGGTCTTAGGGTTTCGATACCTAGCAGTCCTTCGCCAGGTGCCCAGAAGCCCTTCGCCAGGACTTCTTTCTGCACATTCAGTGAACACATTAGACAAAAATAACATCTTAACTTTTGAACCCTTTGCCATTATCAAAACCCAGGTTCGACTTAGGTGCTACCTGCACCAACAAAAAGAAGATTCAACCCAGGTAGAGTCCATGCAGGGTTGCATGCCCTTTTTGTTGACGTGTCGGACATCGATCATTACTTGGGAATCGCTGATTATGTAAACCAAACAAGATTTTCGTTGATAACCTTGGATGGATAACCAAGGTTATCAAGGATAACCCCCAACCAAATGCATTAAGGTGAAGCTGGTATTACATTACCATAACCAAGTTTGAGCTACTACTGCAATACCACCACTATGGAGCTTCAGGGTGGAGCTGATTTTGCCAAAACACCTTTAAGGTGAAGTTGATATTGCATTACCAAAACCAAGTTTGAGCTACTACTGCAATACCAGCACCACGGTGTAATTTTTATTGTGTAATATGTTTGTCCTCATAGCACATAGAATCCTATGGCAATTCAGTATAAATTTTGCATTTCATATACAACAATAATTAATACACGATTAACAAAACACTTAAACCTGTGTTAAAGCTATTTTAGTTTTACAAATTTTAATATTATAAAATCCAGTTCCCATGAGGAAAATTTTCTACACAATGGCCAAACTAACCAAATCCCATGTCTCACACAGTTGCAGATTCAAGAAGGCATTCTCATCCAAATATTAATGGAACTTCAACTTGCTTGCACTATGGCCTAAATCCAATCCTCGAAGATAAACCTGTATATCATGCAAACCAATAAACAAATTATAATAAATAGAAAATAAGACATGGCTTCTAATACCTATTAAATTGAAGTATAGGATTGAAATCTAATAGTTTGACTGGTATACAAGATATAACACCAATCGAATACAGATTATTATTCCCATCAGTATTCTAACACTACACAATATATACATTCCAATTCATCTAGAGAAAATTTAAATTAATACTTCACCATGTTAAATCTATAATTTAGTTAATTAACCCTTGTATTGGTAAGTATATCCAAGAATATAGATAACAAAGATGATGTTGCAATATCAAACTGAATAATACAGATAAAAGAAATATGCTAAATCTTAATTCCTCCTAATTTATGTTATTAGATCCTACAAGAATACAGGCAATTATTTACTTTAATTTCATAATCAACCACTATATTTTAATAAAAATATTGATAGTACTAGCTGCAAATGACAAATCTTCTTCATATATGTCTTCATCACTTATCATATTTCGATTAACTATAATTGATTTGAAAACCAACACATCTATATATTTACAAAATTTAATAACTCAATTTATGAAATAAAATTTATAATATAAATGTATAATTTTTCGACACATACCCTTGCTGTAAAATTGTTAAATACTGAATTTTAAGGGGTCAAAAAGGAAAATTTTGAAACATAGGGGTGTAGTTGTAATTATCCAAATTTGGAGGGCTATTTTGTAAAACACCCAAAAACCAATAAAAAGCCCTAACATCTCCCTCATTAATCCTTCCCTTCCCCCATGTTCTGCCTCGACGCCGCTCGCCTGCACGACCGGTTTCGCCCCGACGCTGCAACCCCCTCCATTCTTCTCCTTCTTCTCTTCTCTTGCCCCTTCTTCATTGTCTTCTTCATCTTCTTCGTCTTCTATGCCGCAGCAGTCTCCTAGATTGCACCGCTGCTCTTCACGAAAAGCCCTAGCCGACTTCGCCTCCCAACTCGATCTCTGTTATTTTTCTCCTCTGTTGTCCGACAAGCGAAGCCGGCGATCTTCCTCCTCTTGTGTCGAGTTGCTAGATTTGGAGAGATATCAAGGTAGGGATTGTTTCTTCATTTGGGTGGTGGATCGTTTTGCTATGCTATGCTTCTAGAGATCGTTTTGGTATAGTAAGTCTCTGTTAATAACGATTTGGATTTTTCATGGCATGATAAAAGAAATTGAGATGGAATCTAAATTAACTACGATGAGATATTAGTGGATCGTATGAGTCTCTGTTAATAATGATTTGGATTTTTCATGGCATGATAAAAGAAATTGAGATGGAATCTAAATTAACTACGATGAGATATTAGTGGATCGTATGCTCCCATATGCATCAGGATCTAATACACAATATATGTTAACCTCCTGTCCAAAACTTAACATATGTCATGCTAATATAATTAAAATAATTTATGTGGCATTTTCTTAATTAATGATATGATTAAAATAAATGAGAATAAAGGGTATTCTAACATAGAGAAAATGTTGGAAGTAATCTTGTTTCATATTGATTGAGTTTTTTTATTATTATTATGATTATGTCTAGTGTGTGAATAGTTTAACTCTAATTTTGAAACAGGATCTTGATTTTGGACTCTCACGGTTGATCGTGGGAGATTCTCTTTGCGTATACGGACTACAGACTAAGGCGGGTACTTCTCCTTTATACTCGTGTAGTTCTTTTATCTTAAAGCATGGTTGTTTATGTCTAAATAGGTTGTTTGACCTTGTTCTTTATCGTTGATTGTTTATTGTCGCCGTTGATACCTTTCTTCGTTGATCTTCGAGTTAATCAAAATTTCGTATCCATACAGTCTTCCGTTGAATTTCTGTTCTGTAAAGTACCGCTTGTACGCGAGTACTTAGAGGTTCATTAAACAAAATTAGGTTTATTTGACATTAGAAATATCCTACCTAGTAGTGTAAATGCATAATCGTTCGTTTTCAATACTTGGTTGGTTGTATCGCTGCATCGTTGATACTTGTTGGATTTTCTTGAATCGTTGTTTTCCGGTTGATCGTGCATCTTGTAGCATGCACCATACCTGCACGTTGCAGATTAATAACTGTTGAACTTTCATTTGATTAAGTCGTCGTTAGTCATTTAGTTGCTCTGTTTACTCAACCACTTGTTGTCATGGTAGTTACTAGAGTGCGAGCAACTGTCCTGTTATTCCATACATGTTGGAATTGTAGGCAAACAGTTGACACCCTTACCGTTATTTCTGAGGGATATTAGAGCTATTGATAGCTCCCCCTTTATTTCGGGGTTTGGAGTAGTTGGCTCCTCAGGATCCTATCCACTCAACCACATATATCTGTGATATTCGTTGGAGTGCGTACAGTTGTCACAGCCCTACCCACTCGGTCCCACAGATGTGATGTGTTGGCGGCTTGACTGGCATCAGGGGTGACACATGTCATTGCATCATATACATTTATTGCATTTATGCATTTTCTTGTGGTTGTTGCATTTATATGAACTATGTTTGCTGTATTTGGTTGACATGTATGTATATTTTGATATTGTGATATCATGTGATTTTTCGTACATGCTTAGTTGTTATTCGGCTTTATACCATGTTAATTATTTTACAGATGTTTTATAGGTTTAGGTACTCTTATATCCCTTAGAGACTGTACCTGTTGTTTTCTCTACTTATTATAGCTTGATTATGACATGCTATTGTCTATTCATATACCCGCTGAGTCCGCCTGGACTCACCACCCCTGCTTCTTCTTTTTTATTTCAGATAGCAGGTAGTTGCATTTCTTGGAGCCAGGAGAGGATCCAGTTGTCAGTCCCACAGTGATGAGTTTGTTTCCATATTTGGTGTTGCTATCATAGTAGTTATTTCTGCATTTTTGTTGTTTTCGCATTTACGTCATGGACCGTAGATGTTTTATTAGTTCGATATTGTCGTAGTAGAGATATGTGCATTTTAAACTTTTTGTTGGAGTTTCTTTGTATTCGGACTTTCCGTTAGTTTTATTTCGGTTAAAAGGCATTAATAGTTTGGAATGTTTAAGCTTAGTTTATGTTTATCATTTTTATTATTATAAACTGCGTGGATGTGTATTTTATTTTCCAGTTTTGATGGCTGAGCCATCTTATTTGAGGAGATGATGTATTATATTTCAACTTATCTGCCGTACAAGGGAGATGCTGCCCAATTTTCGAGTAAGCATGTGCCTCTGGGGGCGTGACAAAAATTGGACAGTTGTGCTTGTCATGTGACACATCTCGAAGGTCGCATCCACGACATAGCCCGGACTTTGGGGTTGACTTCTCGTTTGTTGATTTCAATCTCTTCTCACATCTCTTTGTTCTTATTATAGACGGATTAACAATACCAAGGGACCCATCCATAGAATTTTTTTTTCTTTGACTTTCATTGCCACATGTTCTACTAATGTTCATATCTTGAATTCTAGTATAGATACTATCAAATTATTTATCAAAGAAATTTATCCCCTCATCTGTCAAAGACGCATCATCTATTAGTACAGAAGCTTTATATGATAACCTTGAGTGTCTTGTCATTAAAAACTTTTCTGGATCATCAGTTATATTTTGTTTCGCCAAACCATATATTGCTCCGATCTTTGCATCTCGTGTCCATTGTTTGAATATATACTTCTCTAGCAAATGAAACACTTGGTTGATATGAAAATAAGCTAACATATATCTACATGGAATGTCCTCGAACTCAAATTTCATACAACTATAGGATATGTAGTCGCTCTTTTCGTCATATGTGAGGACTGTTGATTAGAATGAAGAACAACTTTGAAAATTCATCACATGGTAAACCACTGAGTCAACTAATGTCCATGTTTTCTCCACATAATAACCATGACTATCACTCAATTCAATTTGAAATTTTAGCCATAATTTTTTTTTGTGTACAGCTTAATCATTTGAATATACATTGGCCAGTTTGTCTTAACCTTGGGGCTCTCATTCAAATCAATATGGTCCGCAATTAACTCATTGTGTTTTAGGTGTCTTAGTGCCCTATTGAAACAGGTTATAAAATCCATCAATGAGTTCTTATTTGTGACAAACTGTAAATACCCCAAGTTAATTTTGATATGGTCAACTGAGTTAAGTTAGGTCCTGGTGTTTTTAATCCCTATGTCTAAGTGTGTAGGAAACTTAGGAGCGCAGGAAGTCGAGTGGAAGACGCAGCGGTTGAGAAGGATGACACAGAAAGGGAGCTGACGGGCTCGATGCATCCGAGGGATGCAAAGCTTTGCGGAAGAGTATGCCGGTGGAGCGAGAAGGACGCGCGCGACGTCTGAAGGACGAGAAGCTGGGAGGAAGGATGCTCGAGGGGCAAAAAGCCGGAGTCGAGTTCGGGTGAGCCTAACTCCGGTTGGTCAGAAATCACCCAAGAAGATCTGCTGGAAATTGGTCAGCAAGTTGCTGACTAGAGTCACTCGGGCACCCGTATTGATAGGCGTGCCCGGGTTCTCAAGCGCTCGTATATAGGGGCGCTCGGGCACTCGGGTGCCTCTATGCATACATGCGCCCTAGAGCTGAAAAATCATCCCAGCTAGCCGTTTGTGAATGTTGCGCTTTGGATAACACCCAAGCCACGTGTCAGGCGCCCTCAAGCACTCGAGCACCCCTATAGTGTCACGTCAACAAATAGATAAATTTAACCAGGGCTATAAATAGGTCCTAGAGCTCAATTTCAATTCACTCATTCAATTCAAGCATTAGCAAATGAATTCTAAATAGTTTTTCTTTCTTTTTTTGAGCTTTCCACGTGTAAGAGGCTTCTCCACCCGAGGGAGTTTTATTCAAGAGAATCAAGCCACATTCCACCTTGGATTAGCAACCTCCTCGCTTTCAAATCAAGTAAAATCCGGTTGCCTCTTTCTTTACAGTTTGCTCAATTTTTTTATGTTATTTATTTCTATTTGATCTAACTAACATCTTTGTTTAAAGATATAAATAAAAGATTTGAGTTTTTATTTTCAGGGGCAATTCACCCCATCTTGCCGACCAACAATCACCGTCAATTGATATTAGAGCTAGGACGCTCCAGAAGGACTAACCGCGTCTGAAGCAACTACAAAATGGTCGGATCGGTCATTTACTTGCCAAAGTTTGAGAGGGAGTTCGCAAGTTGGAAGCGCAAGATGCAAGTTTTCATTAAAACTGATTTCGACGTAATTTTAATCATGAAAAATGGTTTTGTAGCTCCCAAGGACGCCGACGACAAACCCAAAGATGAAAGCCTGTGGACAAAGAAGGAACAGGCTAACTTTATAGCAAACGAGAAAGCAGAATACCATCTGCTGACCGTACTCCCTGTACAAGAAGTCAATCGAAACGGGAACTACCGATCTGCAAAGAAACTTTGGAAAAAGTTTCTTGAACTCCATGAAGGTACCTTCGAAGCCAAATTAGCAAAAAAGAGATATGCTTCGGAATCAGCTCAGCTTCAACTAGAAGAAGGAGAGTCAGTAGCATAACTTCACGCTAAACTTAAGGAGTTGATGACAGAACTCAACAATCTCGGAGAATTGGTAAGAAATCGGGATGCGCAAAGGTACACATTGAATGCCTTCCCGAGGACCCCGAATTGGACTTCGATAATCGACGCCTACTACATCTCTAAGGATCTTGAGGTAAGTACCTTAGAGTAACTTTTTTTCACTTTAGAACTTCACGAATCCAGATGTGCAGGAAAAAGTAAAATGGACAACATCGCCCTAAGTACGAGAAGGATCCAACCTCTTCAGAAAATGATGAAAACGCAACATATATGGTAAGAAAGTTGTCTAAATATTTTAAAACCAAAAAATTTAATAAGGTGCAAGGTAAGATGCAAACGAAAATTTGCTGCTACAACTGCAACGAAGAAGGACACGTGAAGGAAAACTGCCCCAAATGGAAGAACAAAAGAAAAGGGGCACCAAAGACAAAAGCCCACAACCTAAAGGTGACATGGGATGAGTCTTCTCATGACTTCTCAAACTCATTAGATGATCTAGCATTTACAATAATATTTTTTATGCTTTGATATTAGTTTAGAAAAGTTAAAGGGTCTAATTATTCTAGAAATTTGTTCAATATCTGCATAAACAATAATGATACAGAGTTTGAGGGAAAACTCGTGCAATGACTTTCGTCATAGTAGGATCTTGATCGGTGATGATACAATTGGTGCACCTTTAGGCATAGCTTCTAAGAACTTGTTAAGCAACCAAACAAAAGACTTATTTTTTTCATCACTTAGAAACTCATATCCAAAAACAATTGACTGTTGATGATGATCAACTCCTATAAATGGTCCAAAATTTTTATCATATTTGTTGGTGTTATATGTCGTATCAAATTCAACTACATCACCAAATACACTATATGCCCTTCTTGATACATGATCCACCCAAAAATACTTACTAAATTTATTATCTAAATAAGTATCGTAATCAAAGAAAAAACCTGAATTTTTCTCCTTCTCAGTGACAAATAACTCAATAAGTGTTTCGACATCAATACCTTTCTGTTCATCCCTAAGCTTTTGTTCGAAGTTTCAACATCTCTTTCTGTGTAACCTACATGTTCAAGGCCTTCATACTCTATGTCTAATAATCATACTTTTTGATAAGTTGACACATTAGCCTCTGAATACTATTAAGTCAATACTTTCTTTGTTGTAGAAAAACTACGATGTGAGATTAGCCAATGCACCTTTGAAGGAGTAGTTAGAGGATAATTATGACTTTCAACGAAGTTAGTGAGATCCCAATTAGGTCCAGCTTGTGCCTTCACTAATGAAATCTTCGACTTACATCCAGTTTTAACTTCGCCACATGCCCGTATCTATTTTATTTTACCACCTTGTGCTTGCATATTCAGTTGAACATCAGTTTGCCCTTCTTTAAAGCATACAATTTTTTTTAGATAATTTCATTAGTTTTTTTATTTTTCTTACTATTACTTGTTCTTGCACTAAATCCTGCTTCTCGGGCATATTGATTATACACTTGTTCTTGCACTTATTTTTCTTACTATTACTTGTTCTTACTACTAATGTATTGTTGATCTTTAGAGAGATTTTCTTTCATTATTATTAAGTTTCTGATTAATATACACTACAGGTGAATAGAAGCACAAATAGTGTATCATTTTAAAAAGTAGCTATGAATATATCGAGGCAAACTTTTCTTTCTTCTGAGGATGAGCTTCACTGGAATTGAATACTCTCATTGAAATTGTGGTATGCTTGTAAATATCTTTATTCAGTCAAGAAAGGGTGCTGATTTACTTAAACCATCAACATGGATTTGGGGGGAACCACTAACCAACGTTGGTGCTAATGTTGCCCCAATGTTGGTACTGGTTATTCGACAAACTAGCCCCAACGTTAGAGTTGGTTTTTAGCACAAACCAACGTTGGAGCTGGTTTAGGGAAAAATTAGTAACAAAGATGGAGCTGGTTTTGCCATAAACTAGCCCCAAAGTTGGGGATAGTTTTTTCCTAAACTAGTTCCAAAGTTGGGGGCTATTTTTTTGGGGAACCAGCAACAAAGTTAAGACTATTTTTTGCAAAAACTAGCTCCAACATTGCTTAGTAGTTGCCCCTAAACCATCAACAAAATTGATGCTGATTTGGGATAACCAAAGTGAGCAATAAAGTTAGTGCTAGTTTGGGATAGCCAAAGTGATCAATGTGATGCTGGTTAGGGCAAACTGTTGGCACACACGGAACATACCTTTACAACACGTTCTTACACCATTCTTCAACACAAGCACCAATGACGGAGAGGATCACTTTGGTGGTGGGGGAGGAGACAACCGTAAACCTTAAGTTAGAAACAGGGAAGAGAGGAGTAGAAGAGAGAGGAGCGTAGCTTTAAACTTGAAAAAAGAGACGAGCGGCCAAATACAAAGAGAGAAACGTCAATTTGCATAGCGCGGGGAGAAAAAAAAATTTAACTGATTTTTAAGCCCAGTCAGCATGTCACACCTACCATCACCCATATAAACATGCATAATATCACTATATATATATATATATATATATATATATATATTATATATATATATATATATATATATATATATATATATATTATATATATATATATATATATATATATATATATATAAGGGGGAGATCCCTGCGCGCCTTGTGCGCGACATCCACATCGGCACGTCGGCGTGGCGTTTTTTAGTTTTTTTTAATTCAACATTTTCTCTCCCTCTCATTAATTCATTTTCGTCAGTAATTTCTTAAACACGATCTCTTCTCTGCGCGTCGACGATTAGGGCGAAACTCTTCACCACCGCTGGGCTTCATCTCTCCGCGCTACATCTCTTTGCCGACGACCCATCTCTCTCTCCGAATCCAAGTGCCCTCCTCTAGGTTAGGGCTTCATTCCCTCTTGCTCCAGGTTAGGGCGAAACTCTTCGCCGCCACCGTGCTTCATCTCTTCGCGCTCCATCTCTTCACCGATGAGCCATCTCCAGGTTAGGGCTTCATTTCCTCTTGCTCTCGTCGGATCATCCGAAGTCGTTACCCTCATCGGTTAGGGCTTCATTCCCTCTTGCTCTCGTTGGATCATTTGAAGCCGTTGCTCTCGTCGGTTAGGGCTTCATTACCTCTAGTCTAAGCAGCAATTTAAAGGTATTTCATTATTATCTTTATCATTCCCTCGGTTTATTAGCTTTGTCCTCTTGATTTCCCTGACCTGAACTTGAAAGTACTCTAATACTGTGCTATTGTCTAATTTTGCCAATGTGCTGGTTTTTTTGCCGAAACATAATAACATGATCTTCAATTATTTGCGAGCATTAATGTTTGCCTAAGCCTAAGTGATTTAATTTAATTATGTGCAATGTTGTAGTGGTTATATTTCAGCTCCCATCTACTGTTAATATCTTTAATGTTTGATTTTTGCAATCGCATAGAAAATACAATGATTTAGAAAGTGTTGACAATCCAATTTATTTCCTTGTTTTTAACAACATCCTATTTTTTTTTGAAATTACTATTTGATTTAGAAAATTATTTCTTGCCTATGATGATAATATGCAGAGTTTTCCAGTAATGGATGAAAATTGCAATAATGATCAACTATTTATTCCTCAAGTTGCTGATGATCGAAAACCAAAATATGGGATGGAATTCTCATCAATAGATGAGACATTTTTATTCTAAAATCAATATGCACGTGAATCCGGATTTAGTGCAAGAATACATAGTAGCAAGAAAAATAAGATGACAAATGAAGTAGTCTGGAAAACATTTGTATGCTTTAAAGAAGGACAAATAGATGATCAACGGAATAAACAAGCAAAAGGTGATCACCGGATAAAAGAAAGAGTATGCGGCGATGTTCGAACTGGGTGTAAATCAAAGATTTCACCTGTCAAGAAACTGTTGGTGCAGGCAGCACCTAAGTCGAACCTGGGTTTTGATATTGGCAAATGGTTCAAAAGTTAAGACGTTATTTTGGTCTAATATGCTCACTAAGTGTGCAGGAAAGAAGCCCTAGGTACACTAGGCACGAAGTCCTGGTCGAGGACTGGGCACGAAGCCCTGGCAAGGAGTTGGGCACCGAAGACCTGCTCGAAAGGTGGGCACGAAGTCCTGGTCGAGGACTGGGCATGAAGCCCTGGCAAGGTGCTGGGCACCGAAGACCTGCTCGGAAGGTGGACACGAAGACCTGGTCAGGTGCACCGGGCAAAAGTCCAACCGGAGGAGCCGGTTGGCAAAAGGTAAACTCTCCTGAGAGGAGTAGGTGAGGACGCGTTCCCCGTCGAGGGAACAGTAGGCGTCGGCTCGACCTAGGGTTCCATTTTGGGAGACCCGAAGTCAGAACCAAGACAACTACGGCTGTAAAAACCTAACATTTCTTGCCTTGTTTGTTGTGGAACTAACCTTGGATGCAGGGACCAAAGGAACGTGTTTCTGCAGCTCAGAACGCCCCAAAGGAGAGGGGCAGCAGCTGGGCAAGGAGCCCGGGAGGTCCCGTGCGCCCAAGGTTAAAGCCAAACGAACAACTAAGCAAGAATCGCTTTGGAAGCTCACTGGGACAGGCGCCCTCAAGGTCCCGGGCGCCCTGATGGTCCCGGGCGCCCTGGGTCCAAGCCAACCAGCGATCAAAGCGAAATCATCCGTGAAGCTAGCAGACCAAGTCAACCGGGGCGCCCCCAGTGTCCCGGGCGCCCCCGTCGGCTACGAGGCCGATTCTGGAGGGATAAGCGCTGACCGATCTTCGGATGAGGTTTCTCGGATTCGATGGCACGTGTCAGGCACCCCCAGCATCCAGGGCGCCCCTAGGAGTGCTATAAAAGGGGCTCGACCCCAAGGCTTCAACACATCAATTTTCCAACGCCTCTACGCTCTTCGTTCAAGCGCTCTGCTCCAGAAACCTCCGATCTCGAGATTCTAGCTCCGATGACGACCCTCTGCTCCGAAGTACGATCCACACCGGGCGTCGGTAACGAAGAGTATAATTTTCTTTATTGCACTACTATTGTAACAATCTTTGTAAATCTTTGCGCCATTATAGAATTGCCCGCAGTAAACGGTCAAGGACCGTGGGCCTTGGAGTAGGAGCCGACCGGGACTCCGAACCAAGTAAAAACACTTGTGTTCCGTGTGTTTTGAGTTAAATTTCCACTGCGCATTCTCTTTTCTAATCCGAAACGTTTTCACGATATTCACCCCCCCCTCTATCGTGTTTCCTCGATCCAACAAGTGGTATCAGAGCGGGAAAGCTCAAAGTTGGTGTAACCACCAATTTGAGAGTTTTTTGGATTTTCACGATTTTTTTTTCTCGAATTTTTATCGTTAATCGAGGTTGGTGCAACACCACTCGATAATTTCTTTTAATATCTTATTCCCGCACTGCTAATCCAAGCCAAGTCTTGGGATAGTTTTTTTTGTGTTATTATTTCAGTAATTACTAAATGGCCATGCAAGAAGGGTTTAGTACAGCCAGACCACCACTTTTCAGTGGGGAGGATTTCTCCTACTGGAAGAGTCGGATGGAGGTCCACCTGAGAACTCAGGTGGACATGTGGATAATAATCCAATTTGGACTGGAAATCCCAAAAAACGCTGAAGGAGTGCCACAATCTTACACCGAATGGGATATCGCACTGAAAAGAAAGATCGAGGCGGATGCTAAAGCAACTCAAACACTCCAATGCGGCCTAACCAAAGAAGAGCTGAACCGGGTGGGACCATTCAACAGTGCAAAGGAACTCTGGGGTAAGCTAATTGAGTTGCACGAAAGAACCTCCGACACCCGAATCAGCAAGAGAGACCTACTACTAAACAAGTTGTATACAATCAAGATGAACGACAGCGAATCTGCAGCCCAGCTCCACGCTAGAATTCAGGAGCTGATGAACGGTCTACACACAATCGGTCACAAGGTAGAAAACCGTGACCTAATCAGGTATACTCTTAACGCTTTCCCGAGAAATACTTTGTGGGCATCTATGGTAGATGTGTACAAAGTTTCAAGGGATCTTTCTAAAATCAAATTAGATGAACTATTTTCCGAACTTGAATTACATGAGCAGACTAACTGCACCCTGGCCGAGAAAGGCATTGCTTTTGTTGCAGGCAAGATAGGAAAAATGGTCAAGAAGAAGCCTCAACCTGCACCCGAGTCTGACTCAGACTCAAACTCAGAAGACAGCGAAGGGGATCGACCCAAGCTGGTCCGGCTTGCCCGGAACTATTACAAGGAATTGAAGAATCAGTCCAACAGAAGAAAAGTCAGCCGAAAGAAAGAGGATCCGGCTGAACCATCCAAGAACAAATCATGTGTGATCTGCATCGAATGCAACAAGAAGGGACATTTCAAATCAGAATGTCCTAATCTAAAAGAAGCCAAGAAGACAAGAAGGAAGAAGGCCCTTCAGGCAATGTGGGACGAATCTTCCTCCGAAGAAGAAGAAGAGGCCCCTCAGTCGAACCTGCTCACCCTAACTGCTTCGGAAGAAATCGAGACCGAGTCAGAATCGTAGCTGGATGACGGAAAACTCACATTTTCTGAGGACGGCGAAATCATTGTAAGTGGATTTTCTAGAATTCAATTAACTGAATTAATTGCTTACCTTTCTCGCGACTTGGCGAAAACCAAAATCCGAGTCGAGTCCCTCCGACAGGAAGTAAAACTCCTGAAAGAGGGATCTGACTCTAGATCCTTAATTGAGAAGGTTCAAGAAGGAACCTCTACTCAAGTTGAAAAACTTGAGGAAGAGAACTCCTCCTTGAAAACTCAAGTCAAGGACCTTAGAGCAGCATTAGAATGATTCACTTCTGGTTCCAAGGGTCTTGACATGATCCTTGGAAAGCAGAAGTAGGTTTTAAATCGATCTGGGTTAGGCTATCAAACCAAGGCGAGACAAAGGTCATATTATGTTGTACTGAATCAGTCTAGACCTAAAGTTCAGGCATGGGTACCCAAACTTTGCCTGAACAATCAAACTGGATCAAATCAGTATTGGATCCTCAAGGACAAGATTCACATCTTGCCGAACCATTATCGTGGCTTTAGTCCAGGGGGAGCCAAATTAAAAATAATTTTCATAGTTAAATGAATTTCTTTTCTTGTTTAAATTGCATGATTGTTTGTCTATTTATTTTCTGTAATTTACCATATTTAGACTTAGGAATGGTTAGATTAAGGACTAAACCAATTAACCAAAATTTGAACGACATAGTATTGGGTGGCAGTGAGATGATAGTACGTTAGGGAAACCTCTTCTAATAAGGTCAAGTATACACTACTTGGTCTCTTTAGACTGGTGGTACTAGCCGAAGCTACCGATCCAAGACTCAAACTAGTTAGACCAGAATTTTTCAAAAAGTAACTTTGAAAATGAAATTTCATTAAAAGGCTTTGTCAAGGAAAGGGTTGATGATCCAATAAGGCTACGGCCAAAGTTAGGGTTATGCTTGGTAGAATAGGTTTGCTCTACTTCTGTTTTAGTAAAACTGTTTTATTACTTATCAGTTCCTACTTAATTTAAAAAATCATTTTTTTTGTTTTTTTAAATAATTTTTCGACTTAGTTTCTTTTTGAAAAATTACCCCTTCAAAACTAGGGCTTTTTCGCAAATGGACTTAGCTTGGGCTCTAACCCTAGAACTGCATGCACCTATCGATCTAGAAGCCAACATCTCACAAGCACCTTTGGGTACTTTTGATTGATCACCTAGAATGGGTTGAGATGCTTAGGTCTTTGCCTTGATTCAAGATGCTTAAGTCTGTGCATCTGCAGTAATTGGGGCACTAAATACCAATAAACAGTAATCAAGTTAAGTGTCAAGCTTAGAAAATCTAACTTGAACAAAACACTTAACTTGACTAACCCTAGCGAAAGCTACTGTTTATAACAGTTAGTAAGTAGCTAATTGGGTTAGACAGGACCCGAAAGAGATAATTCAAATTGATTTGGTCCAGTTTATATCTTGAATTGGTTCAGTACAACACCTTACTTCTTTTGCTATAATGTTTTCCTATATTGTTTTTTTTTATATATGGCAAGGGGAGAGATTGGAAAGGAGAGAAGGTTTAAATTTTTTTTTTCAAAATTTAAAACTTTATTTATCTCCTTTTTCAAAAAGTAACATCCCTTAAGCCAATTGCACAAAATTATTTCTAAATACTTGACTTAAGCTATTTTTAAAATTATTTCTAAGTACTTGACTCAGCTATGTTCAAAATTTCTCTAAGTATTATGTCTAAGTACTTGACTCATTTATGTTCAAAATTTCTCTAAGTATTATGTCTAAGTACTTGACTCAGCTATGTTCCAAATTTCTAAGTATTATTTCTAAGTACTTGACTTAAGCTATGCTCAAAATTTCTCTAAGTACTTAAGTTAAACTTCTCTAATAGAAAAGTTTCTAAGTATTTTCTTGAAAACTTTCTAAAATGCTAAAAAAATTGGAAAAATTTTCACAACTCAAAAATATGGTAGAAATTCTTTTTGTATTAAAAACTTCAGATTTTCTAAGTATTAAAACTTCAGAAGAAGTTTAGAAAATTTTCTAAAGTGCAAAAACTAAGTAATTTACTTGAAAATTTTCTAAATTCTCTAAGTGCAAATTTTCCAAGTGCTCAACCCAAAATTTTTTTGGAAAATATTTTCTAACTTACATTTTTTTTTGGAAAAGATTCTAAGTGTTGAAAAATAATTTTTTCAAACCCCGCGAACCTTTGAAAAATCTAAGAGGAGATTCCTTCCAGGGGGAGGAAATGAAATTGGAATTTTACCTATTTTTGGTTAAACTTAACTTTTTGAACCGGGTTGCCATAAATCAAAAAGGGGGAGATTGTTGGTGCAGGCAACACCTAAGTCGAACCTGAGTTTTGATATTGGCAAAGGGTTCAAAAGTTAAGATGTTATTTTGGTCTAATATGCTCACTAAGTGTGCAGGAAAGAAGCCCTAGGTACACTAGGCACGAAGTCCTGGTCGAGGACTGGGCACGAAGCCCTGGCAAGGAGCTGGGCACCGAAGACCTGCTCGGAAGGTGGGCACGAAGATCTGGTCAGGTGCACCGGGCAAAAGTCCAACCAGAGGAGCCGGTTGGCAAAAGTAAACTCTCCTGAGAGGAGTAGGTGAGGACGCGTTCCCCATCGAGGGAACAGTAGGCGTCGGCTCGACCTAGGGTTCCATTTTGGGAGACTCGAAGTCAGAACCAAGACAGCTACGGCTGTAAAAACCTAACATTTCTTGCCTTGTTTGTTGTGGAACTAACCATGGATGCAGGGACCAAAGGAACGTTTTTCTGCAACTCAGAACGTCCCAAAGGAAAGGGGCAACAGCCGGGCAAGGCGTCCGGGAGGTCCCGTGCGCCCAAGGTCAAAGCCAAACGAACAACTAAGCAAGAATCGCTTCGGAAGCTCACTGGGACAGGCGCCCTCAAGGTCCCGGGCGCCCTGATAGTCCCGGGCGCCCGCGATCGAAGCGAAATCAGCCGCGAAGCCAGCAGACCAAGTCAACCGGGGTGCCTCCAGTGTCCCAGGCGCCCCCATCAGCTCCGAGGCCGATTCTGGAGGGATAAGCGCTGACCGAGCTTCGGATGATGTTTCTCGGATCCGAAGGCACGTGTCAGGCGCCCCCAGCGTCCAGGGCGCCCCCAGGAGTGCTATAAAAGGGGCTCGACACCAAGGCTTCAACACATCAATTTTTCAACGCATCTACGCTCTTCGTTCAAGCGCTCTACTCCGGAAACCTCTGATCTCGAGATTCTAGCGCTAACGACGACCCTCTGCTCCGAAGTACGATCCACACCGGTCGTTGGTAACGAAGAGTATAATTTTCTTTATTGCACTACTATTGTAACAATCTTTGTAAATCTTTGCGCCATTATAGAATTGCCCGTAGTAAACGGTCAAGGACCGTGGGCCTTGGAGTAGGAGCTCACCGCGACTCCGAAATAAGTAAAAACACTTGTGTTCCGTGTGTTTTTAGTTAAATTTCCGCTGCGCATTCTCTTTTCTAATCCAAAACGTTTTCACGATATTCACCCCCCCTCTATCCTGTTTACTCGATCCAATAGAAACAAACTGGACCTAATTGGATTGTCACTAAGTTCATGGAAGGTCACAATCATGCACTCTCGACTCCTTCAAAAGTGCATTTGTTACGATCACATCGTAAAGTTTCAACAACAAAAAAAGCATTGACTCAACAGTTTTCAAAGGCCAATGTGCCAACTTGCCAACAAATGCGCTTATTGGAGATAGAGTATGGAGGGCCTGAGCGAATAGGTTGTTTAGAAAGAGATATTAGAAACTTTGAGAGAGATCAAAGGGATAAACAAAAGGATATCGATGCTGAAACACTAATTGACCTATTCGCATCTGAAAAAGAGAAAAATCTAGCCTTTTTCTTGGAATATGAAGCTGATTCAGATAACAGATTTAGTAGGTGTTTTTGGGCGGATCATGTCTCAAGGGATGCATATAGTGTATTTGGTGATGTAGTTATATTCGATACAACATATAACACCAACAAATATGGGTTGATTTTTGCACCATTTGTAGGGGTTAATCATCATCATCAGACAATTATTTTTGGTTGCGGCTTTATAAGTGATGAGAAAACTGAGTCTTTTGTTTAGCTACTTACCAAGTTCATAGAAGCCATGCATAAAGGAGCACCAAATGTAATCATTACTGATCAGGATCCTGCTATGACAAAAGCTATTGCCCAAGTTTTCCCTACCACAGTGCATCGATATTGTTTGTGGCACATACTGAATAAATTTCCAAATAAATTGCATCCTTTGACTTTTCGTGACTACTATCAAAGTATTAAGAATGTCATTAGAAATTCTACAACACCGGATGAATTTGAGAATTCATGGGAAGAGGTTATCAAGTGTGCTAATCTGGAGAAAAATAATTGGTTGACTTTGATGTATGAATTGCGACATAAGTGGGTGTCAGCATATTTTAGCCATATTTTTTGTGCTGGAATGTCTAGTAGTCAGAGATCTGAAGGTTCACATGCATTTTTCAAGAAATATGTTTCAAATAAAAATTCATTGATGGATTTTATCACCCGGTTTAATAGGGCACTGAGACACCAAAGACACAAGAGTTAGTTGCAGATCATATTGATATTAATGAGCATCCCAGGATTAAGACAAACTGGCCTATGGAATCTCAAATGGTTAAGTTGTATACGAAAAATAAATGGGTAGAGTTTCAAAATGAAATGAGTGAGAGTCATGCTTATTATATGCACCAAGTTTCTATGACAGTTGACTCAGTTGTAGCATCTATGGGAGGTGACTCAGTGGTTTATCATGTGATGAATTTCCAAAATTCTTCTTCCTCCAAACCATGGGTTTTAACACATGACAAACAGAGGGACAACATATATTGTTGTTGTAGAAAATTTGAGTTTGATGGCATTCCATGCAGACATATATTAGCTTTTTTTCGTATCAACCAAGTGTTTCATTTGCCTGATAAGTATATACTCAAACGATGGACACGAGAAGCAAAGGTTGGAGCAATATCTGCTGTGGGAGAGCAAAATATCATCGATGATCCAGAAAGGGGTTTGATGTCAAGGCATTCAAGGTTATCCTATAAAGCTTCACTATTAATTGATGATGCATCTTTGATTGATGAGGGGACAACGTTCTTGGATAAACAATTGGATTGTATCTACAACAAAATTAAAGAGATAAACATTAGTAGAACATGCGATAATGAAGGTCAAAGGAAGAAATCTATGGATGAGTCCCCTAATATTTTTGATCCTTCTTTAGTAAGAACGAAGGGATGCGGGAAAAGATTGAAATCATCAAAGGAAAAGTCAACCTCAAAGTCTTGTCTATGTCGTGGATGTGGGCATCGAGGTGTATCACATGATAAGCGCAACTGTCCAATGTTACAGCAAAGGTATGTGTCGGTTAATATTTCATTTGTATAATAATTTAATTGCTAAAATAGTTATTTTTATTAGAAATAAATAAATATGACGGTGTATTAATTGTCAGATCAACTATAGATAATCATCATAATAGCGATGACACATATGAAGAAGAATTGACATCTATAGCAGGTAGTATCAAGTTTAACTTTATAAATTGATTTATATATCACAGTTAATAATTGTCTTTGTTATTGTATGTTCTAAGAATATGCGTTAACTCGGATGAAGCTTTACAACAGTTATGGTATGCCCTCTTAAATGATTGTTGATATGTTTAATTTGTCCTTATGAATGTTCTTATTAACATTTGACCTTATAGGTGGAGAAGAATATGTTTAATTTGTGCTTAGTTTGAACCTGCAACACTGAAGGGTGAAGAAGACTGACAATCCAGATCTAGTGCTTGGAGAGATATTAGAACACGTTCAAGCTTTTCTTAGTATTTAATCTTGGAGAGATATTTGAACCCAATGTTGATGTATTAGCTTTTCTTAGTATTTAATCTTGACTATGTGAACTCACTGTTTAGATTACTCACTGTTTAAATTGTTGTTTAATCTTGGAGAACTCACTGTCTAGATTATTGTTTAATCTTGGCGATGTGAACTCACTGTTTAATCTTGGAGAATTTGGGCTAGCTTCTTGTTTAGATTGTTGCACCTGTGAGTGTGATTGCAATACTTCATTTGTTGATTGTGATCCATGTACATTCAATTTGTCAGTTGGATTTAGAGATATTTCTTATCAGCTTCTTTGTTTGCATCGTAGCAATTGAACAATATGCGTGAACTGAACAATCTACGTTCAATAAGGCCTCAGGTTCAAATTATGTGTTTCCAATAGTTTTGGTAAGGACTTATATGAGTTGTTAATAAGGCTAAAAAATATGTTTCAAATTATCAATTTTTTCTTTTAGTTCATGTAATAATAGTGCAGGCACTTCTATAGGTGGGGGTGCCATTATGGATTCAATATTTGGAGCAGCAGAGTACTTAGAGACTATTGGAGTTCCTGAACAAAAGAAAAGAATCATAACATGAGAAAATCATGCAGCATATGACATACATTTGAAACCAAGAAATAATATCCCAGACTATATTGTGGTACAACAAATATATTTGCTAGTAATCTACAAGGAGAAATTTGCTAAATGAATATAACGTATTCAATGAGATATGTTCTCTGAGTGTTATGCTAGTTGAGTATGCATTGGTAGACTAGTTTATGAGTTATTGAAATACTTACCTACAAACACCGAAGTACTTACCTACAAACACTAGTTTATGAATATAACGTATCCAGGATGTCTGATCGGTCTGTTGACCGATCCAGAAATCTTCTGAGGAAACAGAAGGTTTTCTGAACGGTCTGATGACCGATCGGAAAATATTCTGTGTGGTCACAAAAAGATTGTGATCGATCAATGGATCGATCACAAGAAAACCTAAGAAAACCTTCTGAAGAAACAGAAGGTTTTCTGAACGGTCTGGTGACCGATCAGAAAACATTCTGTGTGGTCACAGAAAGATTGTGATCGATCAATGGATCGATCACAAGAATCTCTGATCGGTCAGTGCGACCAATCAGAACAGGCCTGGACCGATCAGGATGGATCCTGATCGGTAAGACACTTGCCTGATCGGTCACCTTGACTGATCAGAGATTACTGACGAAAATGAATTAATGAGAGAGAGAGAAAATGTTGAATTAAAAAAAACACTAAAAAACACTACGCCGATGTGGATGTTGCGCACAAGGCGCGCAGGGATCTCCCGCAGAAAATCCCCCTGTATATATATATATGTGTGTGTGTGTGTGTGTGTATATATATATATATATCGAGATTGCTCTGCTGCGGATCGCGTGCGCGACACGCCTGATCGGTCATGGGACCGATCAGGCCAACGCCTGATCGGTCCCGTGACCGATCAGGCATTGCCTGATCAGTTACGGAGGGGCTCGGGAAGGCTCGGGAGCGTACCTCAACGGGTTCATCGTACCCCGACGGGTTCACCCTACCCCCTAGGGTTTATCGTTCACCCCCTGGGTTATAGTTTTGTTCGGGGGCGGCGACCGAAGGCCGCCGGTACGATCGAAGGAATCGCCGAGCCTCTCCGTGACTGATCACCGTACCCCGACGGGTTCAACCTACCCCCTAGGGTTCATCGCTCACCCCTTGGATTATAGTTTTGTTCGGGGGCGGCGGGCGAAGGCCGCTGGTACGATCGGAGGACTCGTCGAGCCTCTCCGTGACCGATCAGTAATGCCTGATCGGTCACGGGACCGATCAGGCCAACTCCTGATCGGTCCAGTGATCCCATGACCGATCAGGCGTATCACACATACGATCCACAGCAGAGCATTTCTCTCTCTCTATATATATATATTCTCAGCATCACATTAATTTTCTTATGTTTTTTCGTTATCACAGCCTTATCCCTCTAATTCTGTCCCATGTAACGAGACGAGAGGATAACCTGATCCATGTTTCCAGCAATCACAACATTCCACGTAGGATCCACATGCTGACCTGGCAAACGGAAACTAATCCGAACCAATTTACTGCTATCGATATATCGTCTTTCTCCTCTCCCTTCGTGAATTAAACAGCAAGCAAGCAAACGCCATCCAATAAAAAACCCCACCTTCGCCTCGGGCCGATTTGCCTCTCCTCCATGGCATTGGCTTCCGCCGTCACCATGTCGAACCCGGCGGTCGGCTTCAACCGGCCCTTCGCGGGCCCAGAAACCTTCTTTCAGCCACTCATGCTGACCGCTCCCACGGCGGCGGTGCGGCGGCCCTGCGCCCAGCTCAAGGTCCGGGCACTATCATCGTCGGAGAAGGAAAAGGCCCTGGTTGGGCTGGCAACGGCTGCAATGGTGGCCGCGCTAGTGATCCCGGACGTGGCAGAGGCGGCGCAGCCAGGCATCTCGCCGTCGCTGAAGAACTTCCTCCTTAGCATCGTCTCCGGCGGGGTGGTGGTCGCCGTGCTCGCAGGGGCCGTTGTCGCCGTCTCCAACTTCGACCCTGTGAAGCGGAGCTGAGTTGTAGATGAAGCAGCTTGGCGTCCAATTCCAACCATTCATGTATAACTACCATGCACCTTCTTTCTTATAAATGTACTCTCAGAAATCTGGTGAATTAAACATCATATGATCAATGAAGAAGAGCACTTGATGTGGAAATTTGTTGAATTGTACTTCATTGGCTTTGTCAATTCTTTGTTCTTAATAACTGGGCAATCGGCTAGTGTGTCCGTCCTCAACATCTGGACTAGTAGCCCCGTGATTTATTTTCTCCGTGTAAATTGTGAGATAAATTGACAGGGCGCTTAGATGAACGAATCATCTTTGCCACTTAATAGCTGGGCAATGGATGTTACCACCATTTCTATTGCTCTAATTATACTCTCGCTAATCTACAGTCGCATCAACCTTTTCATTAAACTTCTAACACAGAAATAGGAAACAAATCTGATTTAAAAATCTTTACTCTGTTCAATGTGACTTTTAATAAAGCTTGCTGATCTATGGTTAAAATAAAATGATTGACAAAGTAGTAACTGCGAGGAGCTCCAGTTACTTTTGATTTTACCTAATAAGACTGAATTCCCAGAGCGTATATAATAGATAATGGATTCAGTTCCTTTGGTTTGGGACTCCCAACTTAACATGAATAATCCATCAATCAATTTATCCATTTGGTCATCTTAGCTTCTGATCCTATCGCGAAATGGGGTGGTAGTCCCACGGGCCAGACAGGCCTCCCGGGAGCCACGAGCCGATGAGGTGGCCGATTGTCGGCCTCGCCTCGTCCCGTCCTGCAAAACAGAGACTGTCAGTGAACCCGCCGGGGGAATCCCCGGTCAGGCACTCCGACGGTCAAGTCAGTCTCCGAGGGCATATGAGCGGAAACTGAATTGAAATGAGGCAAGGGATGCTAGAACTCGCGCACGCGTACCTGCGGTAGGGGGAGTGCTGAGCTTTTATAACCGGGGGGAGCTGACAACCCTTGTCCGCACAGGTGGGACCGGGGTGTGATGACTGTCAGCCCGCATGGAGCACAGAGGAGAGGCGTGGCATGGCGCGGGGTGCTCCGGCAGTACGTGAGTACTGTGTGCGCAGTACGAGGGTACTGGAAGCGCAGTACGAGAGTACTGGAAGCGCGGGATGGCCGCGTGTAGATGTCGGAGGTAGGTGAGGCATGAGAAACCCTGTTAACAGGGTCGTACCCCGGAAGTAAGGATGTGAGGGGGTGCGCGGGCGGGACAGCTCGTACCCCGAGCACCGGCTGGCAGGTCCGTGTGCCGGGGACCGAGTCGGGTAACGACCAGGGGGCGTGGGCTGCCACACGTCCGACTGGTAGGGAGAGAAAAGGGAGCGCAGGGTACGCCCTAGGTCGGGGGTTATCATGAGACCTGACCTTGCCGAGGGTGTTAAACTCTGCTCTGGGTCGGGGGTGAACTAGCATGAGTGACTACGCCTTTTTCAGAGTCGGCTAGTTGGGAGGTGGCCCAGCCACCCTTTCAGATGATCTGATGGACCCGTCCCCCCTCCTTCCCTGTGGAAGGTTCTCCGGGCGCGGGGCCCTATTCGCTGATAGGGCGGTTGACCTGTCTACCAGACCCTCGTGGCGCCAGGCTGGCCTGCGGGCCCGGCCTATGCCCCTACCCGTAGGCAAGGCCGGGATCATAAGCGTCCCCCTCGAGTCTAGTTGAAGGAGGCGGCGAGTCCGACTGACTGGACCATCTTCATTTCACGAAAGCCTGACGCACTGAGGGGATCTGGGTCTCGCCTGGGGACTTTTCTGCGGGCTTGTCGAGGCCTAGGGATCCCGGCTGACTGATGAAACCATGTTGTCTTCCTTTTTACTACTGACGGTTCCGTATCCCTAAGCGACTGAGGACTCCTCGTCATTGCCGCTTACAACTGGGGAGGATTCCACGTGTCTGGCCCCCCTTCCCTCTCCAATCACCGAGGTAGTTTCTCCGTTCCCCGAGGAACGAGGTTGTGCGCAGGGCGCTCTGCTTCTTGGGCCCCCCTGGGCCTGCTCCTGCGACTACTGCTGCCCGCCGCTTCTGCCATGGCCCACCATCAGGTGGCCTTGTCATCCTACATAGCCGCGTAAAGTCCGTTCGTCTTTCACTCCGGCGCATTGTCTTCTCCATTCCCGGATAGGGTTGCGGTTACTGCTTGGTGCTTTCTTTCGTGGACTGGTCTTTCTACCTTCTTCAGGCCCCCATGGCTTCTTCGTGTCGTGACCCTCATCCCTGGTATGTCACGGCGAGGTCCGTTCTCACCCGCGGTGACCTCGAGAATATCAGGGCGGAGTTTCATATTCCGTCCGACCATGACCTTCGGTTGCCTTCCCCCGCGGATCAACCAGCCATACCGCCGAGGTACTACATTACTATTTCGAGGGATCACCTGCAGGCGGACCTGCGTTTCCCCATCCATCCCTTCATTGCCTTAGTGTGCCGCTACCTCCGCATCAACCTGTCTCAGCTGACCCCTAACTCCATCCGCCTCCTCTGCGGGTCCGCCATCCTCTTCCTGTTGTATCGTTGTTTTTCCCACTCCGAACTTTTCCACCACTTCTTTTATCTGAAGAAACAGGAGTGGGGCGAGTTTGTTTTCCAGGCTCGCTCTGGGACTTCCTTCCTTTCCTCCCTTCCTTCCGCCAGCAAGGGTTGGGAGGAGAAGTTTTTCTTTATCCGCCCCGTGGCCTTCCCGACCTGGCCGCTCAACTTCCGGCGGGACTTTCCTCCAATGCCTCCTCATTACACGGATCCCCGGAAGTTTCCTCCCTTCGAGCATGCCCTTTCCTTATTCAGGGACAAACACTTCCCAATCGGGCCGCTTTTGGCCGAGAACATCCTGTCCGCGTTTGGCTTTAGTCCAGCGCCCTTCATTCACCCGGCTCCCTTAAGTAAGTGGTTTTTCCCTGTTATTTAGCCTCTGCCATCTCTTGACCTTTGCTTCATGACCAGCTGAGATGATGTGCACGGCTGCTCCCGAGAGGGGTTTCGGGTTGGGACATGCTGAGGAAATGGATGAGCGTCTCCGAACGGTGATAAGGGAGCAGCGGGTGCAGGCTGCGGAGCAGCGAGTCGTGCAAGGGCGGCGCTTAGCCCTGCTGGCCGAACAGGGAGCTTCTCCATCCGGCTCTCCTTCTCCTGCTTCCTCTGCCGAAGAAGGGAAGACTCCACCGTCGGGCTCAGAGGATACCCGACCTCTGAGTTGTTCCCTGCGACGGTCCGGGGGCGCCGGTTCTACGTCTGCCCTGGCCGACCCCCTGGAGGCCTCCTCTAGTCGGCCTAGCAAAAGACAGAGGGGTGAAGCGTCGACCACCATCCTTCCAGGGCTACCACCACCTCTTTCTGCAGTGTTACCAATGGATCTAACGGTGTTGCCTCTGAGGGAGGCATCCCCGCCTTGCCCGGAGGGACCTACCAGCGAAGGCCTGTTGCATGTGCTGTCGCCCTCACTATCTGACTGGCGTCTGAGCATGTCCTTGCCGAGCGGCACCGCCCCTATGCGGTCGAGGGACGTCCGGCTATATGGTCCAATCTCAGATAGGTTCATGGCCGGCCTGCGGGCGAGTAGCTCGGTGAGCCCTGCTGTTGGGGCAGATGACTTCATGGCCCTGGCTACCCAGGTATGTGTCCATTAGTTGGGGGGGGGGGGGGGCGGGCAAGCCTCCTTCCTTTTTTGGCTGACAGGTTTGTTTCTTGCAGTCCTGGGCCCAGAGCTACAGCATGAGTGTAGCTATGCTAACTCACGCTAAGGCCCAGTGTCGCGCTGAGAGGCGTGTGGAAGACCTTGAGGCTCGGCTCCGCCACACTCAGTTGTCTTCGGATACCGATTCGTTGAACGACTTGAGGGCGGAGGCTATCGGCCTCCAGGACATATTGCGCCAGACCCAGGAGGAGCTGGAGATCGCTAAAGCTCAGATCGCTGCTGCCGATGACGAGGTGGTTCGAGCGGAAGAGCGGGCGATCCAGGTCGAGCAAGCTCACCTCCGCGATCGCAAGCGCAAGGGCGAGTTGCAAACGGAACTCCTAAGGGCCAGGTCATACCTCCCCTGAGCCAACGAGGAGATTTTGTCCCTTCGGACGCAGCTGGCGGCTGAGAAGCAGACGACGGGTTCCCTTAGGAACCAGCTTCAGGATTTGTGGGGCCTTCGTCCGGCTTGGGACGTGGCTCAGGTGGAATTAGGGGAGCTCCGCGAACGACAGGCGTCCTGGGCTGCCCTGCAGGCGGAGCTAGCGGAGCTGCGTGCTTATAAAGAGGCTGAAGCGGGTCGATTAGAGGACCACCGCTTGACGTGTTTGAATGATTCGACCCATGCTGCCGAGATTTTCCGACGGTTTATGGATGTGATGACGCAATACGGCCTTAACATAATCCGGCATCTCAGGCTAGGTGGGTATTTGTCTCCTGATATGCCCCCCGATGCAATTTCACTCCCGGACCTATGCGGGGATCTGCCTCTCTCCGTGACTGATCAACTCTTCAAGTGAAGCAAGTGTTTCTGCCTTTTCCGTTTCTCTGTATGCGCGAGGCTTCTTGCCCTGGTTTTTGTAAGGCACCTGAGTCCTTGAATGTGATGCTTTCCTTTTTTACTTGTTTGAGTAGTGTTTCCTTTCGACCTTGGTGGATGCGTGAGCGGACCATGTGACATGCTCACTGATGGTTGTTCCTTCAGACCGCGAGACGGATGTCCCCTTTCTTAGTGCTTGCTTGTGAGGGTCTTCGGTCTTTATGGGGCCTGCTCAGGATCAGGGCTTATGTCTCAGCATGAGAACCCTATCCCCCGATCGAGACCCCTGGCGAAGGGGCCTAGAGATACGTAGCTCGTGGGAGTTCTTGCTTCTCGGCTGAGCGGGATCTGGGAAGCGGGGGTCCCCACATGTCCGTTCGGGGCCGTGATAAGTATGACCTCTTGGCCAAGTAGGACCCGGGGAACGTGGGCCGCCACGCGTCCGCTCGGGGCTCGGACCAAGGGTTTAGCAAGAGCTGGCCCGTGATATGTGTTGCCTTTTGGTCGAGTAAGACCCGGGGAGCGTGGGCCGCCACGCGTCTGCTCGGGGCTCAGACCAAGGGTTTAGCGGGAGCTGGCCCGTGATATGTGTTGCCTCTTGGCCGAGTAAGACCCGGGGAGCGTGGGCCACCACGCGTCCGCTTAGGGCTCGGACCAAGGGTTTAGCGGGAGCTGGCCCGTGATAGTTTTTGGTACCCTTGTCTTCTTCTTGCTTGATTTGCCAGGTTAACAATCGTCCTATCTATTTTTCGTGCGTCCGATTCATTTAGGGCCACGTGTCCCATGATTATGAGTCTGTCAGGCGTCAGCTTATCGCCTTCCTGCCTTGAGCATCGGACCAATCCCTCGCCGGCTTTTCGTATTTCTGCCTTTTCTCCCAGCCGTAGGATCGGCTATTGCCCACGACCCTTCTACCAACGGCTGTGATTAACTTCCATCCCCTATATAGGCTCCAACGATTATTGCCTTTGTCTTTCCTTTGTACTACTTCGTCTTCCTCCCCTTCTTCCTCTCGCCTTCCTTAGTGTCTTAGTGCTCTCTCCAGGATGTTGCGCGGCTTTATCATGGCGGAGGCCAAAGAGAGGTCGGCTAGACATAGGGCGGCGATGGCCGCCCTGCTTTCGGAGTCTATCCCTGTTTCTTCCGATACCGCTCCGCCAGTCGCAGTCGCCCGAGCATCTCTTTCTCCAGCGTCCAACCCTACCGCCGTCTCCCCTGCTGATAAGGACGAGGCATTAGAGGAGGAGGCGCTAGACTCTGATATTGAAATTTTGCCCACCGATCCTTCCGCTGGGGGGCCCGGTCGTCTCCCGGACCCTTCCCATGACTGCTCGCCTACTTCCGGTGCCGCGCCTGCCTCTCCTTGGGAGATTCCCTCTCCTCTTGCTGCGGCGAGTCCGCCTTCTCTGCCGGTGACGGAGCCGGTTGTCTTGGCATCCTTCGATGCTGGGGATACCCTGCCCGCGCCTCCTTTACTTCCCCCGGCTCCTTCCAGCGAGCCGGAGGGCCCCTCTCCACTTGCCCTTCTGCCCGGGGCTCCTACTTCCTCGGCGTCCCCATTGTGCGCCCCTGTTCCCTCAGTCCCGGGGCTCGATCACTCCTCCGCCCCCTTTGCTTCCGCTAGCTCGCCCGGAGGGGTGTCCATCGCCCCTTCTTCTTCCCTTCCTGACCGTTCCCCAGATCCTCGCCCGATACATCTTGTTCTTCCCTCGCGAGCGCATCCCGCGGCTGCTTTCGAGTTCTTCGATCCCGACCCCCTGGGCTCGGCTAGGGTGGTTCACCTGCATGCTCCCCTAAGCGACCACGTGTACCAAGGCCTCCGGTCCTTCGACCAACAAGACCCTATCGCCCGCATTGATGGCTTAGTTGCAGATGCATGTCGGTATGTCTTTCTGATGACTCCTTCTCGCTCGGTTCCGCTCGCTTTAACCCTTAGCCTTTTCTTTGCAGTTCACCGGGGCCCTGTATGACATGGGTGTCTCTTTCACCACCCAGAACCGATCCCTTCGTCAGTTAGAGGCCCGTCAGGAGGTGCTGGAAACTCATCTTCGCTGCGCCTAGCCCCCGTTAAATGATGAAGCCTGGAATGCACTGCGCTTTGAGAACGCAGCCCTGCGGGGGCATGCTGCCCATGCTGAGGCGCAGCTTCGAGGTCTTTTGACAGAACTGAACGCAACTCGAGCCTCTGAAGCTCAATTACGTCAACAGCTAGCTCATTTGGAGCGAAGCAAGCAACAAGCCCGGGCTCGGGAGCTTCGAGCAGGCTCTGAGTTGGCCAAGGCCTAGGCAGATCTTCGGGAGGCCAGCCCTACGCTGCTTACGACCTTGAAGGCCAAGGAGGAGGAATTGGCGGCTAGCCAAAGCGATCTCTTGCAGAGGCACGAACGCCCTGAGGCCTGGCAGGCAAAGGCGCAGGCAATTCGGGATGGGCGCGGCAAAGCGCCAAGCGGAGTCTCGTCGCAACCCTCGACGCCCACTTCCTAGCCGTAGGTCTGCTCCTTTTCTCTTCCTGATGTAGGCGAGGGCCAAACGGTTTGCTATGGATGTGGCTTTTCCCCTTCTCGTCGTCCTCTTCTTTTTCTTGGCATTTGCATAGTGGATGTTAGGGCGATGGCGGGATCAACCGCTTTTTCCTTGCAGGGGAGGTGGTGCCCCCTAGGATAGAGTCGCGGCGTCTCAACCACTCGGGCTTTTTAGACATAGACGGTGCTCTCTTAGCACCTTTGGCTTGAGTGAACCCGAGAGGCGTCGCCAGCGCGGGCTAGCCCCTGGGCCTATTCGAGAACCGGGCGGGGTGTGCTTAGCTGTAGCTTACAGGGACTTAGCCGTCTCCGGCCTATCCGTGAGCTTAAGGTGGTGCGCCGGGTGGAGGTCCCACCTCCTTGATTTAGTGGCTGCTTCGGGGATGTAACCCGAGTGTGTGGCTCCCAGTTCGAGGAGTTCCGGGGTATTCTAATCCGAGGGAAGGGACTTCTCGGGCCAGACGGTCGGGAGACTTCTCAGGCAGCATAGTCCGCCATGCGTCTGACTGAGAGCCGATACGAGAGAAAGGACTTGCGTAAAGCAAGGGTGAGGCCGCTCGGTCGGGAGACTTCTCGGGCATCATGGTCTGCCACGCGTCTGACCGAGAACCGATCCGAGGGAAAGGACTTGTGTAAGCCAAGGCTTCCCGGTCGAGGGCATCCCAGGGAGCGTGGGCCGCCACGCGCCGCCTGAGAGCCTCGCCGAGGGTAATGCAGCAACGGCTGTGTTTTCAGAAGACCATCCCGGAAGGGCGCACTAAATGAACGAGATATATATCCAAAAGCCCCCCTTTTTAGACACGCGGTGAGTGCATAAATGCATATACGTACAAGATACCCAGATTTCCAAATACACGACGCGCGGGTGAGTCATATCCAGAAGGTCGGACCATAGAGATGCATAGGATATATGAGGTACATCCAGAAGGCCAGACATCAGATGCGCAGACAATGTAGCACACATATTTTCCCCTACCCGCCTTGCCAGAGAAAGAACAGATCAAGTGCTACCCCGAAGGGATCCGCCATAAGGCCTCCGGTACCTTAATGACTTTTCTGAAAGCAAATGAAGAAAAGCTCGCATTCTCAGGGAACGCTGACCGCCAAAACCCATATGGATCTCCCATTTCCACTTCCGATCAGGCTGCTGGTGTCCCTCCTTCTAGCGCCAAATTTGATCCTGTCGCGAAGTGGGGTGGCAGTCCCACGGGCTAGACGAGCCTCCCAGGAGCCACGAGCCGATAAGGTGGCCGATTGTCGACTGCGCCTTGCCCCATCCCTTCAAAACAGAGACCGTCAGTGAACCCGCCGGAGGAATCCCCGGTCAAGCACTCCGATGGTCAAGTCAGTCTCCGAGGGCAGATGAGCGGAAACTAAATTGAAATGAGGCAAGGGATGCGAGAACTCGCACGCGCGTACCTGCGGTAGGGGAGTGCCAAGCTTTTATAACCGGGGGGAGCTGACAACCCTTGTCCGCACAGGTGGGACCGGGGTGTGATGACTGTCAGCCCGCATGGAGCACAGAGGAGAAGCGCGGCATGGCGCGGGGTGCTCCGGCAGTACGTGAGTACTGTGTGCGCAGTATGAGGGTACTGGAAGCGCAGTACGAGAGTACTGGAAGCGCGGGATGACCGCGTGGAGATGTCGGAGGTAGGTGAGGCGTGAGGAACCCCGTTAACAGGGTCGTACCCCGGAAGTAAGGATGTGAGGGGGTGCGCGGGCGGGACAGCCCATACCCCGAGCGCCGGTTGGCAGGTCCGTGTGCCGGGGACCGAGTCGGGTAACGACCAGGGGGCATGGGCCGCCACGCGTCCGACTGGTAGGGAGAGAAAAGGGAGCGCAGGGTATGCCCTGGGTCGGGGGTTATCACGAGACCTGACCTTGCCGAGGGTCTTAAACTCTACTCTGGGTCGGGGGTGAACTAGCGTGAGTGACTAGGCCTTTTTCAGAGTCGGCTGGCTGGGAGGTGGCCCAGCCACCCTTTCAGATGATTTGATGGACCCGTCCCCCCCCCCCTCCTTCCCTGTGGAAGGTTCTCCGGGCGCGGGGCCCTATTCACTGATAGGGCGGTTGACCTGTCTACCAGGCCCTTGTGGCGCCAGGCTGGCCTGCGGGCCCAGCCTATGCCCCTACTCGTAGGCAAGGCCGGGATCAGCTTCCTTGGTCGTCACTTCACATGAATAACCTCGCTCACTCAATCTACGTACCTGATTCCGGGCCAGCTTGCGTGTAGCCTGGCCCGACAGCCTGGCACTTAGTCAGAAGGAAGATGGTTAGTGGGTTGGGAAGGCCCGTAAGATGGGCATCGCTCAGATCCAAGCCCTTGAACGGACGCGTGGCGGCCCACGCTCCTTAGGATCGAGCTGACCCAAGCATGAACGTTGGTACTCTAGTACCCCTCCATGTTTGGCTCCCCACCGACGCGTGGCGGACCACGCTCCGGGGGTAAGCCTGAACCGGAGGAAGCGTTACTAGACGCCTCATCAGTCAGTGCCCCAGTCATCACCCTCATAGGCCCTCAGCCGACCCCATTACTTAATGCTCCAGTCAACACCCTCATAGGCCCTCAGTCGGCCTCGCCACTTATTGCCCCCCGTCGGCACCCTCATAGGCCCTCAGTCGGCCTCGTCACTTAGTGCCCCAGTTGGCACCCTCACAGGCCCTCAGCCAGTCTCGCTATTCAGTGCCCCTGTCGGCACCCTCACAGGCCCTCAGCCGGCCTCGCCATTCAGTGCTCAAGTCGGTACCCTCATAGGCCCTCAGTCGGCCCTAGCAGGCACAGCTACTCCCTGACACCAGACTACCAGAAGCTGTACGGGGTCAGCGCAGGACTGAGGCCATCCTAGCCTCGAACGACGGATATCCTGCCGAGGTGTTGATCTTCCTGCCATACCCTGTCCCCCCGTACCACGACCACATACGCTGATGTCAGGCCGAGCGACGTCCAACTGCATCAGCCATTAAGTTGACAGTGTCCCTTTCCTTAATACAGTATGTGCTACTTTATCCTGCCACCTCTAGGCATGCATTACCTTGTCCTCGCTATATGACAACATGTGGCAGGCGGGGCAGGAGCTGTCAGCTTCCCCGGCTATATAAGTCTCCTCACTCCACATCTCTCAGGTATGCGCGATAGTGCAAGTTCATATTGTTCTATTGCTTTCCATCGTCACCGTCGAGTACTGACTTGACCGTCGGAGTGCCTGGTCGGGAACTTTTCCCGGTGGGTTCTAACGGTCTCTGTCTTGCAGGCTAGAGGCGATCCAGCTCAGTAGACCACCTCAACGACCTCGCTCTCCCCGGAGGCCCAGCCAGCTGTAGGGGTGTCCAACTCACTTCGCGACAGAATCAAATTTGGCGCTAGAAGGAGGGACACCAGCAGCCTGATCGGAAGTGAAGATGGCAGACACCATCCCGTTCACTGTGGAGGTCTCCCGCGAGGAGTACGAGGTTCTAATGGCTACGCGAGCTCAAAGGGCTTCTCAAAGGCCCTCACAAGCCACCAGTCAGGGGCCTCAGGGACCGGAGCCAGTGGCACATCGGCCTTCTGGAGGACAAGGAAGGCCCTCTCGGCCTGAGGGCGGCTCTGCGCCTCCCCCTGCAGTCGTCCCCCGAGGCCAAGGTGAGGAGGCCCATTCTGTGTCAGCAGAAGCCTCAGTATCCAACCTGGTGCGTGGGAGGTGACCGGACAAGGGAAAGGCCCTAGCTGATCCTACTTCAGTTGCATTGGTACGTAGTCCCTTTGCCCCCTGGGTCTTGGAAGACCCAATGTCCCGCCACCTTCGTTTCTTTATCGGCCCCGAGTATGCGGGGGCTACGGATCCGGAGGAGCATTTGATGAAGTTCGAGAGCGCAGCTCGGCTTCATCAGTATCCGGAAGGCGTCAAGTGTCGAGCCTTCCTGACAACCCTCTCTGGCGCAACCCAGAGATGGTTCGACCGACTTCCTGAGGGGTCGATTATGAGCTTTGAGGAGCTCAAAAGAGTGTTCCTGCAGCACTTTGCTAGCAGTCGACGGTACCATAGGACGAGCCTTAATCAGTTCGCCTTGAAGCAAGGCCCAAAGGAAACCCTCAAGGCCTACATCAAAAGGTTCAATGGGGTGGCGATAGACGTGCCGACCGCCACCCAGGAGGTCATGGTCAGCGCCTTCTCCCAGGGCTTGCAGGACGGGGAGTTTTTTCGTTCGCTGATCATGAAGCCCCCGAAGGACTTCGACAGCCTTCTCGGCAAGGCTGTCAAATATATCAATGTGGAGGAGGCGCAGGCCACTCGCAAAAAGGAGTCGGTCGCCATAGCACCTCCCAATCCCGTTCAGGGTGCTAGGCCCCTAGGGGGACCTATTCGCAGCCCGCATGGGCCCACCGAGCGTGCAGGCATGGAGCGGCGGCATGTACAGCAGGTGGCCCAAGGGTGTTTTCCCGCCCGATGGAGGCCATACTGCACCTTCCATCAGAGTCACAGCCACGCCACCGAGGAGTGCCGCCAAGCTGGTCGGGGCCGAGCCCCTGACCCCAGAGGGCGAGGATGACAGACACCGCTCGGGCGAGGTGCGGGCAGAGGTAGCCCGAATGTCGACCCAGCGACCAAGGAGCTACGAGGAAACTCCCCAGCCGCCGGCAATCTCTTCCCTCAGGGGAACTGGGCTGGGGACGAGGAGATGGATGAGGACCAGGTCAACCAGCAGAATGTCGTCCGAGGGGGCGTAAATGTCATCTCGGGCGGACTGACAGGAGGAGACTCCAACCGTGCCAGGAAGGCACAGGTGCGCCGACTGGAGATCCACCAGGTCGGCACCAGCTCGGCTCAGGCAGAGGGGCCATAGACACCGCTCGGGCGAGGTGCGGGCCGAGGCGGTCCGAATGTCGACCCAGCGGCTGAGGAGCTACGAGGAAACTCCCCAGCCGCCCGCAATCTCTTCCCTTAGGGGAACAGGGCTGGGGACGAGGAGATGGATGAGGACCAGGCCAACCAGTAGAATGTCGTCCGAGGGGGCGTAAATGTCATCTTGGGCGGACCGACAGGAGGAGACTCCAACTGTGCCAGGAAGGCACAGGTGCGGCGATTGGAGATCCACCAGGTCGGCACCAGCTCGGCTCAGGCAGAGGGGCCCCAGATCAGTTTTGGGCCCCAGGATCTGCAGGGACTAGAGGTCCCACACGATGACGCGCTGGTCATTACAGCCGTCATCGCCAACTATCAAGTCCATCGCACCATAGTGGACACTGTTGGAAACGAGATGGCTAGAGAGGGGGGGTGAATATAGCCAATCACTTTTCTATGAAACTTAACAAGTTTCCTGCACTCAACTTATCAGTAGAACAGCGGAAGAAACGAAATGAAGCAGTGCAGTAAATGAAAATAGAAACTGAAAACAAACAACCACAATTAGCAAGATCGCTAACAAGGAGGGTTTACAAGGTTCGGGGATAACTTACCCCTACTCCTTGGCGTGCCCTTAAGGTGGGTGATCCCTTGATCGTCGGCAGATCAAGCCCCGGTTATCACCGGATAGAAAGCAACCTCCTTCTCGGTGGAGAAACCTCTCCACAGTGTTTCAATCACAGATAAAGTTTAAGAACAAAGAAACAACTAGAAGGATCTTACTTAAACACTTAGCAAGGACAAGAACACAGCAAGCTTCCCTGAGCTCCACCCAGTGGCGATCTCACGCAAGAACCCTTCCTCGTGTCTTCCCACTATCGGACTCCAAGCTCCTTGTTCTCTCCTTCAAGCGCTCAAGTAATGGATGATTGCTTCTCGAAATCAGTGGCTTGCTTAAAGTGATGAAGCTTCAAGAACACAGCAAGCTCGTAATGGAGAACTCAAGGCGCAGCAAGAAGATTAGTTCCAGAACTCTGCTTCCACGAAGCATGCTTCCGCGCTTTTGATTCTCCACACAGCACCAAGTGACAACATCCTCCGTAGCCTCCAGCTACCAACGCCAGCTACCACTGAGCCCTCTCTGGTCTTCCTGAGATCCCCTCAGCCAAGCCCCAGTCTCGGCTCCAGTCTGCAGCTCGGCCGTTGCAACCTGAAATGGAGAATCAGACAAACCTGCTCCAAGGAAAGCGTCCATTGACCTCTCCTTGAGTGTTTGAATCCTCCCCTATCACCTGCAGCTTAATCAGGGTGTTAGAGCAGCGTATAACACAGTAAATCAAATATCAGATGTAAGTGGCAGCAAATCGGATATGGTCAGACGCGATCAGAGCGTCTGACAGTGCGATTTGAATTAAAGTGATCAGTCACCGGACCGATCCAGGGCGTGTGGGTCGGTCACTAGACCGATCCACTGCTTCGCTGGGATTCCCAGCTCTCGCGGCTATACACGCCTGATCGGTCATCGGACCGATCAGAGTGAAGCCTGATCGGTCACCAGACCGATCAGAGTGAAACCTGATCGGTCACCCACACCGAACAGGACAGATGAACAGTGATTTTTTAATCAGATCCAAAGTCCCTGATCGGTCACCGGACCGATCCAGGACTTGATCAACAAGGGAACTCACTCACCGTCCGCTCCCTGATCGGTCACCAACCGTTCAGGAGCAAGGCAGTGAGGAAGCAGTCTGCTCCCTGATCGGTCACCGGTCCGATCAGGAGCCACACAGTAGGTTCCCAACCTCACTGTGTGCTCCCTGATCGGTCACCAGTCCGATCATACATCTCTGGATCGGTCACCAGACCGATCCACGAAGGAGCAGCGTGCCAATGTCCCTGATCGGTCACCAGACCGATCCAGGGACTCAAACCTATCCCTCCAAGCTAGGAATTCATCCACCTTAGCCCTCCAAGTTAAGGATTTTTCCATCTAACCCTCCAAGTTGGGAATTTGCACCTAACCCTCCAAGTTAGGACTTTTCACCTAGCCCTCCAAGCTAGGACTTTTCACCCAACCCTTCCAAGTTAGAACATCATCCAACCTAGCCCTCCAAGCTAGGCACCTGACCCTCCAAGCCAGGACTTTTTCACCTAATTCTCCAGGATGGGAATTTGCACCTTACCCTCCAAGTTAGGACTTTTCACCTAGCCCTCCAAGCTAGGACTTTTCACCCAACCCTTCCGAATTAGGACTTTTCAAATACCTAGCCCTCCAAGCTAGGATTTTTCACACCTAACCCTCCAGGTTAGGATTTTCCAACACCTAGCCCTCCAGACTAGGATTTTCAACACCTAACCCTCCAGGTTAGGATTTTCCAACACCTAGCCCTCCAGACTAGGATTTTCCATACCATGCCCGATCCCCGATCAGGACTTAATCATAATCAATAATCATCCACCTAAACTAAAATCGGTGTCAACACCAAAACAACAATCAGGGCCAGACTGCATCAACAATCTCCCCCTTTTTGTTGTTTGACAACCCGATTTTAAGTTTAGGGATTCTCAATCAATAGCTCAACTTTAGAATCATAGGGGAATCCAGATCCTCCCCCTACAACATGATCATTCTAATCTTAACCAATCCACACTCTTCCCCTTTGTCGAACACCGAAAAGGAGCTAGAGGGACTGTTAAGTTGTAAACAAACTCCCCCTCAACCCTAGGGGTATCCCAAATCAACAAAGATGTGATAGGTTGTTGGATAACCATACGAACACATGTGAAAAAGATAGAGCAAGATAGAGCAATCACATGCATCATATGAACACGAAGTATCAACTCACAAAGCATGCCACAACATTGATATGTATCAGGTAAACATGGCATTACAAGCATGAACATAGCAAAGTAGCAAATATGTAAATCATGATCATATAAACAACATGGCATCAACAATAAGCATACTAAGAGTAGATAAGCATGTAATTCAAGGTCAGACAAGTCAAAGCATAAAACAAGTAGCAACATACGTGTGGCACACGGCCACAATAGTTAAGTCACAGGGCATACAGCCCAAAAGTCATACAAGGCAAGAAAACATCAATCGTCCGCGACATCATCATCGGAATCATCAATATATATGATATCCCCGGGTGAGGGGCCACTGGGGGACGCACCATCAGGAAATGTATGATGATACCACTCTTCATACCATCTGTCCTGGAACGAGCTCATCTCAGAGACATCAGATGCGAGGACATCAAGACGGCGATCAACGGACTGAAACTCGGAGCGGACCTCTCGTCGCCAGTGCTCGAAAATATGCAATTCGTGCTGCAGCATCCGCTCTAACTCCGCAATCTGCCATCGGAGGTCAGGAGCCCACTCATCATAATCATCTATATCAGCGGGCTGCTCCTGGGAATGGGCTGCTCCTGGAAACTCCCCCATGTGTCTCTGATTCTTCCAACACAACCCTCATGATCCGACAACAATACCAGACTGGGCCAGCATGCGACGATCAAGTCGGCAGTCCTATCGCACCATAGGTATAGTACGACCCTGTGAAACATCGATCCCAATGGACTGCAGCCAGACAGTGATGATATAGCTGAATGGCATATAGATCGTCTGGCCATACCTCAGACCATGAACAATGATGGAGAAATAAATGGACGGTGCTATGTCAAAATCTAACTGCAGATGCATCCCGTAAAGCATCAGGCAGTGGAATGGATGGATCTCATCAAGATGCTTTGAAGTAGTTGGAAGAAGACAATTTGTGATAATCTTAAACAGAACATAATCAATGGGAGATAGATGGAGAGCAGGAAACGTGGGAAACGTACGGGTGTGCGCACCAGAACCCCGTGGCCTGGGGTGGCCTAGAAAATGCTCATAGATGGAGTCAGGAGTGACTCCAAAAAAATGATGAACCAAGCAGCAGACAAATTGAACCTGGGGTAACCGGCCCGGCCCCACGGAAGTTTCCCACCGGTCACCAGGGTAAATCGGGAAGCGCTCGCGGTGGCCAGTCTAGAAGCCCAGCGTCCCAGGGTTCGCGCCCCATTTGGAGGAAAAATTCCTGCAAAATGCGCCGTAGCTAGGGATCGAACCGCGGATGCCTGGGTAAACAACTAGTGACCTTACCGCTGCACCATAGCCCCAGGGGCAGTCAGGAGTGACTCCAGTAAAGGGGACAGGAAGAGGGTCAGGAAGATAGGGATAGAGCGAAAAGTCATTATTGGAGCGATGGCCACCTAGAAACACAGTGAAGGCTGATAAGGTAAAGTCAAGATCGACACCGGCGACATGGGTCCGCCACCCCGTGCCCTCCCCATTGGCCAGATTATTGTAGAATTCAGAGACCAAATCAACATTGATTGGCCTTTCCAAGAAAAGGATGTTTTGAAGCTCATAGTACTCAATGATTCTTCTCACTGTAGGACAATGTTCATAAACAAAAGTTTGGTCCACTGACCGACATGGCATTAGTTTGAAGTTGTGCCAATGAAAGTCTAGGGCATAGAGAATGTTCTGAAATCTAGTATGCGGGGGAGATGGAGGTCTCGGAGGAGGTGTAGAAGACGAAGGGCCTTTGCCCTTAGAACAAGTGGTATCAGAGCAAGGGGCTCTGTTTACGGCTTAACATCCAAGAGTTATCAACAAGATGGCTTTGAGAGAAGGCTTCTCTACCACCCGACCTCCATTCTTTGACGGCGCCGACTTTCAATATTGGAGATCAAAGATGGAATACTATTTGAAGATGGATATCCATACTTGGTTCGCGGTGAAGGAGGGATTCATCCCTCCTAAGGATGACGAAGGCAAAGAACTTGAGTCTTCACGGTGGACTGCCGAACAAACGCGAAAGAGTGAAGTCGACGCGAAGGCGGTTGTCACTCTACAATGTGGCATGAACAAAGACCAACTCATCAAGGTTGGTCCTTTCACAAGTGCGAAGGACTTGTGGAACAAACTCATCGAGCTTCACGAGGGCACCCGGGAATCAAGAATTGCCAAGAGGTATTTGTTCCTCAATCAACTCCAAAATCTCTCCATGAAGGAGAATGAGTCGGTAAGTGAGCTCCATAGCCGGTTCAAGGAAGTCCTCAATGGGCTTCATTCAATTGATGAAAAGGTCGAGAATCGCGACCTTGTGAGGTATGTCTTGAAAGCATTTCCAAGGAATGCTTTGTGGTCATCCATGGTGGATGCCTACAAGATATCCAAGGATTTATCTATTGTAAAGTTAGATGACTTATTTTGTGAGATAGAATTGCATGAAATGGCTAACAAAGGTCCCAAGGAGAAGGGGATTGCCTTAGTTGCAGGGGACCGAACCAACAAGAAGAAGAAGGAGAAGGAGGTCTCTTTGTCTTCATCCTCTTCCGAATCCGAGTCCGATTCCGAGGAAGATGGCAGCGGCTCTTCTTCCTCCGAGATGGCGACTTTGTGGGAAGAATGATGCGAAGGGATAGACGATTCAAGAGTAGAGGTAACTCTAGTGAATCCAAACTTGATAAGACTAATGTCTCTTGCTTTGAGTGTGGTAGGAAAGGGCATTTCAAGAGTGAATGTCCAAAACTCAAGAAGAAGGAGGAGAAATCCAAAAGAAAAGAAGAGAGATCCAAGAAGAAGAAGAAGGCTTTGATACCACTTGTTGGAAACGAGATGGCTAGAGAGGGGGGGGGTGAATATAGTCAATCACTTTTCTTTGAAACTTAACAAGTTTCCTACACTCAACTTATCAGTAGCACAGCGGAAGAAACGAAATGAAGCAGTGCAGTAAATGAAAACAGAAACTGAAAACAAACAACCACAATTAACAAGATCGCTAACAAGGAGGGTTTACAAGGTTCGGGGATAACTTGCCCCTACTCCTTGGCGTGCCCTTAAGGTGGGCGATCCCTTGATCGTCGGCAGATCAAGCCCCGGTTATCACCGGATAGAAATCAACCTCCTTCTCGGTGGAGAAACCTCTCCACAGTGTTTCAATCACAGATAAAGTTTAAGCACAAAGAAACAACTAGAAGGATCTTACTCAAACACTTAGCAAGGACAAGAACACAGCAAGCTTCCCTGAGCTCCACCCAATGGCGATCTCACGCAAGAACCCTTTCTCGTGTCTTCCCACTGTCGGACTCCAAGATCCTTGTTCTCTCCTTCAAGCGCTCAAGTAATGGATGATTGCTTCTCGAAATCAGTGGCTTGCTCAAAGTGATGAAGCTTCAAGAACACAGCAAGCTCGTAATGGAGAACTCAAGGCGCAGTAAGAAGATTAGTTCCAGAACTCTGCTTCCACGAAGCTTGCTTCCGCGCTTTTGATTCTCCACACAGCACCAGGTGACAACATCCTCCGTAGCCTCCAGCTGCCAATGCCAGCTACCACTGAGCCCTCTCTGGTCTTCCTGAGATCCCCTCAGCCAAGCCCCAGTCTCGGCTCCAGTCTGCAGCTCGGCCGTTGCAACATGAAATGGAGAATCGGACAAACCTGCTCCAAGGAAAGCCTCCATTGACCTCTCCTTGAGTGTTTGAATCCTCCCCTGTCACCTGCAGCTTAATCAGGGTGTTAGAGCAGCGTATCACACAGTAAATCAAATATCAGATGTAAGTGGCAACAAATTGGATATGGTCAGACGCGATCAGAGCGTCTGACAGTGCGATTTGAATTAAAGTGATCGGTCACCGGACCGATCCAGGGCGTGTGGGTCGGTCACCAGACCGATCCACTGCTTCGCTGGGATTCCCAGCTCTCGCGGCTATACACGCCTGATCGATCACCAGACCGATCAGAGTGAAGCCTGATTGGTCACCCAGACCGATCAGGACAGATGAACAGTGATTTTTTAATCAGATCCAAAGTCCCTGATCGGTCACCGGACCAATCCAGGACTTGATCAGCAAGGGAACTCACTCACCGTCTGCTCCCTGATCGGTCACCAGACCGATCAGGAGCAAGGCAGTGAGGAAGTAGCCTGCTCCTTGATCGGTCACCGGTCCAATCAGGAGCCACACAGTAGGTTCCCAACCTCACTGTGTGCTCCCTGATCGGTCACCAGTCCGATCAGACATCTCTGGATCGGTCACTAGACCGATCCACGAAGGAGCAGCGTGCCAATGTCCCTGATCGGTCACCAGACCGATCCAGGGACTCAAACCTAGCCCTCCAAGCTAGGAATTCATCCACCTTAGCCCTCCAAGCTAAGGATTTTTCCATCTAACCCTCCAAGTTGGGAATTTGCATCTAACCCTCCAAGTTAGGACTTTTCACCTGGCCCTCCAAGCTAGGACTTTTCACCCAACCCTTCCGAGTTAGAACATCATCCAACCTAGCCCTCCAAGCTAGGCACCTGACCCTCCAAGCCAGGACTTTTTCACCTAATTCTCCAGGATGGGAATTTGTACCTAACCCTCCAAGTTAGGACTTTTTACCTAGCCCTCCAAGCTAGGACTTTTCACCCAACCCTTCCGAGTTAGAACATCATCCAACCTAGCCCTCCAAGCTAGGCACCTGACCCTCCAAGCCAGGACTTTTTCACCTAATTCTCCAGGATGGGAATTTGTACCTAACCCTCCAAGTTAGGACTTTTCACCTAGCCCTCCAAGCTAGGACTTTTCACCCAACCCTTCCGAATTAGGACTTTTCAAATACCTAGCCCTCCAAGCTAGGATTTTTCACACCTAACCCTCCATGTTAGGATTTTCCAACACCTAGCCCTCCAGACTAGGATTTTCAACACCTAACCCTCCAGGTAAGGATTTTTCAACACCTAACCCTCCAGACTAGGATTTTCCATACCATGCCTGATCCCCGATCAGGACTTAATCATAATCAATAATCATCCATCTAAACTAAAATCGGTGTCAACACCAAAACAACAATCAGGGCCAGACTGCATCAACAGACACTAGCAGCTCGGTCAACATACTCTACAAGAGAGCGTTCAACCAGCTCTAGATTGAGAGGTCCCAGCTGGACCTGGTGGCGACCCCGTTGTTCGGCTTCACGGGGAACTAGGTCCAGCCTATTGGTTAGATCCGACTGGCCATCTCCTTGGGAGAGGAGCCACTGAAGAGGACTCGATGGTCCACTTTCTTGGTGGTAGACTCTCCCTCATCCTACAATGCCATTTTGGGCCGACCGGCCCTCAACGAGTTCCGGACCGTCGCCTCCACCTTTTACCTGAAGGTTAAATTCCCAGTCGAGGACAAGGTGGGAGAAGTCAGGGGCGACCAAAGAGTAGCCCGGAGATGCTACGTGGACGACGTCCAGGTAGAGAGTCGCAAGGCTCCGCGTCCCTTCTCTGATTGCAACATGGTCCAAGCCTCCCCTTGGTCTGAGTTGCATGATGATAAGGAGGAGGTGCAGCTCCTCCCAGATTGGGAAGATGCCCGAGTCAAGATCGCAGCAGGGTTGCTCGAGGAACTGAAGAAGCCCCTGCTGGAATGCTTGGCTCGAAATCAAGATGTTTTCGCCTGGTCAGTCAAGGAACTAAAAGGCGTCCAACCGGAGGTGGCGGAACACCGCCTCCATGTATATCCCCATGCTCGGCCCATGAAACAGAGAAAGCGGGACTTCAGCACCGAGCAAAATAAGGCGATCCGAGCCGAAATCGAGAGGCTAACGAAAGCTGGGCACATCCGGGAGGTGCAGTTCCCGGCCTGGCTGGCCAACGTGGTAGTAGTGCCCAAGCCAGACAATAAGTGGCGGATTTGCATCGACTTTCGAGACCTTAACAGGGCCTGCCCGAAGGATTGCTATCCCTTGCCTCGGATCGACCAGATGGTGGACTCAACAGCTGGCAGCGAGTTCATTTCCATGCTGGATGCTTACCAGGGGTATCATCAAGTGCCCCTGGCCGTCGAAGATCATGAGAAGGTCAGCTTCATCACAGCTGACAGTACCTACTGTTACACCGTTATGTCGTTCGGGCTGAAGAATGCTGGAGCCACCTACCAACGCATGATGAATAAAGTCTTCCGGGCCCAGATCAGAAGAAACATTGAAGTATATGTGGACGACATCCTCATCAAGTCCACCCAAGCCGAGGACCTGGTAGCGGATGTCGAGGAGACCTGTTAGACGCTGTGGAGGTACGGGCTCAAGCTGAACCCGGCCAAGTGTCTTTTTGGCGCCTAGAGTGGAAAATTCCTGGGATACATTGTGACCCAGCGGGGCATCGAAGCCAACCCTAGCAAGGTCAAAGCTCTGCTAGATATGCCCCCGCCCAGAAATCTCCGAGAGGCACAGCGGCTCACAGGGCGAATCACAACCCTGTCTCGATTTATCTCCCGATCGGCTGAACGAGGGTTACCTTTCTTCAAAACCCTTCGCAAGGCCACCAAATTCCAGTGGGACGCCGATTGTGACAAGGCATTCGAAGAACTGAAGACCTACCTTGCCGAGTTGCCCATGCTGGCTAAACCGAAGGTCGGGGAGACCCTGTATGTTTATTTGGCTGTGTCAGCTGACTCGGTCAGCATGGTCTTGGTTAAGCAAGAGGAGGCCGAGTAGCACCCGGTGTACTTCTTTGCCCATCTATTAAAAGGACTCGAGTGTCGATATACGACACTCGAAAGGTTGATGTATGTGTTATTGTTGGGCGCTCGGAGGCTCCGACCTTATTTCTTGGCACACCCTATTGTGGTGCTGACGAACAGCAGCTTGGGCCGACTGGCCTCCAATCCTGAAGCATCCAGGCGGCTGATTAAGTGGACCACTGAGCTGAGCGAATACGACATTCAGTATCAGCCTCGGCCGGCCATCAAGGCACAGGCCCTCGCCGATTTTTTAAGTGAGCTGCATGCGGACGAGGTTGAAGAAGCCTAGCAGATATATGTGGACGGCTCCGCAGCCCGGTCGGGGAGTGGGATAGGTATCTTGATGATCTCCTTGAGCGGAGAGCAAATGCACTTGTCGGTTAGACTGGAGTATCGGGCCATGAATAATGAGGCCGAGTATAAGGCCCTCATATATGAACTACAGGTTGCCAAGCATGTGGGAGCGACCCGGGTGATGCTTTATTCTGACTCCCAACTGGTGACACAGCAAATGGCTGGGCGATTCGAGATTAACAGTGATCGACTGCAAGCCTTCATTGAGGCTTATGAGAAGCTGAAGGCCAAGTTCAAAGAAGTGCAAGTAAGGAAGATCCCACGGGAGGATAACTTTAAGGCAAACGAATTGGCTAAGCTAGCCAGCTCAGTCGGCTCTTGGGTGCTCCCCCAGCCAAGAGGCCCGGCACTCCTAATCATGCAAATAGAGAGGCAAGCTGACTTGGAGTTAGAATCTGACTGGCGAACCCCAATCATTGCTTACCTTACAAGAGGAGTCTTGCCGGCCGACCGAGAAGAAGCTCGATGGCTCAAGAAGCATATAGCTCGGTATTCCATGGTCAGCGACGTGCTATACAAAAGATCGTTCTCCCCGCCTCTACTCAAATGCTTGGGCGAGGAGGATGCAGATTATGTGCTGCGAGAAATTCACTTGGGGATCTGTGGAAACCACGCAGGGGCTCGTGCGACGGCCCGAAAGGAGCTGATGTCGGGCTATTATTGGTCGACCCTGTAGAAGGACGCCAACGAGCTAGTCGCCACCTGCCTATCCTGCCAGAAGCATCATTGCTTACCACATCGACCTACAGAAGCTATGAAGACATCGACGGTCTCCTGCCCTTTTGATCAGTGGGGTATGGACATCGTGGGACCATTCCCGACTGCCGCAGCCCAGAAGAAGTATTTGCTGGTGGTCATCGATTACTTTTCCAAATGGATAGAGGCAGAGGCTCTATCGCGTATCACCGAGCAGACGGTCATGAAGTTCTTGTGGCGAGACATACTATGCCGATACGGAATCCCACACAAACTTGTGTCGGACAATGGAAGACAGTTCCAGGGTCGAAGGATACAAGAGTGGTGCGCGAAGTACGACATCAAGCAAGTCTTCACTTCTGTAGCCTATCCCCAAAGCAATGGCCAAACAGAAGTGGCCAACCAGGAGATCCTTAAAGGGTTAAAGACTAAGCTAGATCATGTTGGCGGAACGTGGGTAGATGAGCTCCCGAGTATCCTATGGGCTCTACGGACCACGATCAAAGAGACAACGGGGTGCACACCTTTCCAACTAGTCTATGGGAGTGAAGCAGTCATACCGGTTGAAGTCGGATGTGAGTCAGACCGGTAGGCGACCTATGATGAAGATAACTCGGAAAGGAGGCGATTGAAACTGGACCTGGTCGACGAAATCTGAGACAAAGCAGTCGCTCAGATGTTCGCGTATCGGCAGAAGATGAAATAGAAGTATGATCGGAAGGTATTGCTGAGGACATTCCAAGTGGGAGACCTTGCCTGGAAGAGGATCAAGCCCGTTGGGGATGTAAGCAAGCTGGAGCCGCAGTGGGGAGGACCCTTCAAAGTTATTCAGAAGCTCGCTTCGGGCTCTTATTACTTAGAGAACGAGAAGGGAAAAAGGTTGGATTGACCCTGGAGCGCGATCCATCTTCAGCCCTATCGGGCTGCTGAATGAGAAGTTATAATGTAAATGTAGAGCACTCATAACAGTGGAAAAACACAGTCCTCACCCCGCTCACAGATGCTCTAGACTCTCGAGCTACTATCTCACGGCTCGGCTGCTCAGTAAGACACGTGGCGGTCCACGCTCCCTGAGTCTTGCCCGACCGTGTGCGCCATTTATCCCGCGGCTCGGCTGCTCAGTAAGACGCGTGGCGGCCCACGCTCCCTATGTCTTGCCCGACCATGTGCGCCATTTATCCCGCAGCTCGGCTTCTCAGTAAGACGCGTGGCGGCCCACGCTCCCTGAGTCTTGCCCGACCGTGTGCGCCATTTATCCCGCGGCTCGGCTGCTCCGTAAGACGCGTGGTGGCCCACGCTCCCTGAGACTTTCCTGACCATGTGTGCCATTTATCTCGCGGCTCAGCTACTCAGTAAGTCGCGTGGTGGCCCACACTCCCTGAGTCTTGCCCGACCGTGTGCGCCATTTATCCAGCGGCTCGGCTGCTCAGTAAGACGTGTGGCAACCCACGCTCCCTGAGTCTTGCCCGACCGTGTGCACCATTTATCCCGCGGCTCGGCTGCTCAGTAAGACGCGTGGTGGCCCACGCTCCCTGAGTCTTGCCCGATCGTGTGCACCATTTATCCCGCGGCTCGGCTGCTCAGTAAGACGCGTGGCGGCCCACGCTCCCTAAGTCTTGCCCGACCGTGTGCGCCATTTATCCCGCGGCTTGGCTGCTCAGTAAGATGTGTGGCGGCCCACGCTCCCTGAGTATCGCCCGACCGTGTGCGCCAAACTCTTGCCTCGCCAGTAAGTTATAAGTAGACCAGCTTCCACGCCCCACTAGATTCAGTGTCTCCGATCGGACGCGTAGCGGCCCACGCTCCTGAGAATCAACCTGAGTCAGTGTCCAGACTTTCGTCTTCGCACGAGTGACATTTATCCGTCTGATAGGCCCTCAGTCGGACGCATGGCGGCCCACGCTCCCTGAGTCTTGCCCGATTGAGTGCGCAAAACTCCCAAAGTCCTAGAGCAAGAACATCTCCTGGACATCTCCTTGACTTGGTCGCCCCCTAAGCAGGACCCGAGTGAAGGCACCATGGCGAGCCTTTACGAGGCCCATGACTCGACAAGAGCACCATGAATTGCCCCAGTCGGCAACTTCATTCGATTAACTCTGAGTAGTTCTCCAAGTACTGGATCACTCACTTTCGCTTGAGCCGTTATTACGCTTAAGTGTTTCGCTCTGACAATCGCAAAGTGTGGATTATTCTTGCCCGAGTGGCCAACGCGAGTGGAAGGCATACTACTCGCATGCTTCGCATACGCATGCAATAAGGCAGATCTGGGCTGGGGTATCCTCACTCGGGTTAGTAACACCGCTCAGATTCTGGGCGCTTAAAGCCTCACAAAGACGCAAGGAATAGGAAAAAGTTGGCATTCTTAATATCAAAGCTATTACAAAAGCGAGGCGTAGCCTCTCTTCAGCAAAAGAAAACAACATCACAACTGCTCCTAGTTCACGGAGCTCGGCGGATCTTCTTTTGGGACTTGCCCTAGAGCAGGAAGTCGGCATATTCTTTAAGGCACTGTATACGCCGCTGAATCACCTTTAACACGGATGCTTGGACTTCATGTTTTTGTTGAAGCTTACCAAGCTCCGCAGCGCAAGCGGCCCGCTCTCCCTCCTTGGCCTTGGCCTTTAGGTCGGCCCGGAGAGTGGAGATGACGTGGTGTGCTTCAAAAAGTTGGGTCTTGAGCGTGATCAGTTCCTCGAGGTCCCAAGCTGGTCGCGCCACCTGTCAAAGAATGACAGCAAGTGTCAGAAGCAAAGGAAGGAAAAACGGAAAGAACATCTTTCATAGCCTGAGCCCCCTTGAGTCGGCCTCTGTGCTCTCGCCTGAGCAGAGTTTCTAGGCTCGCCGAGACAGGGCTTCAGACTCCCTGTCCAGACCGCTCCTTGAACACGAGTCACTAGCTAGGGCCCCGCGAGTGGTGGCACTTGGAAAGACTGGCTGAGGAGAGCTAACAACAACATCGTCACCAGCAGAGGCCCATAGTCTGGGAGAGGTTGGTGAAAATGCACTAAAAAAGGGCTCCCCGAGCTGGTATTGGCAAGGGCAGGGGCTGTCTGATAGTAGCCCCTCCAGCATTAGCCGAGCCAGTATTGCCAACCGGCCGACATACAAGACCGCCTTGGGTTGTGCAGGAGCACCCACTGCAGGGAACGAGGTAGAAGAAGAGGAAGCCCCGCGAGTTGTAGCGCTCGGGGAGGCTGCCCTTGTCAAAGGCGAGTAAACACTTGTTCCCTCAGCAACAGAAGGCACCAGAGGGAAAGCTCTCGACTGAGGAAGGGCAGCCCCCCGAGGCGGCGGAGGAAGAAAGGTCCCACGGGGCTGCACAGGAGGAATTGCCTCCTGAACTTTGTACCATAGGGCGGAGGCTACGGGCCCTGTGCAAGCAAGCGCCTCAGCCTCCTCCACAGGCCAAATCAGAGAGGCAGCACCAAGTGAAAATGAAAAATTAGCCGACCGAAGCAGCTGACGTCGGGTCTCCAAGGGTAGGTCGTCCGTATCGGTGACCCCCATATTGGAAGCTGACCTTTCCTTCGCCGGTTCTTTCCCTTTACATGAAGTAACTTCGCAAGGGGAAATGATGGCCGAAAGCACCCTCGCCGGGAGAGGGGAATCAGGGGGAGACATCATTTCAAGATACTCCCAATCTATGTCTTCCGAGGAAGACATATAATAGTCATTCGAGAAAGTGTAGGATCCTTTGGTGGAAAATAGCTCCTCGGAGGAAGTGGTGGACATATTGTGAGATGGCGGAAAAACGGAAAGGGATAGGAAATATTGGTTTTGCCGGTGTTTGGGTTGGAGATGACCCCGGTAGTCATCGCCTATATATAGGAGAAGATGAGCAATCTCATCCGTTCAGAGAAAACCTCGATAACTCGCAGGATCAAACGGTCGTCCTTTGTTATGTCAGGGGGGAATACCAAGGCTGGACGTGACAAAGGCATACAGGCAGTGTAAGGCGATTCGTCGCCCGAGGTACTCGCTACCGATGATTGACGTTTCGCTGCCCGATATGTCATTCACCCATTGATACGTTCCATCACTAGTTAATACAGTCGTCGAAAGTCAAGATATGAATCGGTCTGATATGACAATCGAAAGGAAGTAGACAGGCTAGTTCCAGCCAATCCCTTGGTTCAAGTCCCGGTCAGACGCATGGTGACCCACGCTCCCCGGGTTCCGACTCAACCAAGCGGTCGAACCTTCACAAACGGGCCAGCTCCCGCAAATCCCTTGGTTCAGGTCCCGGTCGGACACGTGGCGACCCACGCTCCCCGAGATCCAACTCAACCAAGTGGTCGGACCTTCACAAACGGGCTAGCTCCCGCAAATCCCTTGGTTCAGGTCCTGGTCAGACGTGTGGCGACCCACGCTCCCAGGTTCCTGTTGGTGCAGGCAGCACCTAAGTCGAACCTGGGTTTTGATATTGGCAAAGGGTTCAAAAGTTAAATGTTATTTTGGTCTAATATGCTCACTAAGTGTGCAGGAAAGAAGCTCTAGGTACACTAGGCATGAAGTCCTGGTCGAGGACTGGGCACGAAGCCCTGGCAAGGAGCTGGGCACCAAAGACCTGCTCGGAAGGTGGGCACGAAGTCCTAGTCGAGGACTGGGCACGAAGCCCTGGCAAGGAGCTGGGCACCGAAGACCTGCTCGGAAGGTGGGCACGAAGAGATGGTCAGGTGCACCGGGCAAAAGTCCAACCGGAGGAGCCGGTTGGCAAAAGGTAAACTCTCCTGAGAGGAGTAGGTGAGGACGCGCTCCCCGTCGAGGGAACAGTAGGCGTCGGCTCGACCTAGGGTTCCATTTTGGGAGACCTGAAGTCAGAACCAAGACAGCTACGGCTGTAAAAACTTAACATTTCTTGCCTTGCTTGTTGTGGAACTAACAAGGAACGTGTTTCTGCAACTCAGAACGCCCCAAAGGAGAGGGGCAGCAGCTGGGCAAGGCGCCCGGGAGGTCCCGGGCGCCCAAGGTCAAAGCCAAACGAACAGCTAAGCAAGAATCGCATCGGAAGCTCACTGGGACAGGCGCCCTCAAGGTCCCGGGCGCCCTGGATGTCTCAGGCACCCTGAGTCTAAGCCAACCAGCGATTGAAGCGATATCAGCCGTGAAGCCAGCATACCAAGTCAACCGGGGTGCCCCCAGTGTCCCGGGCACCCCCGTCAGCTCCGAGGGCGATTCTGGAGGGATAAGTGCTGACCGAGCTTTGGATGAGGTTTCTCGGATCCGAAGGCACGTGTCAGGTGCCCCCAGCGTCCAGGACGCCCCCAGGAGTGCTATAAAAGGGGCTCGACCCCAAGGCTTCAACATATCAATTTTCCAACGCCTCTACGCTCTTCGTTCAAGCGCTCTACTCCGGAAACCTCCGATCTCGAGATTCTAGCGCCGACAACGACCCTTTGCTCCGAAGTACGATCCACACCGGGCGTCGGTAACAAAGAGTATAATTTTCTTTATTGCACTATTATTGTAACAATCTTTGTAAATCTTTGCGCCATTATAGAATTGCCCGCAGTAAACGGTCAAGGACCGTGGGCCTTGGAGTAGGAGCCGACCGCGACTCCGAACCAAGTAAAAACACTTGTGTTCCGTGTGTTTTGTGTTAAATTTTTGCTGCGCATTCTCTTTTCTAATCCGAAACATTTTCACGATATTCACCCCCCCCCCTCTATCGTGTTTCCTCGATCCAACAAGTGGTATCAGAGCGGGGAAGCTCAAAGTTGGTGTAACCACCAATTTGAGAGTTTTTCAGATTTTCACGAATCTTTTTTCTTGAATTTTTATCGTTAATCGAGGTTGGTGCAACACCACTCGATAATTTCTTTTAATATCTTATTCCCGCACAGCTAATCCAAGACCAAGTCTTGGGATAGTTTTTTTTGTGTTATTATTTCAGTAATTACTAAATAGCCATGCAAGAAGGGTTCAGTACAGCCAGACCACCACTTTTCAGTGGGGAGGATTTCTCCTACTGGAAGAGTCGGATGGAGGTTCACCTGAAAACTCAGGTGGACATGTGGATAATAATCCAATCTGGACTGAAAATCCCAAAAAACGCTGAAGGAGTGCCACAATCTTACACCGAATGGGATACCGCACTGAAAAGAAAGATCGAGGCGAATGCTAAAGCAACTCAAACACTCCAATGCGGCCTAACCAAAGAAGAGCTGAACCGGGTGGGACCATTCAACAGTGCAAAGGAACTCTGGGGTAAGCTAATTGAGTTGCACGAAGGAACCTCCGACACCCGAATCAGCAAGAGGGACCTACTACTAAACAAGCTGTACACAATCAAGATGAACGACAGCGAATCTGCAGCCCAGCTCCACGCTAGAATTCAGGAGCTAATGAACGGTCTACATACAATCGGTCACAAGGTAGAGAATGTTGGATCGAGAAAACCGATAGAGGGGGGGGTGAATATCGGAAATCGTTCGGATTTGAAGAGAGAATGCGTAGCGGAAGATTAAAGTTAAAAATACACAGACACAGGTGGTTTTACTTGGTTCGGAGCCTAGGTCAACTCCTACTCCAAGGCCCACGATCGTTGATCGTTTACTTTGGGCAATTCTATATGAGGCGCAAAAACAGTTTACAAATATTGATTTACAAATATTGCACAGTAAACTTTTAATAATTAAAAAGACTCTTCTTTTACCGACGTCCGATTGTAGGTTGACTTTATTCGGAGCAGCGGGACGTCGTCGGCTCGAGTTGGGCAGTTTTCGGAGCGAGGCGCGAGAGCAGAAGAGCGTAGAAGCGTTGATTCGAAGTGATGCTTGAAGCCTGGGGTCGAGGGCCCTTTATATAGGGCCTGGGGGCGTTCGGGACGTCGGGGGCGCCCCCCCACGTGTCACACGATCTGCCTCGGTCTCGGTCAGCTTCTGTCCCTTCAAATTCGGGATCAAACCTTGACTGGGGCGCCCGGAGCGCTGGGGGCGCCCGGGTTGACCGGGTCAAAACTTTATCCCTTGGCTTCGCTTGGTTGAGCTTCGATGCTTTACTGTTGGGGGCGCCTGGAGCGCTGGGGGCGCCCGGAGCGCTGGGGGCGCCCGGGACAGCGAGGGCGCCCGGGAGCACGGGGGCGCCCGGGAGTTGCACTGTCGAAGCTGCTTTGCTTTCCTTGTGTTTTGTGTTCACCTTGGGGGCGCCCGGGACACTCCGGGCGCCCTGGTCAGCTGTTGCCTCATTCCTTTGAGGCTCTCTGAGCTGTAGACACTCGTTCCTTCGGTCCTGCATCCAGGGTTAGTCCAAAACACAATAAAACAATAAAATATTAGTTTATACAGCTTTGGCTATCTTGGTTCTGACTTTGAGCCTCCAAAATGGAACCCTAGGTCGAACCGACGCCTACTGTTCCCTCGACGGGGAACGCGTCCTCACCTACTCCTCTCGGGAGAGTGTACCTGATGCCAACCGCTCCTTTGGTTGGACTTTTGCCTGGCGGTCCTTTGCCAGGTCTTGGATACCGAGTTGTCCTTCGCCCGTTGCCTAGCAGTCCTTCGCTAGGGCTTTTTAGTCCCTGGCATTCCTTCGCCAGTGCCTAGCAGTCCTTCGCTAGGGCTTTTACCCTGGCATTCCTTCGACAGTGTCTAGCAATCCTTTGCTAGGGCTTTTTACCCTGGCTTTCCTTCGCCAGTGCCTAGCAGTCCTTCGCTAGGACTTTTTACCCTGCACATTAGAGTGACATGTTAGATTACAACTAAGACTTAACTTTTGAACTATGTTGCCATTATCAAAACACAGGTTTGACTGTGGTATTTTTTGCACCAACAATCTCTCCCTTTTTGATTTATGACAATCCTAGTTCAAAAAGTTAAGTTTAATCAAGAGCATAAAAAATTTGTTCCCTCCCCCTAGAGGGAATCTCCCCCTTGATTTTTCAAAATTTCGTGGGGTTCTAAGTTTTTTTAAAGAGCTTTACTTAAATGATTTTGCACTTTGAAAACTTATGTTTGGGTACCTTGGAAATCTTTTGATAGCTTAAGTTTTAAAAGTACATAGAGTAGTTTTTGAAAACGTGAGTTTAGAGTACTTACAAAAAATTGATGCCTTAAGTTTACAGTACTCAAAAGTTTTGAACACTTTAAGTTACGTACTTAGAAAAAAACTTAAGTACTTAGAAATTTTTTGAAAAGCTTAAGTACTTGGAAATTTTGAAAAGCTTAAGTACTTAGAAATTTTGAAAAGCTTAACTACTTAGAAATTTTGAAAAGCTTAAGTACTTAGAAATTTTTGAAAAAACTTAAATACTTAGAATTTCTTTTTTTGAAAAAACTTAAGTACTTAGAAATTTTTTGAAAAGTAAGCTCTCTTCTTTCCTATCTTGGTATCAGAGCCTTAAATTTGAATAAAGGATAGAGTTAAAAAAAATTTTGAGTCAAAAAAAATTATTTAAACTCTCTCCTTTCCTATCTCTCCCCCTTTGCCATATATCAAAAAAAATAAATGTAGTAGAAATAAAATTCCATAAAGAAAATAACTTTCATAAAGGAAAATATGATTTTGCTGTATTGAACCAATTCATGATAAGACTTGATCCGAATCAGTTAATTTCCTCTTGTAGGGACCTGTCTAACCCAATTAGCTACTTACTAACTGTTATAAACAGTAGTTTTTGCTAGGGTTAGTCAAGTTAAGTGTTTCTGTTCAAGTTAGATTTTCTAAACTTGACACTTAACTTGATTGCTATATAAGTTGTATTTAGTGCCCCAATTACTGCAGATGCACTGACTTAAAGCATCTTGAATTAAGGCAAAGACCTAAGCATCTCAACCCTTTCTAGGTTATCACTCAAAAGTACCCTAAAGTGCTTGTGAGATGTTGGCTTCTAAATCTATAGGTGCATGCAGTTCTAGGGTTAGGGCCTAGGCTAAGTCCATTTGCGAAAAAGCCCTAGTTTTGAAAGGGGATAGTTTTAAAAAAAAACTAAGTTGGAAAAGATTTTAAAAACTGATTTAAAAAAAAAACGACAGTTTTTCAAAATTCCTTTTAGAAACTGATTTTTAAATTAAAGTAAAGCAGGAGAAAAAGTGAGTTAAACTACTCTACTGAACACAATCCAGACCAGATACTCAAGTCAAAGAAGTAGGTTAACTAGTTAAACCGGGGTACAGTACAGTCAACCATGAGTCAAGTTTTTAGTTATTTAGTACAATGCCGAAGATGATCTAACTAGGAAGAAGGGCCAGGGTGGTCAGATGAGCCGGGCTGCCATGATCGAAATAGTGTCATCATCTCGTGATACTGTGCATCTCTGGCCTCCCTCTCAGCTCTAAGGGCGCTCATATACTCGGTGTAGTAGCCCCAATTTGTCTCCAAGTCTTCGGCATGATTGGCCTCCACTTCCTCTCGGAGGCTCTGGACATGTGTTTCCAGCTGTGTCACTCGATCGTAGAGTGTCGGTGGAGGATGCTCGTCTATGTGTGCTTGGGCCGCTGCTGCTATGTCTCCAACATCCACCTCTACCTCCTCATCTGAGTCGATCGGAGGCCCGGCCTGCTGTCGTCTCCAACTCAAAACCCCGGTGGCCGATACCTCTAGACCGGCTAAAGAGAAGTTCCTAAATCCTATTTCGTCAAAGTCGGTCATCGCGGTTATTTCTCCCACGGTAATGTCACGACCGTGGTGATGAAGGAGGGAGGTGATGATGTGGCAGAATGGAGTGCACACTCGTCCCTAGGTCGTAACACTGGACGCATGCAGAATAGTGTGAAACATGTGTAGTCCAATGTCAATGTCAAGGTGATGGACGAGGGCATATAAGAGGAAGGCATGAAAGGGTCGCATAGTCCCGAGATCCCTAGTTGAAAGTGGTAAGATACAACGGACCAGGACTCTGTATAGGGCATAGTCCTGTGCCTGAAGGTCAACGGCTTGGAATCGTCTATTTGGGGGGAGTCTAGCTTCCCTATAGAAGTAGGAGTGGATAGTGTCTAAGGTGATGTGAGAATAGGAAGGATCAAATGGAGGGTTCCTAGGTGGATAGCAGCAAAATGTGGACTGGGAGGGTCGCAGTCCAAGGAATCGGTTCAACAAAGTAGGGGTGATAGTCAAAGGTATCCCTTGGACAGTAGTGTGAAACATGAGATTATCTTGTCGAATTATGTTGTTGTAGAACTCTGCACATAAGGATTCATTAATGGTATGTGTGCAGAAGACAAGATTATCTAATTGATAGAAGTTGATAATATTCATGGCTACGGGGCATGATTGGGTAAAGAAGTGCCTATTAAGATAGCTTGTTTTAATAGACTTGTAAATGGTTTGTGCAAACTTATTACATAACTCTAGGGTAGGGAACCTAGGGTCAGGACTTGGTTCGGCACCGGGGTTGGCCGGGTTTGGTCGACGTCTTCTAAGAGAAGAAATTATGCATTTAAAGAAAGTTTAAAGGAATTGCAAAAATAAATTAACTTAATGGCAATAAAATTATACCGGGCAGCACGGGGAGGCATGGTTGAGGATGAGGGCTTGCAAGATCTCCTTGGAGGGAAAGAAGTGAAGAAGGAAGTTGATTTTTGGTGTGGGAGGAGAAGGAGATTCGGGTGCCTTATATAGGCAAATCAACGGGGGTGCCCGGGATAGTGGTCACTACCAAGGGCAGTGACTGCGACTGGTTGGGGGCGCCCAGAGCCGTCCGGGCGCCCTTGTCAGGCTGCTTTTGCAGCTTTTGCTGCATTGAGTGTGATGGGGGCGCCCGCGTGGTTCCGAGCGCCCTGGTCAAAGGTCAGATTCAGCTTTTTTGCTTCAAGAGAGGGAAAAGGTTTGGTGGGGGCGCCCGAGTGGTTCCGGGCGCCCGGGGCTTTATAGGAAAAAAAACAAGTTTTATGTCTTGTCATTGTTTGACCATGGTTTAATCGGTTTGATCATGGTCTAATTGGTTTGACCAACGTTTGAATTGCTTTGACTTGTGGTTTGACTATTTTGACCATGGTTTGACCATGTTGACCACGGTTTGACCATGACCTTAATTATAGGATTAACTCATAATATAGGCAAAAGTATTTCTAATTGAGTCTTAATCTTACTGTCTCACCCAATCTAGGGTTTTCAATCACGTTAGCCTTATAGGTTTTGTGAGACAGGTTTTGATAAATAAAATAATTTTGAAAAATTATTATTTATTTTGAAAACATTAAATTAATTTTTGAAAACAGTTAAGTTTATTTTGAAAGGACGTTTGAATCTATGCTTAACTGAAAATTGTGTTAGATTTGAATTTTACAAAAAGTAATTTGAATTTGAAATTCAAAAATTGGCTTCCAGGTCTTGGCGAGGCACTAGGCCTTCTTTGGCCGTAGCCTTATTGGATCATCAACCCTTTCCTTGACAAAGCCGTTTAATGAAATTTCATTTTCAAAATTAATCTTTGAAAAATTTCTAGTCTAATTAGTTTGAGTTTTGGATCGGTAGCTTCGGCTAGTTTCACCAGTCTAAAGAGACCAAGTGAACTTGATCTTATTAGAATTGGTTTCCCTAACATACTATCATCTCACCTCCACCCAATACTATGTTGTCAAATTTCAGTTAAGTTTGTTTAGTCCTTATACTAACCTAAGTTTAAGCATGGTAAATTGCAGAAATTTAAATAAACAATCAAACATGCAAATTGCAAGAATTAAATTTTATTTAACAATAAAAATAGTTTTTAATTTGGCTCCCCCTGGACTATAGCCACGATAATAATTAGGCAAGATGTGAATCTTGTCCTTGGGGATCCAATACTGATTTGATCCAGTTGGTTTGTTCAGGCACAGTTTAGGTACCCATGCCTGAACTTTACTTCTGGACTGATTCAGTATAGCAAAGTAAGATCTTTGTCGGGATTTGATTCTATAACCAAGTCCGGATCGATTTAGAACTGATTTCTGTTTTCCAAGAATCATGTCAAGATTCTTGGAACCAGATGTAAATCGTTCTAAGGCCGCTCTAAGATCCTTAACCTGAGTTTTCAGGGAGGAGTTCTCTTTCTCAAGTTTTTCAACTTGAATAGGAGTTCCTTCTTGAACTTTCTCGGCTAAGGATTTAGAGTCAGCTCCCTCTTTCAGGACTTTTACTTCCTGTCGGAGAGATTCGACTCGGAGTTTAGCTTTCGCCAAATCTCGAGAAAGATAGGAAATAAGTTCGTTCAATTGACTTTTATTGAAACCGCTTACCTTGATTTCGCCATCTTCTGAAAAGGTTAGTCTGCCGTCGTCCTTTTCTGACTCTGACTCGGTCTCGACTTCTTCTGAAGCGGTCAGCGCTAGTAGGTTTGACTGGGGTTCTTCTTCTTCTTCTTCTGATGAAGATTCGTCCCAGGTTGCTTGGAGTGCTTTCTTTCTTTTTGTCTTTTTGTTCTCCTTTAGGTTTGGACACTCCGTCTTGTAGTGGCCCTTCTTCTTGCACTCATAGCAGGTTACGTTGGGCTTGTTTTTGTTATTCGCGGGTTCAGCTGGTTCGTCCTTTCTTCGGCTTGTCCTCCGTGTGTTGACTTGGTTTTTCAATTTTTTATAGTAGCTTCGGGCCAGTCGGACTAGCTCAGATTGATCTCCTTCTTCGTCTTCTGCGTCTGAGTCTGAGTTGGACTCGGGTTCAGGTTGAGGTTTCTTCTTTGTCGATCTTCCAATTTTTCCTGCAACAAAGGCAATACCTTTCTCGACCATATTGGTGTTAGTCTATTCGTATAGTTCTAATTCGGAAAATAATTCGTCTAATTTTATTTTGGAAAGATCCCTCGAAATCTTGTATGCATCTACCATAGATGCCCACAAGGTGTTTCTAGGGAAAGCGTTTAGGGCATACCTGATTAAGTCACGGTTTTCAACCTTGTGACCTATAGTGTTAAGACCGTTCATTAATTCTTGGATTCGTGCGTGAAGTTGGGCTGCTGTTTCGTTGTCGGCCATTTTGATGGTGTACAGTTTGTTCAGGAGCAGATCCCTCTTGCTGATTCGAGTGTCTGATGTTCCTTCGTGCAGCTCGATCAGTTTTACCCACAGCTCCTTGGCACTGTTGAAGGGGCCAACTCGGTTCAGCTCTTCTTTTGTTAAACCACATTGAAGAGTCTGGGTCGCCTTTGCATCGGCTTCAATTTTACGCTTCAGGGCGTTGTCCCATTCTGAGTAGGTCTGCGGTACTCCTTCAGTGTTCTTGGGGATTTTCAGTCCGGACTGGATGATAATCCACATGTCCACCTGAGTTTTCAGGTGGACCTCCATTCGACTTTTCCAGTACGAAAAGTCTTTTCCACTGAAAAGTGGAGGTCTTGCGGTGCTGAATCCTTCTTGCATGGCCATTTAATCTGAAAAATAAGAAAACTAACAAAGAAAAAAAAATTTCCCAAGACTAGGTCTTGGATTAGTAGTGTGGGATGAATAAAATGAAATAACGAGGGGTGTTGCACCAACCTCGATTAACGAAAAAAATTCGGACGAAATATTTAAAGAAAATTCGAACGAGAAAAAGAAAATAAAAATTCAAACTGGTGGTTGCACCAAGTTTGAACTTCCCCGCTCTGATACCACTTGTTGGATCGAGAAAACCGATAGAGGGGGGGTGAATATCGGAAATCGTTCGTATTTGAAGAGAGAAAGCGTAGCGGAAGATTAAAGTTAAAAACACACAGACACAGGTGGTTTTACTTGGTTCGGAGCCTAGGTCGACTCCTACTCCAAGGCCCACGATCGTTGATCGTTTACTTTGGCCAATTCTATATGAGGCGCAAAAACAGTTTACAAATATTGATTTACAAATATTGCACAGTAAACTTTTAATAATTAAAAAGACTCTTCTTTTACCGACGTCCGATTGTAGGTTGACTTTATCCGGAGCAGCGGGACATCATCGGCATGAGTTGGGCAGTTTCCGGAGCGAGGCGCGAGAGCAGAAGAGCGTAGAAGCGTTGATTCGAAGTGATGCTTGAAGCCTGGGGTCGAGGGCCCTTTATATAGGGCCTGGGGGCGCCCGGGACGTCGGGGGCGCCCCCCCACGTGTCACACGATCCGCCTCGGTCTCGGTCAGCTTATATCCCTTCAAATTCGGGATCAAACCTTGACCGGGGCGCCCGGAGCGCTGGGGGCGCCCGGGTTGACCGGGTCAAAACTTTATCCCTTGGCTTCGCTTGGTTGAGCTTCGATGCTTTGTTGTTGGGGGCGCCCGGAGCGCTGGGGGCGCCCGGGACAGTGGGGGCGCCCGGGAGCACGGGGGCGCCTGGGAGTTGCACTATCGAAGCTGCTTTGCTTTCCTTGTGTTTTGTGTTCACCTTGGGGGCGCCCGGGACACTCCGGGCGCCCTGGTCAGCTGTTGCCTCATTCCTTTGAGGCTCTCTGAGCTGCAGACACTCGTTCCTTCGGTCCTGCATCCAAGGTTAGTCCAAAACACAATAAAACAATAAAATATTAGTTTATACAGCCTTGGCTGTCTTGGTTCTGACTTTGGGCCTCCAAAATGGAACCCTAGGTCGAACCGACGCCTACTGTTCCCTCGACGGGGAACGCGTCCTCACCTACTCCTCTCGGGAGAGTGTACCTGATGCCAACCGCTCCTTTGGTTGGACTTTTGCCTGGCGGTCCTTTGCCAGGTCTTGGATACCAAGCTGTCCTTCGCCCGTTGCCTAGCAGTCCTTCGCTAGGGCTTTTTAGTCCCTGGAATTCCTTCGCCAGTGCCTAGCAGTCCTTCGCTAGGGCTTTTACCCTGGCATTCCTTCGCCAGTGCCTAGCATTCCTTTGCTAGGGCTTTTTACCCTGGCTTTCCATCGCCAGTGCCTAGCAGTCCTTCGCTAGAACTTTTTACCCTGCACACTAGAGTGACATGTTAGATTACAACTAAGACTTAACTTTTGAACTCTGTTGCCATTATCAAAACACAGGTTTGACTGTGGTGCTTTCTGCACCAACAGAGAACCGTAACCTGATCTGGTATACTCTTAATGCTTTCTCGAGAAATACTCTGTGGGCATCTATGGTAGATGCGTGCAAAGTTTCAAGGGATCTTTCTAAAATCAAATTAGATGAACTATTTTCCGAACTTGAATTACATGAGCAGACTAACTGCACCCTGGCCGAGAAAGGCATTGCTTTTGTTGCAGGCAAGACAGGAAAAATGGTCAAAAGGAAGCCTCAACCTGCACCCGAGTCTGACTCAGACTCAGACTCAGAAGACAGCGAAGGGGATCGACCCAAGCTGGTCCGGCTTGCCCGGAACTATTACAAGGAATTGAAGAATCAGTCCAACAGAAAAAAGCCAGCCGAAAGAAGGAGGATCCGGCTGAACTATCCAAGAACAAATCAAGTGTGATCTGCTTCGAATGCAACAAGAAGGGACATTTCAAATCGGAATGTCCTAATCTGAAAGAAGCCAAGAAGGCAAGAAGGAAGAAGGCCCTTCAGGCAACGTGGGACGAATCTTCCTCCGAAGAAGAAGAATAGGCCCCTCAGTCGAACCTGCTCGCCCTAACTGCTTCGGAAGAAATTGAGACCGAGTCATAATCGGAGCCGGACGACGAAAAACTCACATTTTCTGAGGACGGCGAAATCACTGTAAGTAGATTTTCTAGAATTCAATTAACTGAATCAATTGCTTACCTTTCTCACGACTTGGCGTAAGCCAAAATCCGAGTCGAGTCCCTCCGACGGGAAGTAAAACTCCTGAAAGAGGAAGCTGACTCTAGATCCTTAACTGAGAAGGTTCAAGAAGGAACCTCTACTAAAGTTGAAAAACATGAGGAAGAGAACTCCTCCTTGAAAACTCAAGTCAAGGACCTTAGAGCAGCATTAGAACGATTCACTTCTGGTTCCAAGGGTCTTGACATGATCCTTGGAAAGCAGAAGTCGGTTCTAAATCGATCCGGGTTAGGCTATCAAACCAAGGCGAGACAAAGATCATAATATGCTGTACTAAATCAGTCTAGACCTAAAGTTCAGGCATGGGTACCCAAACTTTGCCTGAACAATCAAACTGGATCAAATCAGTATTGGATCCCCAAGGACAAGATTCACATCTTGCCAAACCATTATCGTGGCTTTAGTCTAGGGGGAGCCAAATTAAAAATAATTTTCATAGTTAAATGAATTTCTTTTCTTGTTTAAATTGCATGATTGCTTGTCTATTTATTTTCTGCAATTTACCATGTTTAGACATAGGAATGGTTAGATTAAGGACTAAACCAATTAACCGAAATTTGAACGACATAGTATTGGGTGGCGGTGAGATGATAGTATGTTAGGGAAACCTCTTTTAATAAGGTCAAGTATACACTACTTGGTCTCTTTAGACTGGTGGAACTAGCCGAAGCTACCGATCCAAGACCCAAACTAGTTAGACTAGAATTTTTCAAAAAGTAACTTTGAAAATGAAATTTCATTAAAAGGCTTTGTCAAGGATAGGGTTGATGATCCAATAAGGCTACGGCCAAAGAAGGCCTAGTGCCTCGCCAAGACCTGGAAGCCAATTTTTGAAATTTAAATTCAAATTATTCTTTGTCAAATTCGAATCTAACATAAATTTTCAATTAATCGTAGATTCAAACACTCTTTTTCAAAATAAATTCAAAACCAATTGTTTTCAAAATTAATTTAACTTTTTCAAAATTAATCATGATTTTTCAAAATAAATTCTTACTTCTATTCAAAACCTGTTTCACAAAAACCCATAAGGCAAACGTGATTGACAACTCTAGAACGGGTGAGATAGTCCTTAAGCATGTAGACTCTAAATCTAACTTAGCTGACATATTCACCAAACCCCTACCTGAGTATGAGTTCAGCTCACTAAGAAGACAGTTAGGGTTATGCTTGGTAGAATAGGTTTGCTCTACTTCTGTTTTAGTAAAACTGTTTTATTACTTATCAGTTCCTACTTAATTTGAAAAATTATTTTTTTTAACAATTTTTCGACTTAGTTTTTTTTTGAAAAATTACCCCCTTCAAAACTAGGGCTTTTTCGCAAATGGACTTAGCTTAGGCCCTAACCCTAGAACTGCATGCACCTATAGATCTAGAAGTCAGCATCTCACAAGCACCTTTGAGTACTTTTGATTGATCACCTAGAATGGGTTAAGATGCTTAGGTCTTTGCCTTGATTCAAGATGCTTAAGTCTGTGCATCTGCAGTAATTGGGGCACTAAATACCAATAAACAGTAATCAAGTTAAGTGTCAAGCTTAGAAAATCTAACTTGAACAAAATACTTAACTTGACTAACCCTAGCGAAAGCTACTGTTTATAACAGTTAGTAAGTAGCTAATTGGGTTAGACAGGACCTGAAAGAGATAATTCAAATTGATTTGGTTCAGTTTATATCTTGAATTGGTTCAGTACAACACCTTACTTCTTTTGATATAATGTTTTGCTATATTATTTTTTTTTTTGATATATGGCAAGGGGGAGAGATTGGAAAGGAGAGAAGGTTTAAAATTTTTTTTTCAAAATTTAAAACTTTATTTATCTCCTTTTTCAAAAAGTAAAATCCCTTAAGCCAATTGCACAAAATTATTTCTAAGTACTTGACTTAAGCTGTTTTCAAAATTATTTCTAAGTACTTGACTCAGCTATGTTCAAAATTTCTCTAAGTATTATGTCTAAGTACTTGACTCAGCTATGTTCAAAATTTCTCTAAGTATTATGTCTATGTACTTGACTCAGCTATGTTCAAAATTTCTCTAAGTATTATGTCTAAGTACTTGACTCAGCTATGTTCCAAATTTCTCTAAGTATTATTTCTAAGAACTTGACTTAAGCTATGCTCAAAATTTCTCTAAGTACTTATGTTAAACTTCTCTAATAGAAAAGTTTCTAAGTATTTTCTTGAAAACTTTCTAAAATGCTAAAAAGATTGGAAATATTTTCACAACTCAAAAATATGGTAGAAATTCTTTTTGTATTAAAAACTTCAGATTTTCTAAGTATTAAAACTTCAGAAGAAGTTTAGAAAATTTTCTAAAGTGCAAAAACTAAGTAATTTACTTGAAAATTTTCTAAATTCTCTAAGTGCAAATTTTCCAAGTGCTCAACCCAAAATTTTTTTTGGAAAATATTTTCTAACATACATTTATTTTTTGGAAAAGATTCTAAGTCTTGAAAAAAAAAAATTTCAAACCCCGCGAACCTTTGAAAAATCTAGGGGGAGATTCCTTCCAGGGGGAGGAAATGAAATTGGAATTTTACCTGTTTTTGGTTAAACTTAACTTTTTCAACCGGGTTGCCATAAATCAAAAATGGGGAGATTGTTGGTGCAGGCAGTACCTAAGTCGAACCTGGGTTTTGATATTGGCAAAGGGTTCAAAAGTTAAGATGTTATTTTGGTCTAATATGCTCACTAAGTGTGCAGGAAAGAATCCCTAGGTACACTAGGCACGAAGTCCTGGTCGAGGACTGGGCACGAAGCCCTGGCAAGGAGCTGGGCACCGAAGACCTGCTTGGAAGGTAGGCACGAAGTCCTGGTCGAGGACTGGGCACGAAGCCCTGGCAAGGAGCTGGGCACCGAAGACCTACTTGGAAGGTGGGCACGAAGACCTAGTCAGGTGCACCGGGCAAAAGTCCAACCGGAGGAGCCGGTTGGCAAAAGGTAAACTCTCCTGAGAGGAGTAGGTGAGGACGCGTTCCCCGTCGAGGGAACAGTAGGCATCGGCTCGACCTAGGGTTCCATTTTGGGAGACCCGAAGTCAGAACCAAGACAGCTACGGCTGTAAAAACCTAACATTTCTTGCCTTGTTTGTTGTGGAACTAACCATGGATGCAGGGACCAAAGGAACGTGTTTCTTTAGCTCAGAACGCCCCAAAGGAGAGGTAGCAGCTAGGCAAGGCGCCCGGGAGGTCCCGGGCGCCCAAGGTCAAAGCCAAACGAACAACTAAGCAAGAATCGCTTCGGAAGCTCACTGGGACAGGCGCCCTCAAGGTCTCGGGCGCCCTAGATGTCTCGGGCGCCCTGGGTCCAAGCCAACCAGCGATCGAAGCGAAATCAGCCGCGAAGCCAGCAGACCAAGTCAACCGGGGCTCCCCCAATGTCCCGGGCGCCCCCGTCAGCTCCGAGGCCGATTCTGGAGGGATAAGCGCTGACCGAGCTTCGGATGAGGTTTCTCGGATCCGAAGGCACGTGTCAGGCGCCCCCAGCGTCCAGGGCACCCCCAGGAGTGCTATAAAAGGGGCTTGACCCCAAGGCTTCAACACATCAATTTTCCAACGCCTCTACGCTCTTCGTTCAAGCGCTCTGCTCCGGAAACCTCCGATCTCGAGATTCTAGCGCCGACGACGACCCTCTGCTCCGAAGTACGATCCACACTGGCCGTCGGTAACGAAGAGTATAATTTTCTTTATTGCACTACTATTGTAACAATCTTTGTAAATCTTTGCGCCATTATAGAATTGCCCGCAGTAAATGGTCAAGGACCGTGGGCCTTGGAGTAAGAGCCGACCGCGACTCCGAACCAAGTAAAAACACTTGTGTTCCTTGTGTTTTGAGTTAAATTTCCTCTGCGCATTCTCTTTTCTAATCCAAAATGGTTTCACGATATTCACCCCCCCCCCTCTATCATGTTTACTCGATCCAACAGTTCCGACTCAACCAAGTGGCAAAGCCTCCTCAGGCAAGACAACTCTAGGTCGGGTGCGTGGCAACCCACGCTTCTCGAGCACTATTTGATGAAAAAGGCTTATCTCTCAAGGCAACTGGGCAGTAAGCGGGCCTAATACGCTTTCTCAAATGGTGGCCTCGCGCTCAGTCGATTGGCCCGAGAGACCTACGACTTGTCGTTGCCATCCCTGAACATCCCGCTCGAGCACTTGTAAAGCCTGGCAGGTTGGGCGCAATCTTTCCCGTGTAGCCAGCTTTTAAAGGTTGTTGCTCCTTAACCTCTCGGCTTAGTAGCTTACGCGGTAGAGGCGTATCTCGAGCCAAGCGCTCAAATGGATTTCACATGGATCATCAACACTCGACAATAAGAGAAGTTGTAAGAGGCCCCAGAAGAATGAAAAATTTGCATTCGGCCAAGCAAGGATGTTACATAATCATGGGTCAACCGCCCTTACACATGCAAAAAGGAGAAGGAAGAAAACAAGAGACCTGGCCCTCACTTAAAAGGCTCTTTAGTTACATCAGGGAGGTCTTTGCACATATCCTAAAACCGCACTGCGGTGGTAGGCAGATCGGGAGGCAGATACCCGCAAAGCCTGAGCTGCTGAACGACACTAACTCCCTAGTGCATCATTACAGACAGAAATCACCGGGAGATTTCAGGCAGTGTGGGCCGGGGCATTGATGCACTCGAGCTTGTGCTCTTCCAATCGTGTGGCTTCAGTTTCCTTGTAGGAATGAAGCTCTGACAATTCCTCTCTGGCTGCTTCCCACTCTGATTTCTCCTTCAGCAGCTGCTCAAGCTCCTCCTTCTGATCTTGTAACAATTGGTCCTTGGAAGAGAGCTTGGCCGACAGCTCAGTCATCCTCTGTGTTTGAGTCAGGGCCTCCACACCTCTGGCCTCCAGTTGGGCCCGAAGGGAGTCATTGACAGCGGACGTCTCCTGGAGTTCAGTCTTCGCCTGGACCAGCTTGTCCTGGGCCTTCGCCTGAAGAGCCTAGGCCTTCCGCTCAGCATGCTTCAGCGTGGAGAGCCGGATGTTTGTTTGGGACGCCGCCTGGTGTGCTGTCTCGATCTGGCCATGCACCGCCTCAAGTCGCTCTTCAGAGCGAGCTAATTGATCTTGTAGGGTCTGAACCTCGGCTCGCAAGTGATTCAGAGTGGGCTCGTCGGCAACAAGCTGAGAGTGAGCCAGCTGGGTCTTTAGACGCTCCACTTCTCTTTCGGCCTTGGCCCAGAGCTCGGCCCGAGCCGAGCTCTGGGCCAAAAGTGACATAGAGAAGCCATGACAGTCTCTCACGAACTGCAAAATAGATATCGGTCGCATGGATAAGAAACAAAATGTTCAATAGAGGACTCGGTTCGTCCAGACATACCTGAGTGGCCTTGAGAAAAAAGGCATCAGCTTTATTGCGAGGGCCCTGAAAGTAGGATTCCTCAAGTCCCTGAGCATAGCGGTCGGCCACCGACCCGTACAGACGAAGATCCTAATGCCGGTCAGGTAGTTCGCCCGAGGGCATCCTCAGGTGATAGTCGGCCCGAGTGGGCACCAAAAGGTGCATCATCAAGTGCTCAACTGGCCCTTCAGTAGACGGGGTCCTCGACCCCTCGGGCATGGGTCGGTCAGAAGCATCGGGGGAAGCAGAGGGGTCGGCAAACGGTATGATGATAGGAGGATCAGCAGCAGGAGCGGCAGTCAGGTCGGCCGCAGGAGTAATGGCCGGTGGGTTGACAATAGAGTCAGCGGCTGGAATGATGGCGAGAGGGTCAAGGGTAGGGGCTGCATAGGGAATAATGGTAGTGCAAGCAGAAGGGGCTCCCGAGTCGGGAGCCGCTCTCTTCTTCTTTTTCTTCCTCTCCAGATGTTTGTTGGAAGAAGGGCGAGACGAGCCCCCTGTCGGGGAAGACGCTCGTCGACGCTTGGAAGAAGCGCGTGGTCTGGTGGTTGTAGGTGGGGTTGTCTCGGAGGTGATAGGAACTGATTCTGGTATGGTCGGAGTCGGGCCCGCCGAAGCATCCTCTGCCGAGATACCTCCTCTGGTAGCCAACGCAGTGGCAACCCGAGCCCGCAGCTCGGCCTCATCTAATCTGAAGCCTTCCCTCATAGACGCGGACAGCAGCAGGGAAACTTCGAGAATAAAATAAGCTCAGGCATAACTAAAGGCTGTGCAGAGAAGGCAGTGTAAGACTTACCGATTACGGACAGTGAAGGAGCCGAACTAGGGCTAAGACCAAAGGTGGAAAGAATCCCCTCCTTCAGCAGATGTCCACCATGAAAGTGCTTACCCTCTAGCTCGGCTGCGACATTCTGGTAGGCCGCGGAAGTGCGATAGTGTCTAGGGAGGAGATCGGAAACAGGAAATTCCTCGATCCAGGTGGTAGGCCAGCCCGGGCCTGAGATGGACCCAATGAAAAAATAACGCTCCTTCCATCCCTTGTTAGAGGTGGGAAGATTCAAGAGGAAGGAAGCTTTGGCTCGAGCTTGGAAGAAGAAGTCGCCCGACTCTTGCTGTTTGGGATAGAAAAGGTAATGGAAATTCTCCGGCTCCAGGGGGATTTTGAATAATGAAAAAATGATGACTGAGCCACACATTAGGTGTATGGCGTTGAGAGCCAATTGAGGTAAGGGAATTTGAAAGTAGTCGCAAACAGCGGAAAGGAAAGGATGAATGGGGAAGCGGAGACCGACTTGCAGGTGGTCTCGAGATAATGCAATATAGCCCAGAGGGGCAGAATCGGGTCGATCAGTCGACTTGGGAAGGCACAGTTGATGGTGGGAGGGGATTAAAAAGTCCGACCGTATTTGCTCCAGGTCATAGGCAGTGAGGGTAGTGACCATGGTGGAGTACCATGGCGGAGAAGGGGAGGAAGATAAAGAAGGAGAAGCTATCGTATGGGAGGGAGAAGGGAAGCTAACCGATAGGAGTCGCCGGCGAAGGAAGTTGAGGAGGATGAACTATTGGAGCCCTAGCAGCACTCGAAGCGGCGGAAAACGATGCGGGGGTTCGAACGCAAGGAGAAGAATGGTCAGATGAAAGGCCTACTTATGGGAACGGACGAAAGACGCCGGTCGTCCGATGAAGAACAGGGGGAAACGGGCGACCCGGCCGGAACCGTCTAACCAGGCTCGGATGAGGTTCAGAACGGTAGAACACATGTGTGGGCAGAACATTCACGAAGAATGATGGCATACCCTTTGGTATGCGAGCACAAATGGCTCAGGGGCGCGAGTCCTAGGTCATTAAGGCGACAATTAATGGGAAGATATGCCTTGTTCTCAAAAAGTGCGCCAGGCTCGAGCCAGGGTCAGGGTCTAGTCAGTCAGACTGCGTGCCTCCTTCGACTAGACTTGAGGGGGATGCTTATGATCCCGGGTTAGCTTGCGTGTAGCCTGGTCCGGCAGCCTGGCGTCTAGTTAAAAGGAAGATGGTTAGTGGGCTGGGAAGACCCGTAAGATGGACGTCGCTCAGATCCAAGCCCTTGAACGGACGCGTGGTGGCCCACGCTCCTTAGGATCGAGCTGACCCAAGCTTGAATGTTGGTACTCTAGTACCCCTCCATGTTTGGCTCCCCGCCGACGCGTGGCGGACCACGCTCCGAGGGTAAGCCGAACCGGAGGAAGCGTTACTAGACGCCTCATCAGTCAGTGCCCCAGTCGGCACCCTCATAGGCCCTCAGCCGGCCCCATTACTTAGTGCCCCAGTCGGCACCCTCATAGGCCCTCAGCTGGCCTCGCCACTTAGTGCCCCCGTCGGCACCCTCATAGGCCCTCAGCCGCCCTCATCACTTAGTGCCCCAGTCGGCACCCTCACAGGCCCTCAGCGGCCCTCGCCATTCAATGCCCAAGTCGGCACCCTCATAGGCCCTCAGTCGGCCCTGACAGGCACAGCTACTCCCTGACACCAGACTACCAGAAGCTGTACGGGGTCGGCGCAGGACTGATGCCATTCTGGCCTTGAACAACGGATATCCCGCCGAGGTGTTGATCTTCCTGCCATACCCTGTTCCCTCGTACCACGACCACAAACGCTGATGTCAGGCCGAGCGGCGTCCAACTGCACCAGCTATTAAGTTGACAGTGCTCATTTCCTTAATACAGTATGTGCTACTTTATTCTGCCACCTCTGGGCATGCATTACCTTGTCCTCGCTATATGACAACAGGTGGTAGGCGAGGCAGGAGCTGTTAGCTTCCCCGGCTATATAAGCCTCCTCACTCCGCATCTCTCAGGTACGCGCGATAGTGCAAGTTCATACTGTTCTATTGTTTTCCATCGCCACCGTCGAGTACTGACTTGACCGTCGGAGTGCCTGGCCTGGGACTTTTCCCAGCGGGTTCTAACGGTCTATGTCTTGTAGGTTAGAGGCGATCCAACTCGGTAGACCACCTCAGCGACCTCGCTCTCCCAGGAGGCCTAACCAGCTATAGGAGCGTCCAACTCACTTTGCGACAGGATCAATACTCAACCTACTTAATTCACTCATTTCACTTAGTCATTTAAAGTCACTTAGCATAACAATCAAACTCTCGGGAGGGTTATACGATCTTCTTGTGGCAAAGAAATACGTGGACGCACCATCGATCGCAGAGATTCTTTCTCGGCGAAACAACATTTCATGCAAAATATATTTCGCTCATTAGAGATTTCATGTCATTGTATTACAAAAACTTGTTGTATACGATTCGACTTTTGCCAATTCGACGGAAAAAATAGAAAATAAAGTCAAGTGACTATGCAGTGCCATCCTGTTTGTTTGTCCTCGACGTGACTCATTGTGCTCTTCAATTTGGAAGTCACGCGAGCGTAGTGCAGTGTCGACTGCTCTGTTTGTCATGACTCTCATTACCATAAACAAAAAAGGTTGTAATTCAGTGCGTAGACACGAGGCTTAGGCTTAGGTCTAGGGACACCAATGCAGCGTACGCCTGGAGAATAAAAGGATAATGTATATCTAAAAGATCTAGCCAGGAATCTGTAGCTTGGTTAAACAAATACAATAGTGCATGAACGTCCCTAGCAAGGATCATAGCTCAAGAATTCATCCAAAGGAATGCATCTGGAAAAGCAAAGCTACGGTGGAATTGAATGCTGCTATTCCTCATCGCCGTCGTACTCAAAAGGTATAAATTAAACTATTAGGTTCCTGTCTCTGGCTTTGTACTGAAAAGGTATTCTTGAAGGTGTACTGCAGAATCTTGAACTGATATATTGTGTTACTTAAATTGTTAACTTTATCATTGAAGTGCTTGTACCAAGAGACTCTGAATCGTTGATCCAAAAGATGAGGTGATTTTTTTAAAGCTCGATTAAAGTCTTGTCTTTCAAGACCATAAAATATCATAATCACATAATTTATCTTTCAAACTCTGACAGTTTCGTGAGATTCGATGTTATTCAACCTCGTTAATTATTTTTTTTCCCCTTTCTTCTCTAATTGCTAGGATGGACCAGCTCACTTGATATAAAATGTCAGTTTACAGATGGAGCATTAAGCTTTTTGGAACTGATAATGATCATTAAGATCTTTAAGTAAGTAGAGCACTTAGAGAATCTCCTTCGTTGTCTTTTATAAATACCGCCATTCTCCCTCTATTTCTAGTCGACTTTGGTCTCCACCTCCGAGTGATTGATTACGATGTCGGTAGATGTACTTCAATCTCCATTCCAGATCGAGAAGCACGGATGGCTGGCTCCGGAGGAGCAGCAATGTCCTGCTCCGCTGGAGATGGTCGCCGTGGAAGATAACAAGCTCAGACCCGATGATCAATTAGACATATGGAGCCGCATTCATGCTGAGAAGGTAACCGAGCCACCGCCAGTGGCGCCTTACCTTCATCCACTGGTTCGACGTCGCTCCTTGAGCTCGATGAGCCTCCAGATTTGCACGGAGAGACTCGGGTCGGAGACCGGCTCCGACGACTTCTCCTTACTCCATGACGTCGTTGAAACAGAGCATGCGGAAAAGCAGAGCGTTGAGTTCGTGCACGAGGAGAACATCGTGGTCGTCGACGAAGCAGAGGGGCGCTATCGCCAAGCGAAGGGGACGATGCTGGTGAACTACAATTGCTCCATCGGGCGGAGGACGCCGGCTCGGTGTTTCCCGCCGCCGCTTCCGTCCGTCGCTCTCAGCGACGGGCGGCCCTGCCACAAAATGCGGCCCTACCGCCGCGACGGTCGCCTGGTGATAGAGGCTGTGCCGTCGCCGTCGAGGAAGTACCTCCACGCCCTGCGCGAGGACGGGCGCCTAATCTTATGCTTCGTGGAGCCTGCATCCGACGCTATGGCATTTCAGCAAGCAGAAGAGAGACGTCAGTTCGAGGAAGACAATATGGGACTTGGAGGGAAGACGGAGCAGAGCAACGAATTGTCGTTGACATCGAAGCGGCACGATCGGGAGGAGATGATGCGGAGGTGCAGCGAACTGAGGGAGACAGCTTGGTTCATTTGTGATCCCTGCATTGCGACTTCCTATTAATCCACCGCATTGCTTTGTATTCCTATCTAATTATCTCTCGAATTATCGAGACCGCATACCCTGTTTTATTCTGCATTGCCTACGAAATTATTCTGAACGTGTGTTGCCGTTGATTATAAATATTCATGAACATAGTTTGGTCGTCGGACACAGGTTCAGAAAGTTTTCCTCAGGGAATTTATGTAGGAAATGTTGAATACGATTTTGCAAAGCAAAATTTTGATATCATCGATGGTTGAAAGTCAAGTTTGACTTCAAAATTGAAATCTACGTTTCGCGTAGATAAATCTGGACTATTTATTTGCTCAAAATCAATTAAAGGTGAATAAGAAATTAATTGTTCAAGATACGCTCAAATGAACATTAAAAAAAAAGATAGGGCTTTAGTCCCACATTGCTAACCGGCGAGACTCAATGTTTCCTTATATGTGTTCCTGTACTAATGTTGTTAATATAAAAGCACAGGAGGCCCTATCCTTAGGTGAGCAGGTGCTCGCACTTGCGAGCCCGCCACCCGCGTACATAATGGGTGCTTTGTTGACGCACTTTGCACTTCGCGAGGAGCATTGAAAAGCTTTAATTTATGCTCCACGTGACGATGATGTATCGTGACCAAGTGGCGTCACGTGGCATGTCGGTGTGACGTGTCATGATCAGGTGATGTCACGTGGCATGTCGGTGTGACGTGTCATGATCAGGTGGTGTCACGTGGCATGTCGGTGACGAGACAGTGCTTATGTGGCACGTGAGTGTGTAGAGAACAATGACTGGATTGGGCGAACAGATGGTGGCCGTCGGATCAAAAATCTGAACAGATCGCAGGAAGGTGCGATCTGGAGCGTCGGATTCAAATCTAACTGTGAAGAGGGAGGATGAATTTGAGGCGTCGAATTAAATGTTCTAATCTAGCGGCTGAGATCAAGATGGGATTTGAAGAATTATAACTCTTCAGATCAAGGAACGAGATTAAAAGACCTTTAAAGGGTTATACCCTTCAGATCAAGGGACGAGTTATAACTCTTCACTCAATATAAATAGATCTCTCCACTTGATCATTTCATTCATTCAAGCATTGCTATCTAAAAGCATTTACACTCATACATTTTCTACATCGAGAGTCCAAAAAGCCTACGGAAAGGTTCGCCGGTCTCGAAATTTGAAGTGCTACTATTCCGAGACGACGTCGTTGTATCTTGAAAATGAATTGCTGCTATCCGTGAGCACCAGTAGTGGAGCAATATCGTTTTACAGAGAGTGTCGAACACTAGCCTCGACCTAAACCAATCAGTTTGCTTCCTCCGAAAGCAACCTCCCGGAAGATCCGACGGTCGTAAATCGACTAAGTCAAATACCGAGGAGATACAAGTCAGTAACCAACAATCGTAAAACGATATTCGGCAAACTGATATGGCCAGAATCAACGATGTACCAACCGCTATCCCTCACGCCAAGAAGCCGGAGAAATTCAACGGAGCCGACTTCAAAAGATGGCAGCAGAAGATACTATTCTACCTGACCACGTTGAACCTTGTACGGTTCCTGTGTGAAGACCTGCCAGTCGCTACAGAAGATAATTCCGGGAGCCAGGTTGCTCGCGATACGTGGTCACACGAAGACTTCCTGTGCAGCAATTACGTTCTTAATGCGCTGGATAATGCGCTATATAACGTATATTGCATGATAGTGACGGCCAAGTCACTGTGGGAATCGCTGGAGAAGAAATACAAAATTGAAAACGCCAGACTGAAGAAATTCATCGTCGGGCGGTTTCTCGATTTCAAAATGGTGGATTCCAAGAGCGTCATGTCTCAGGTCCAAGATATGCAATTGATAATGCATGATCTGGACGCCGAAGGAATGCCGTTGAACGAGTCATTCAAAGTTTTTGCTGTAATCGAGAAACTCCCTTCGTCTTGGAAGGATTTCAAAAATTACCTAAAGCATAAGCAGAAGGAGATGGGACTTGAAGACCTCATCCTGCGGCTGCGAATAGAGGAGGATAATAAAAAATTATCCGACTCTAGAGGAACAAAGCGGACAGTCGACGAGATGTCCAACCTGACGGAACCAAAAGTCAAGAAGCCGAAGCAACCGAACCAGAAGAAAAGGTTTAAGGGCACGTACTACAATTGTGGAAAGTTAGGACACATGTCCAAAGACTGCAGACACCCGAAGAAGACAACCAAGAGCCAGAAGAATGTTGCGAACCAACTCGCAACCTCCGCTGACATAGATCTCAGCGCTCTGGATTTCACTGCGGTCGTGTTCGAAGCCAACTTGGTGGACAACCTGAAGCAGTGGTGGATCGATACTGGAGCAACCCGCCACGTTTGTTCGGACAAGGCGATGTTCCCCAAGTACACCCCGATAAGTGGAAGAAAGCTCTATATGGGCAACTCCACGACGTCCTCAATTATTAGACTCGGGACAGTTGTTCTAAAAATGACGTCTGGGAAGGAGCTAACTCTCATTGATGTGCTCCATGTTCCCGACATCAGAAAGAACTTAGTTTCTGGATCGACACTTGTTAAAGCCGGATTCAAACTAGTGTTTCAATCCAACAACTTTGTGCTTGCGAAGAACGGTGTCTTCGTAGGAAAGGGGTATTTAGAACAAAATTTGTTCAAGATAGTTGTAATGACTGTATACCGTAATTTTGATGGTAATAAAGTAAAAGCTTCCAACTATGTTGTTGAGTGTTTTAATTTATGGCATGATCGGCTTGGGCATGTCAATAATAATACTCTGAAATGTCTTATCAAACTAAATTTATTACCGAACATTGATGTTGACGAAACACACAAATGCGAAGTGTGCGTGGAAGCGAAAATGACGAGACTACCTTTTCATTCAGTGGAAAGGTCAACGACTCCTCTAGAATTAATACATAGTGATCTATATGACTTGAAATTCGTGCAAATTAGGGAAGGTAAAAAGTACTTCATTACTTTTATCGATGACTGTACGAGGTTCTGTTATGTCTTTCTTTTAAAAGTAAAGACGAAGCCCTAGAAGCTTTCAGAACCTATAAAATGGAAGTTGAAAATCAACTTGAAAAACGAATTAGAATAATTCGTAGCGATAGAGGTGGAGAATATGGTGCACCGTTTGATGAATTCTGTTCAGAATCTGGAATTATCTGAAGGATCGTCTAAGGCGTGCAGAGGGCAGGGGGGTGAATGTACTTTTTCGGATCGTTTCGATCTCTACAGAATTGTTAGCACAGCGGAAATAATATGTCAAGGAAAATGAAACAATGCTAACAAAAGTATTTTACTTGGTATCCACCCAGATGGGTGACTAATCCAAGGATCCACGCCGCGAGCACAACTTCCACTATGAAAATCTCCTTCAGGTAGAGAAACCTTTACAACGGCGATCTTCCTCTTTACAGAATGAAGTAAATTGAGTGAGAGGAAGCAAGAACACTTTTCAGTTGGGCAGCACCTCGTTATTGTACGGAACCGTACCGTACACGTGCAAAAAAGTGCTCCTTTTATAGGTGAAAATGACAGACTCGCAGTCTGTCCAGCCCCGCACCAGTCGACTGCCCCAAGGGCAGTCGACTGGGCCAGCATTAATTGCTGGCCAACGGCTAGCCAACAGCTAGTTTCGGGGTATACCAGTCGACTGGTCCGAGGCCGCAAACTTTCTGTGGGTTTTGGCAGTCGACTGCCTCCAGGCCAGTCGACTGCCCTGCCTCCCAGCTTAGTTCCAGCGACTCCGAACCTTCTCCTTCGCGTGTGCCTTCAAGTCTGCTCCCTTGACTCGCCCCTTGAAGTCTTCTTCCTCTGGCTATCGTCCCTCGGATGCGCACGCAAGCCTTCCCTTGGCTTGCCTCCATGCCACCCTTCACGTGTGCCCTTGAAGTCCACTTCCCGGCTTGCCCTTGGAGCTCTCCTCCCTCGGCTCTCGTCCCTCGGATATGTCCACTATGTGTGATTCTCCAAGTCCTGCAAACTCAATCACACACATCAAATACAACATAACACTCTAACCTTAAACCTATTCGCCCACACATCAAAACCATGATCTTCCAATCATTTAAGGGTTGATTGCCTCAACAATTTCCCCCTTTTTGATGTGTGACAATATGTTTAAGTTAGAGATAAACAACAACCACAATAGCAATAGCAAAACATAACAATTGAAAAATTAAGACATCCCTAAGAGGTAACCTCCCCCTTAATCTATGTATTCTTTCAATTCTACTCATAATCCAAGTTAAGTTTCCACTTAACAACAATAATATGTTAAAAATATAAGACATATCAGAACCTAAGAGGTATCTCCCCCTTAATCCATGTCTTCTCCATTTTAAACATTCAAGTATTCAAGTTCTAAGTTAGATAAAATACCTAAAATCATCTATTTTAAGTCAAAATTCTAACTTAAACCATCCATTCTCCCCCTTTGACACCATCAAAATGATTGCCTCAAGCAACCAAACCCTATGGCATCAAATGTGAGAATATGAAATTTCTGAAATTTCTCACAGTGGCTGAAAACAGGCGTGCCAGTCGACTGCCCATGGGGCAGTCGACTGATACTCTATCAGTCTAATTTTTCAGCTTTTCTGCCAAATTTCAGAAACTTCCAGAAAATTCTAAAAAAATCTAAAATTTTGCATACATGTTTGAAATGTTATACTTTATCAGGGAAAAATATTAAACCATATAAAATTTCAAACATGCATGACTTTTGACAAAAATCCAAAATCTTTGAAAACCACTACATTTTGTATCAAACTTTGAAATCAATTTTGCAATCATATGAATTCTAAAAGCATGGCAAAGTATGTAAGACACAAAATGATTTTCAAAAGTTTAAAATGTCCAACTATGATCTTTGGGCAAAGTATCCATTGATTAAACACTTATCTTCCCCATAGTTGGTCTAGTTTTCATATATTGATACTTTTAATGGTTCAACAATGTGTCACAAGCACAAGTGAGCCAAATGTATCACCCTAATGGATCAATCACCCTTATTCAAAGCTAATGTCTCCAAGTTCATCCTATACTTCCACAAAACACATTCCAAGGCCTCTTCTTAAGGATGTGAACTCCGATTCCGGAAGAGGCTTGGTAAAGATATCGGCTAGGTTCGACTTGGATTCAACATAGTGTAGTTCTATGTCTCCTCTTGCCACATGGTCTCTAATGAAGTGATGTTTCACTTCAATGTGTTTTGTCCTAGAATGGTGAACCGGATTTTTAGTTAGGTTGATTGTACTTACATTATCACACAAGACTTTGACCTTGGTGTAATGTAGCTCATAATCCTCTAAGGTGTGCATGATCCAAAGAAGTTGGGAAACACACCCACCCATTGCCACATATTCCGCTTCCGTTGTTGATAGGGCAACGCATGGTTGTTTCCTACTACTCCAACTAACTAAAGAAGACCCAAGGAATTGACACCCTCCACTTGTACTCTTCCTATCTAACNCTCGATCAGGACTTAATCATCATAATCATAATCATCAACCTAAACTAAAATCGGTGTCAACACCAAAACAACAATCAGGGTCAGATTGCATCAACAGACTCATCTCAAATTCATCTTCCATACACTTGATGAATTTTTGTAGGAAGTCATTATTTGTTGACCCAAAAATGATATCGTCTACATAGACTTGGGCAACAAATATCTCCTTATCCTTAGATTTTAGGAATAATGTAGGGTCAATTGTTCCTCTCCTAAACCCCTTAGACACTAGAAATGAAGAAAGCCTTTCATACCAAGCCCGGGGAGCTTGTTTCAATCCATATAAGGCTTTTCTTAATTTATATACGTGTCTTGGATAGTTAGGGTCCTCAAACCCGGGGGGTTGTTCTACATAGACCTCTTCCTTAATGATCCCATTAAGGAATGCCGACTTCACATCCATTTGGTGGAGTGTGAAACCCATGTGAGCGACATAGGCTAGTAGAATTCTAATTGATTCTAACCTAGCTACGGGGGCATAAGTTTCATCATAATCTAGTCCCTCAACTTGGTTAAACCCCCTAGCTACCAATCTAGCTTTGTTCCTAGTGATTTTACCTTGGTCATCTAGTTTGTTCCTAAACACCCATCTAGTGATTACAATAGTACAATCATTTGGCCTAGGAACTAACTCCCAAACTTCACTCCTCTCAAATTGATTTAGCTCTTCTTGCATAGCTAAGACCCAATCAACATCTCCCAATGCTTCATCAATGGTCTTTGGTTCTAATTGGGAGATTAGAGCTATTTGACTAATTTGGTCCCTAAAATAGGACCTAGTCCTTACTCCTTGAGTGACATCACCCACAATTTGGTCAATAGGGTGATCATGGTGATGTCTCAAGGGTCTAGAGGTTGTAGGTTCATTTACTCCTTCTTCCTCATCCTCTAGGGTACTTCTTACTCCCCCTTGATCATTGCCCTCCAAATGTAGGTCTTGAATTCTTTGGGCAAGGGGTTGGACCTCTTCTATATCCTTATCAATTGAGGCCTTCCTAGGGTAGGTACTACTTGTTTCATCAAATTTAACATTCGAGGACTCCTCAATCACCTTTGTCCTTTTGTTATACACTCTATAACCTCTACTATTTGATGAGTATCCTACTAGAATCCCTTCATCGGCTTTTGACTCAAATTTCCTTAGGTCATCTTTGGTATTTAATATGTAAACTTTACATCTAAAGACTCTAAAATAATGGACTTGAGGTACCCTTCCATTCCACAGTTCAAAGGGTGTTTTTCCTAAAAACCTATGTACCAACACCCGATTTTGGATATAGCAAGCGGTGTTAACCGCTTCGACCCAAAAATAGCTAGGAAGGGAATATGCATTAAGCATAGTCCTAACAGTTTCTTGTAGGGCTCGGTTTCTCCTCTCAACTACCCCATTTTGTTGAGGAGTCCTTGGGCATGAAAACTCATGCTTGTACCCATTTTCAACACAAAATTGTGTGAAACTAGCGTTTTGGAACTCCCCACCATGGTCACTCCTAATTCGGTTTATTTTGGTATGTTTTTCGTTTTCTACCCTCTTACTAAAGCCTATGAAGATCTCTAGGGTATCATCCTTATGTTTCAAGAAATAGACCCAAGTAAACCTAGAAAAGTCATCTACTATCACTAGGCAATACTTACTCCCTACAAGTGAGGGGTACTATGGCAATCAAACAAGTCTATATGCAAAAGTTCTAAAGGTAAGGAAGTGGTGATTAGAGTTTTACCTTTGTGTGATGCTTTTGATTGCTTACCCTCTTGGCATGCATTACACAACTTGTTCTTCTCGTACTTGATCATTGGGAGCCCCTTCACCAACTCTTCCTTGGCCACTCTTGCAATGCTCCTCATGTTGACGTGTCCAAGTCTCTGGTGCCATAACCATCCTTCTTCTTCTTTAGACATGAGACACTTAACAACATTGTTAGTAGCATAAGATAGATCAAGATAATATAGATTTGCCTCTCTAAACCCTTCTAATATGATAGCATTTGATTCATTATGTCTAATGATGCATTTTCTAGCATGAAATTCTACTTGAAAACCGGCATCACATAATTGACTTACACTTAATAAATTAAACTTCATGTCTTTGATTAAAAGTACCTTATGAATTGAAATAGTGGGAGATACCTCAATTGTACCCCTACCAATAATCCTCAACTTTCCACTATTCCCAAAGGAGACCGTCCCTTCTCTTAGGTAGCTAATAGTGGTGAACTTGCTCACATCCCCGTCATGTGTCTTGAGCATCCACTATCTACTATCCACATTGTTGGGGCCTCCTTCACCTTTACCTAAACAACATGGAAAACATACTCTTTTGGTACCATATCTTTGATCCATAAGCATCATTTAGAAATCTCCTAGGTACCCATGCCTTCTTTGTGGTTCCCCTAGCCCCTAGTCTCCTAGATGCACCAATCCTACCGGTAAGTGAGACAAAAGCTACTTCCTTTGTTTTAGGCCTATAACCCAACCCGGCTTTGTTGTACACAACCCTTTGACTGTTGATGATCATATCTAGGTTACTAGATCCCACTTGAAATTTCCTAAGGGCCTTGGTGAGGTCATCTACCTGTTTCCTTAATTCCCTATTTTCATTTTCAAGGTGTGAAACATGTGAAGAGGTAGAACTAGCATGCAAATCTTTAAGTCTAGTAGCTTCTACTCTAAGCATGACAATTTGTTCCTTTAGGTCCTTAACTTTACTTCTAGCCTTAGCTAAGTCCATGTTCGTGCTAGAAATTATTTTCACTAAAGTAGAGGAGGGTAAGTGGTATACCTCACTTACTGAAGCTTCTGATTCTGATGATGAAGTGGAGGAGCTCTCATCTTCACTGCTTGAGCTTCGTTCATCATCTGATGAGTCTGAGTGATCTTGTGCCATAAGAGCAAAGTGGGAGACTTGCTCTTCTTCTTCCTCTGAGGATGAGGGATCATCCCAAGTCGCCTTGAGGTTCGTGGCACCCTTCTCCTTTCCCTTTGATTTCTTCTTGTCACTCTTCTTCTTCTCTTCCTTCTTGTAATCCCTTTTCTTCAATTGGGGACACTCGTTCTTCATATGTCCCTCTTGGTGGCAGTTGTAGCAGATTATTTCCTTGGCCTTACCCTTACCTTTGGCCCCTTTCCTAGCATAGGATTTGTTAGATAAATTTTGAATGCTCTACGAAATTTTCTTACCATGAAGGCCTCTTGGTCACTGTCCATGGAGGTGCTTGACTCCTCTGAGTCTGATGAAGATGAGTAGACCACCTTCTTCTTCTCCTTCCTCCTCTTCTTCTCCTTTTCTGCAACAAAAGCAATACCTTTCTCTTTGGCCGAAATGTTAGCTTGCTTGTGCAGTTCAAATTCACAAAACAAATCGTCTAATTTAACTAAAGATAAGTCCCTTGATACCTTGTAAGCATCAACCATGGATGCCCACAAGGTGGTTCTTGGGAATGCTTGTAAAACATACCTGACGATGTCCCAGTTTTCTATCTTCTCTCCAATCACATGGAGCTCATTTATCACTTCTTTCACCCTTCCATGTAGCTGGCTGACGGTTTCGTTGCTCTTCATGGACAGGGATTGCAGTTGGGCCACTAGCAAGTCCTTCTTGGCTCTTCTAGACTCGTTTGACCCCTCGTTCAACTCTACCAACTTGTCCCACAGTTCCTTGGCGCTCTTGAACGACCCCACCTTGTTCAGTTGCTCCTTCAAGAGCCCGCATTGTAATGTGGTGGTGGCCTTGGCATTTGATTGCGCCCTCTTCATCACCTCCTTCGATCATGATCTCATTGGTGTTGGGTCTCCTCTTTCATCGACGGGCACCTCGAAGCCATCTGCAATACTTATCCAATTTTCAATATCATTCATGAGGTAGTATTACATCCTACCTTTCCAATAGGCGAAGTTGTTCCCATCGAAGAACGGAGGTCGTGCGGTGGAGTATCCCTCTTGAAACGCCATCACAATTGTTCTGGTTGACTGTTAGATCTTCCAAAATGCACCTGCTCTGATACCAACTGATGGATCGTCTAAGGCGTGCAGAGGGGGGGGGGTGAATGCACTTTTTCGGATCGTTTCGATCTCTACAGAATTGTTAGCGCAGCGGAAATAATATGCAAAGGAAAATAAAACAATGCTAACAAAAGTATTTTACTTGGTATCCACCCAGATGGGTGACTAATCCAAGGATCCACGCCGCGAGCACCACTTTCACTATGAAAATCTCCTTTAGGTGGAGAAACCTTTACAACGACGATCTTCCTCTTTACAGAATGAAGTAGAATGAGTGAGAGGAAGCAAGAACACTTTTCAGTTGGGCAGCACCTCGTTACTGTACGGAACGTACCGTGCACGTGCAAAAAGGTGCTCCTTTTATAGGTGAAAAGGACAGACTCGCAGTCTGTCTAGCCCCGTACCAGTCGACTGCCCCAAGGGCAGTCGACTGGCCCGACATTAATTGCTGGCCAACGGCTAGCGAACGGCTAGCCAACGGCTAGTTTCGGGGTATACCAGTCGACTGCCCCAAGGCCGGTCGACTGGTCCGAGGCCGTAAACTTTCTGTGGGTTTTGACAGTCGACTGCCTCCAGGCCAGTCGACTGCCCTGCCTCCCAGCTTAGTTCCAGCCACTCCGGACCTTCTCCTTCGCGTGTGCCTTCAGGTCTGCTCCCTTGGCTCGCCCTTTGAAGTCCTCTTCCTCTGGCTATCGTCCCTCGGATGCGCACGCAAGCCTTCCCTTGGCTTGCCTCCATGCCACCCTTCACGTGTACCCTTGAAGTCCACTTCCTGGCTTGCCCTTGAGCTCTCCTCCCTCGGCTCTCGTCCCTCGGATATGTCCACCATGTGTGATTCTCCAAGTCCTGTAAACTCAATCACACACATCAAATACAACATAACACTCTAACCTTAAACATATTCGCCCACACATCAAAACCATGATCTTTCAATCATTTCAGGGCCGTTGCCTCAACACTGGGCACTCGGCAGACTGAGTTGGGAGCTCAGCAGACTGAGTCAGGAGCTGGGCACTTGGCAGACTGAGCTGGGAGCTCGGCAGACTGGGTCGGAGCTCGACAGACTGGGTCAGAGCTCGGCAGACTGGGTCGGAGCTCGACACTCGGGAGACTTGGTCGGGAGACCTGGTCGGAAGCCCGAGAGGCCCGATCGGGATTACAGGGAAAACTCATTAAAGTGTTTAATGAAGGGAAAAGAAAAGATTCTTTTCTTGCATGGGAAAAGATGAAGAGCCACATGAAAAGATGTGCTCTTTATTGGTATTAATGAAGGAAGCCAAAGAGACACAAACCTCTTCATATTCATGGGATGAGTATAAAAGAGGGTACTGTGACTTTGGATGAGTCTTCTTCTTCTCTTCTCCTTCCCTTTCTTCTTCCCTCCCTCATCTTTCTCTTTTGGCCGAAACCCTATTGTAGGGTTTTTGGTGTTCTGCGAGCTACCTCAAGTTGCTAGCACAACTAAGGTAGCTCTCCCGAAGTTGAGAGATTGTGTTCGTGTGGATACGAATAGAGGCACGGACACTTGAACGTGCGAGAGATTTGGCGCATCTTGGACGAGTGGGATAAACAAAGGGCACGCTCCAAAGGTATACACATTAGATAGATCTATTAGATAGATGAACACTGTACGAGTTTTTTTCGCATGGATCACTCGAGGGTTCTTGTTTCCACTGCGGTTTTATGTTTTTGTGCCGGGAGAACTCAACAGATTCATCATCCTCTTGCAGTGATTCAAGCTTACGATGAATGTCTGTTTTTCAGTATATAACGGGAAGACCACGTTGACAGCATTGGTTGTTCATGGCGAATGAAGTGTATACCTGACTACTAACGAAAATTCTACCCAGCGAAATACATAATAGAAAGCAATTTTGGAGATGAAGTGGAAGATTTTTTTTTGCTATTACTACTATTTTTGCTCAAGATCTCACCTCCTTATATAGGAGTGCTCACCCGTCACCCCCTTACTACGTTGAATGATCGAATAATGGTTATTCAATGCCTAGGTTAAATTGTAGCCACCAACCATTAATGGTTAGCTATTATTGTCCAGGAGATTATAGAATCATCTTTAACTTTTGATTAATGTTTCTATACTTCTAATTAGGGGGCGCTTGGTATACATTTGGCAATGAGAATGATAATAGATTTTGATTGAGGGGTTTATGAGTTTAGTGATAACCTAGTAGAGGTTGAGTTATAAAATCAAGGGTATCATATCCATATTTTGATTCCGATTTCCGTATACCAAGCATTATAAATGAGAATGAAAAAAATTTCATTCCTATTTTCACCTTTTAAACCCGCTTACCAAGCGCCCCCTTAATGTTTCCATTACTATACATGAGCAGTAGCAAAAGATAATTCATAATCGACATAGCAAAATATTGATTGTTCCATTTGGGTAAATTTTACCCGACCGATCTAGTATTCAACATATGGAGGTTGTGCTTTCACACGAGTCAATATAGTTCAGTACAAATCTGAACCTTGAATTTATACCCTCTACGCAACTACACATAAGAGAATGTCTCTCTCTATGCATTTGCTCACAATATCAATGTATGTGATACAATATAAATCAACAATAAAGTCATGAGACTTTCAATGTTGGACTAAAATTTCATGCACAATGAAGACTCCTTTATCCACCTGTTATTGTTTCTATTCAAACTTCCAACGATACCTACATGGGTGTTTACTGTGATAGGACTTAGATTAATTCTCAGCGAGTATAAAATAACTTGTTAGGTGTTTGACCTCTCCCTTACAATTATGCTAGGGCAAATGCTCTCATGTTTTATCCCCTTCCAAAATATGTAAAACCGTCTTAAAGGGGTCATTAAAGTGATGATTTTACATTTTACTGTAATATTCTTGAGTTCCTTACTTTTAAAATTTCTTGAGATTACATCTCTCGCTAACTATTACAATTTATAAGATATGGATAAAAGTAAGTAAACATTTGACATTTCTAATAGGAAGTTTTTAAAGAGGTTTATGAAATAAAAAAATTGAAAAAATTGTAATTATTATTAATATAAGGTTTGAGATTTATAGTATAATAATGGTAGTGAAATTTTAAATCTGTTTTTTCATTTTAAAATTATAATACGAATGAAACTAATAATTAATGATTAAAAAAATTAATAATGTAAAATCCATATAAAGTTAGAGAAGTTTTTTTAATCATGGAGAGAGAGCACGCTATAAAGTTTTATATGGAATTGAGATGATATATTGGGACTTACAAAAAAAATACTTGAACTGTATTTATTTTGAATCATTTTTTTTATTTTTTAGAAAATTATATATTTTTTTATTTTTTAAAAAATGACTTTTAATTATTTCAAAAAATAATATCTCTTTTTTTAAAAAATAGAAATAAAAAATACAAATCAAATATTATTTTTTAAAAAATTATATTTTCTTAAATAATGAAAACAAAAAATATATAAATTAGCTTTCGTTTTCTATTTTTATTTTTTTTAAAAAAAATCAGATTTTCTTATTTTTTAGAAAATAATTTTATTTCATCCTATAATTTTTAAAAAATATTATATCTTATTTATAAAAAATAAGTATGAAAAATATATATTAAATATATTTTTTAGAAAATTATAATTTTTCAGAAAAATAAAAGGGGAAAAAAAAATTGAACGCAGCTATCATATTACAAATAGAGCTTCAACCACGCGCTATTGATGATTAATATGTATGTGTTACTATCAAAAATTTAGGGTCAAATCTTAGCAAATCTAATATGTCCATCCTCCCCACACGTTAGTCATAGTATCCAAACTATTAATCCTAGTAATTTATCTCCTCCGTATTAATTTTAAGATAGATTATCAGGGACATTGAGATGAACGATATTTTTTTTACCATCAATAGAGCTTCAATAATACTCACGTGCACAGATATCCATTAATTAACTCCGCTGGCAGCTAGCGGCAGCTAGTGATGTCTGCATGCATTGGATAATTAAGCCATGCACACGCAGAGACAGCTCTGGAATTAATGTGACAGGCCTATGATTGACTTGAAGCTGCTACTTTTCAACTCGCGATCGTGCCGCCGTAAGAGCCTTGCTTGCTAGGGCAAGGCAACGAGGGAAGACCATAATGCACGGCATTGATGCTCCAGAGAGGTTGCAAAAGGCGAGGAAAGCTAGTGACCAAGGAGCAAAATAGTAGCCCATTAAAATATTAGATCAGGTAGGTATAGATAAATTTGAGATGATTAATTTAATTTCATCGAAATTTTTTATCGATTATCAAAATAAATTAAGAAGTATTTATGATGGATGATCTAGAAGCTCAGTATCACAGGCAGGGGCATAGCCAGACTTTCAAATTACATGGGACTACTATGATTAATATAAAAAGTTAATTAATTCAAAAATATAAATATCGTACAAAGAAAAATAATTATAGTTGATTCGTACAAAATTTAAAAAAATAAACCTGCGACGATGAAGACATAGATATCGTGTGTTCTTTGAGAGAAAAGATGTCGCGGTTATACTCGTCGAGTCGTCATCGATCATCTGTACATGACATAAATATGAAATATATAAATGAAAAATATTATAAAAATTTTTAAGAAATAGAGAAATTAGAGATTAAAAAATCATCTAACAAATTCAATTTAAATATAATTAGATTTGTTCTATTCTATTCCACGGAACGGAAGAGAAAAAAAATAATTAAGATTTTATTTTTGCTTGTCAATTTTGCTGTAGAAAATTGGAGGTAGAAAATTACGGTAGAAAATTGGAGGTAGAAAATTACGGTAGAAAATTGGAGGCGACGACAGAAAATTACTGTAGAAAATTAAAATTACTGCAGAACATAGGAGGCGGCGATAGAAAATTGGAGGCGGCAGAAAATTGCTGCAGAAAAAGAAATTTTGAAGAAGCAGCAGAAAATTGCTGCGTTGGTCTTCCACAAAAGCGCAGGCGGCAGAAAAGTGCAGCAGATGAAGAAGCAGGCAAAAAAATTGGAGGCGGCGGAAAAGTGTGGAAGAAGACGGTAAGAAGATTTTGTGATTTGTGTGGAGGCGGCTGAAGATATTACTGCCTTGGTCTTTGACTTTGACAAAAGGCAAGCGTGAGTAGGGTAATAAACGTCAAGTAAAATTGGGCCAACTAACTAACTAAGTTATATAATTTTTTTTTTTTAGTTTATGTGGGTGGGGCTGGAGCCCACCCTAGCCCTAGGGTGGCTCCGCCCCTGATCACAGGATTCATATCCAATTTGAAAAAAAATTCTATAAAATATACCGTATTTAAGGATTGAATCGTAAAAACATGAGATATTGATTAATCAACTTACCGCTGTATCCTAGTTCCGGGGCCAAAAGAGTAACCAATTAGAGTGTGGGACGTAATGTACATTATTAATTAGAAGTAAAATACTGGATAGAGTTAGATATCCATCTAGTACTGGAAAATTGGAAGACGACAATTAGATTTGAATCTTTTGAAAGGATTTCGCTGCCTACTTCGCTTTTGGTGATGCTACTGTACTAGGTGATCAAAGAAGATAGTTTATTCTGTTAATTCGTTTCACGTCAATATAAAAAAAAATAAATTATAAAAATTATTAATTTGGATATTATAAATAATATATGGAGAAAATGATCATATTGATTTTATTAAATTTTGACGATAATACTACAATAGATGATAACTTATCGTTTGTTAAATTATTTACATAGAATGAGACATTCTAAAATAATTCTTTTCATGATAACAGAAACAAAAAGTAGTTTGACTATTCTAGAAAAAAAAAATACTGCGTTCATTTTTTCCTAGGATTTCTTTCTTTTCTGTCATAGAGATTCATATGCATTGATCCTAAGCGATTTGATTAAGATAAGTTTTTTGTATATAATTTTTTTTAGTTTAAAGATTTCACTATGTTTTTTATTAGTTTAAAGTGAAAGAGTCTTCAAAATATTTGGTGGAAAATTTAAAATATTTTTAGTTCATTCAGTTTATTTTCTAAATTTTTGAATGTTTGGTGGAAATGATGATCAATGAATTATTATCTTTTGGTGATAGATTTTTTGGTGTAGAATGAATTCGTTTGATAATTTGCCTAAGCCTTGTCTTCTATTAATAAATTTATCTTTATCTTGTCCACTAGTCATCACTTGTTAATGCAAGTTGAACAATTTAGAAAGATTCATATGGTCGGATAAGACAAAAAGAATGACCAATTATTGCCAACTTGAATGTGAGTGGTCCGATTACTTTGAGCCTATTTATCAAATCAAGTGATTAAATGGTCAACTGAGCTAAGTGATTTAGTCAGATCTTTTGACCTGATCCAATCATATCAAGCAAGCTAGAGGGTTTGAGTGAGTCAATCTAGTCGACTAAGTTAGGTTCTCTATTTGTGACTAGAGCTTGGGAGAGACAATCAAATTTGTTAAGGTGATCAAATTAGAGGATTGGTTGATGATCCATTGTGAGATCACGATCTAGCGAGTCAGTGAAGAGCAACTATTATGAAGAAGGTTGCATGTGACACGATGGTGAGTGGGGCTCATGAAGTTCCTACAAACACTCAGAAAGAGATTATAATAAGGTGCTAAGGTTGGACCTAGCATGACTACTTCGAGGCTCAAGATAGCACGAGGCTCAAGTAGAAGAAAAGTTACAGAGGAAAAGAGTTCGAATATCTATGTATGCGTACTCGTGCCCATGGGAACTGATGACTTTATATAGGATTGTAGTTATGCCCTTATAATACCCAGACATTTGCCTACATCTTTTGAGAGAAACATCTACATTGCCCACGTTTTATGATAGCAACGACTATGTTACCTAATTTTTTCGAAAAAAATGGCACAGTGTCACATAGGATATAGGTCTCTACCGAGAGTGATCGATTTGAAGGAGTCTAGTGAACCGAGTCGAAAAGGTCGGATGACCCAATTGAAGGAATTGATTGAACGAGCTGGAGGAGTTTGGTAAACTAAGTCAGAGAGGTTGGATGATGAACCGAGTTGGAGAGGTCAAATGAACCGAGTTAGAGAGGTCTGGTGAACCGAGTCAGACGAGTCAGGCTAGCCGAGTTTGAGGAATCTGGTGAACTGCTTTGATTTCTATCTCTGCTTGACTTTTGACCAATTGACTTGACTTCTTGTGACACCCCCAAAAGTCATGCTCGCTCGAAAATCAGACAACATCTCCCCTATACGGCGTACAATCTGAAAATTATACATATACATCTCAACACATATAATTAGCTCAGCCACACTCGGTTGACATTTACACAAACACATCCACACAGTTAAATATATTGCAATAATAAATGATAAACAATTATTAAATCCCCGTAAACCAAAATACACAAATCAAACTCTAGCAGAAGCAAATAAATTTACGTCTATAGAGAAAATAAATACCATCTGAAATGAAAAACATAACTAGGGTGACATCAATACGATAAGAATACTACGAGAGTATGAAAACCAATGAAAGTAATACTTTAACGGGGACTGACAGCTGAATCCTCTCTTGGCGGCATAAGACACAACTATCGACTACCTGAAACAAAAAGAAAAATGAGGGGTGGTGAGTTTCGGGTGGAACTTGTGGGTATAAGAATAGATAAATATATGACATATAAAAATGGTAAAACAAGTATATGGAAACAAAGGGTATACAGTCTCTGGAATAAAGAACATAAATCAAATGCAACTATATGAATAAACATACCTGAAAACCAATGAAACACACAGGGGCTGTAGGGATTTTTTTGGCAAAAATATTCAAAAAATCGCAGCGGAAATAAGAGATCCTATGAGTGATCCATGCGAAAGAAAACTCATACAAGTTAATTTACATATTCCTATCGTATAGGTATACCTTTGGCGTATGCCCTTTGCTTATCCCGTTTGTCCGAGGTATGCCGGATCTCTTGCACGTTCAAGTGTCCGTGCCTCTATGTATATCCACATGAACACGATCTCTCAAGCTTCGGAGAAGAATCACCTTTGTGGTGCTAGCCACAAGAGGAGATTCACAAAGCAAGAAGAAGAGGGAGAAGAGGGATTTTGGCCAAGAGAAGGAAGGGAAGGTAGAATAATAAGTTCATATCCAAATGACAAGAAAAACTCTTTTATACTTATCCCATGAATATAAAGAGTTTTTGTTCCTTTAGCTTCCCTCCATTAATTCAAATAAAAACCTACTTAGAGCATATTTTCTCATATGACTCTTCAACTTCTCTTTATCCAATGAAAAGAAACTTTTCATCTTCCTCTATTATTAATTTATTAAACATTTTAATGAATTAATATTTCATTCAAATGTGGTTGATTTTAATCTAAATGAGTCAAACTCAAATTAGATCTCAACCCCATAATCCAATTGGATTCACTTGAGTCTAACTCAATTAATCAAATTCGGATCAAATCTTAGTCAAACTAGGATCAATTAATCTCCGAAGCATCGTGTCCTTAGTGTGTGACCCAATAGGTTCTCATAACGTTGGTAATATGTCTAAACCGCTTTAGACACATAAGCAATGAGCGGCATCTAGCAATGCATCATTGCTATCCAAGTGACGAGAAAATCGAAATCCGACTTAACCTCCATGACTATAACAATATATGACCTTGTCCTTCCATCCTCGATATCTAGATTGACCAATGAGGCATAGGCTGTGTCATCCTCAATCGATCTTTGTGTTTCTTGATTTCCGAGTAGACTCACTCAAACAAATGAGTTCAATATCTTATATTGACTCATTTGAGCATGCCTATGCGTTTTAGTAGTCCTACTCGATCAAGGGGCCCACAGATATCACTCCCATCATATGGGAGAGATAGATTCCATCTACATCACTCACATCCCTCTGCATAATTCATTACATACCTAGTGATCACCTTTATAGTCCACCCTGTTACAGGTGACGTTTGACGATACCAAAGTATATAAGTCCTTATGTAGGGAACCGTAGTGACTTCAGGTCTACGGACTATTCATACTAATAGTCACATGAGAAAGTTTATGACACTCATATGACAATCTATGAAACTTTCTCATAGCGGGTCAATTCAGTACACATTCTCTAATGTATACCCATGTATCAACTTGATATCATATATCCATGACTAGTGAGCTCAAGTCATCAATTGACCTACATGCTAGTCTCCATGCATTAATATTGTCCTTGAATATTAATGCTTGACTAGGAATGGTTTAGTATAATGTTCTCTATATCATCTTACTATCGATTCAACCAATTGATATAATGTAGATAAGAATCTACTACCCAAGGACATTATTATACTTAGTTATTTGGCACAAATATAAAGTATAATAACCAAACATACCTTTATTAATAATAGAATATGATACAAAAAGTCTCTAGTCAATCATTACATAATTGGCTCTAGGGCACTAACAATCTCCCACTAGCACTAGTGCCGATCGCTATAATATCTAATACTCATTGATTTAGTGTGACCATCATGCTTCTTCTATGCCAAAGCCTTGGTCAAAGGATCCGTGATGTTAGTATCAGTGGATACTCTGCATATCCTCATATCTCTATCAATGATCTCTCGAATGTGATGGAAGCGTCGTAGTATGTGTTTGGTCCGTTGATGAGAGCGAGGTTCCTTAGCTTGTGCAATAGCCCCATTGTTGTCACAATAGAGGTCTATTGGGTCTGCTATACTAGGAACCACACCAAGCTCTATAATGAACTTCCGGATCCAAACAACCTCTTTTGCCGTATTAGACACAGCAATATACTCGGTCTCTGTTGTAGAATCTGCGACTGTGTCCTGTTTCAAACTCTTCCAGCTCACAGCGCCACCATTCAAGCAAAATACATACCTTGACTGCGATCTAAAATTATCCCTGTCGGTTTGGAAGCTTGCGCCACTGTAACCCTTTACAACTAGCTCCTTATTGCCTCCAAATATTAAGAAATATTCTTTCGTCCTTCATAAGTACTTATGAATATTCTTGACAGTTGTCCAGTAACTTTCACTTAGATTTGACTGGTATCTGCTCGTCATGCTCAAAGCATACGAGACATGTGGACAAGTACAAAGCATGACGTACATGATAGACCCTATAGTGGATGCATAAGGGATCTAATCCATGCGGTCTCTCTCCTCCTTAGAAGAGGGACATTGAGTCTTCGAAAACTTACACCATATGACATCGACAGAAATCCCTTCTTGGAATTCTGCATGACAAAACGATTAAACACCTTGTCAATATATATACTCTGACTTAAGCTAAGCAATCTTTTAGATCTATCTCTATAGATCTTGATGCCTAGGATATAGGCTACTTCACCTAAGTCTTTCACTGAGAAACAATTCCCTAGCCACATCTTCATAGACTGTAGTGGAGGGATATCATTTTCAATGAGGAGTATGTCATCCACATACAAGATCAGGAAGATAACTATGCTTCCACTAACCCTCTTGTAGACACAGGGTTCATCTTAATTCTTGATGAAATCAAATGCTTTGATTGCATCATCGAATCAAAGATTTCAGCTTTGAGAAGCTTGTTTTAGCCTATAAATGGACGTTTGCAACTTACATACCTTTATAACATGCTCTGGATCAGAAAAACCCTTAGGTTGTGTCATGTACACATCCTCGAGTAGATTCCCATTTAGGAATGTGGTTTTGACATCCATCTGCCAGATCTTTTAATCATAGTAAGCTGCAATAGTAAGCACGATCCGAATAGATTTAAGCATCATAACTGGTGAAAAGGTTTCATCATAGTCGATACCATGAATCTGCTTGAAACCTTTGGCTACCAATCACCCTTTATAGGTATGCATAAGACCATCCATGTCAGTCTTTCTTTTAAAGACCCACTTACTCCCAATGAGTTTAATTCCCTTACACCCTGTTTGGAAAGGAAGGAATTGGAATTCCTTTGGGAATTGGAATTCAATTCCATTGTTTGGTAGCAATTTTCAGGAAGGAATTGCTAAGGAATTGAATTCCAATTCCTTTCAAACCCCTAAAACAAATCACACCTAAACACATGTGATTAGTGAAAGGAATTCACTTAAACAAATTAAATTACCAAATTGCCCCCTCACAAAACAAATTAAAGTTGCTCCGGCTCCATCCTCGCAGGATAAAATCGTAAAAGTATAACAATTGAATTCAATTCAATTCTGTTTTTACAATTCATTCCAAACATGAGAATTGGAATTCAATTCCGGTCGGAATTGAATTCCGATCGGAATTGAATTCCAATTCCTTACTTAACATGTTTCCAAACAGGGTGTTAGGTGGATCAACTAAAGTCCATACTTGGTTAGTGTACATGGATTCCATTTCGGACTTCATGCCCTCTAGCCATTTCTCAGAATCTCGGCTCATCATAGCTTCTTGATAGGATGTAGGCTCGTTCAACTCAACAAGCATAATGTCATCATGGTCAGACAAGAGAAATGAGTATCTCTCAGGCTGACGACGTATCCTATCAGATCTGTGAAGATGTTGGTCTACTTGAATAGGTTGTTGCTCCATAACTTTTTGTGCAACAATCTCATGATCCACAACACTTTGTGGTGCATGTTCAATGTCCATCAAGGCCTCAGTACTATCTGCATCTTGAACTTCTTCAAGATGGATTTTACTCCCATTATTTCTTCTAGAAATAAACTCTCTTTCGAGAAAAATGTCATTTCTAACGACAAACACTTTGCCTACTGTATGATTGTAGAAGAAATATCCCTTCGTTTCCTTGGGATATCCTACAAAATAGTACTTATCATATTTGGGTCCAAGTTTATTTGAGACTTGACGTCGAACGTAAGCCTCACAACCCCAAATCCTCATAAAAGATATCGTGGGACTCTTCCCAGTCTATATCGTATATGGTGTCTTTATGACAACCTTTGATGGAGCTCGGTTAAATGTGAAAAAGATCCGTCTCTAGAGCGAATCCCCAGAAGGAAGTAGGAAGATCTGTCTGACTCATCATCGATTGTATCATATCTAATAAAGTACGATTTCTCCACTCGGACACACCATTCCATTGTGGTGTTCCAGGTGGAGTGAGTTGGGATATGATCCCACACTCTGCTAGATGGTCACGAAACTCTTGGCTAAGGTATTCACTACCTCGATCTGATCGAAGCATCTTAATACTATTGCCAAGTTGGTTTTGTACTTCACTCTTGAATTCTTTGAACTTTTCAATGGATTTCGACTTGTGTTTCATTAGATACACATAACCATATCTACTAACATCATCAGTAAAAGTGATGAAGTACTGATAGCCTCCTCTAGCTGCGACATTAAATGGGTCACATACATCAGTATGTATGAGTCCTAATAAGTCTGTCACTCTTTCGCCGTGTCCACTAAATGGAGTCTTGGTCATCTTGCCTAGAAGGCAAGATTCATATGTGTCATATGATTCAAAATCAAATGAGTCTAGTAATCCATCCTTATGGAGCTGGGATATGCGACTCTCATTTATATGACCTAAGCGACAATAGCAGAGATACGTTTGGTTCAAATCATTTGGTTTGAACTGTTTGGTATTTATGTTATATATTGACTTTTTAAGTCTAGAACATAGAGTCCATTCATAAGTGGTGCACTACAATAGAACATGTTATTTAACATTATAGAACAATTTTATGATAAATGAAAAGCCTTTCTTGTCCAAACAAGATACAGAAATTATGTTCTTAGTTAGTGCAGGTACAAAAAAGCACTCCTTTAGTTCTAAGATAAGCCCAGTAGGCAAAGACAAGGAATATGTTCCTACAGCTATAGCAGCAACTCTTGCGCCATTGCCTACTCGTAGGTCTACTTCATCCTTTGTCAACGAACTAGCTCTTCGAAGGCCCTACACATTAGTACAAATGTGAGATGCACAACCGATATCTACTATCCATGAAGAAGAAATAGATAGATTGACTTTTATAACAAAAATATCTGAGGTAGAAGTCTTACTTCTTTTCTTCTTTACTTCCTCTAGGTAGAGTTTGCAATTCCGCTTCCAATGTCCGGTCTTACCACAGTGAAAGCAGGTCCCTTCCTTAGGCACCCCGCCTTTGGCCTTCAGTGTAGTAGAGTTGGCCTTGCCTTTGGCTTGAGTCTTACCCTTGCTCTTAGGCTTCCATTTGCTTTTGCCCTTCTATACCATCAGTATATTACTGGTCTTGGTTTTCTTGAGATTGGGTTCAACAGTTCTCAACATGCTGAGCTTCTCAGGCAATGGCTTGTCAATTTCGTTCATGTTATAGTTCATGACAAATTGATTGTACCCTTCCGGCAACGATTGCAGGATAAGGTCCGTGACCAATTCTTGACCCAGTAGAAATTCTAGTCTTTCAAGGTTCTCGACATACACAATCATCTTGAGTACGTGAATTTCTACGGGAGTTTCTTCTTGCATCTTGCATGCATATAGGGCCTTAGACATCTCAAACTGCTCGTGCCTAGCTTGACCTTGATATAATTATTTTAAGTGCTCAACCATATCATGTGCATCTATGCTCTCATGTTACTTCTGAAACTCAGAGTTCATGGTAGTAAACATGAGGCATGATACATCAAGTGCATCATCCTAATGCTTCATGTAAGCATCTTTTTCGACGCGAGTGGCGGTAGTGATAGGTGCTTCTGGAAGAGGTTGCTCAAGGACGTACAGTTTTCATTTTTGTTTGAGGACGATTCTCAAGTTTCTGTACCAGTCTAGAAAATTAGCTCTGTTGAGCTTGCCCTTCTCAAGGACGGATCACAGAGAGAGAGTATTTAACGTGTTAGACGACATGATAATCTACAATAGTAAAATATGCATAAATAGGTATCATATTTAGATCATTTAATTAGGTCTTTAATTAAATGACACTCCCATTGAATTGTAGAGCTTTGGTAGGGGCTAGTCATGGATGTAGGCAAACTCAATTTGCCCACACTACTAGCTCCAAACCAAATAACGACTACATTCATGTGGGACAAGATCCATATTATACCTCATCTTGAGTTAGCTTTGGCTAATCACCCAAGACTTAGTATAATTAGGTAGGTAATATTTTACCAATTACATCTTATGCAACTCTTGGAAACAAATGGTCAAGATCCACATTACACATCATCTTGAGTTAGCTTTGGCTAATCGCCCAAGACTTTATATAATTGTTCTTTTACCCAATTTTCCCAAATTGTGGGATATGCCTCTAAGTTTCTTAATCCAATTGAGGTGACTTAGTTAAGACTTACCCAAAGTTCGATAGCGGAACATCACAATTGTTCTCTTGCACTTTACTAAGATAAAATGTATCGCTTTGCTTTGGCAAACCCAATAACAAATGATCGAGGTAGTTTATGAGTACCAAACTTTGGTAGGCATATCGAGTTGACTTAATTAAGATAAATATTTATCTAATCATGCTTCACATACACACATTGCATATATCAACATATAAGCGATAAAATGTGACATGGTTATGGCTCGTATACTACGATCTTCTCAAGCCAATGAGAAAATCAATGGTCAACATAGGGATAACATCTTCTCCAAGTGCATCCTTCGATTGTCATGTGTCGTTGGTTTCCTTCTTATAACTTCATTCTTCAATGGACATTCCACATCTCATTTTGTACATTACAAATTAGGAAAACTCAAGTTACATTCGAATCTAAATCTATACAACTAGAAAAATAGAGATAAGGCACGACACGTAGGACGTATTATGAATTACATTACAACATACACACATATACATATACATCCAATCATATTGGGGTTAAGGTCATAACCATGCACCATGTCATCAAACACAAATAATAGATTTAGGACATTAATTTTTATTATGATTGTAAAATGCTAATGAGCCGAAACCATAGACTAAAAAATTTGTTGAGTGCAATAGGACCATAACATACTTTCATATTTATATGATAATGCTATGGACTTTTAGTTTGATTAACACAAACTTTTGTATCTCAACAAATGCTTATACATTACATAATCCATAATAAAATTATGTCGTACTTCTATATCATATATAAAAGTTTTTCTAAACTTTGTATGATCTTTCGCAAGTGGCTCTGATATCATTGTAGGGATCTATAGGCAAAAATATTCAAAAAATCGTAGTGGAAATAAGAGATCCCACGAGCAATCCATGCGAAAGAAAACTCATACAATGTTAATTTACAAATTCCTATCGTATAGGTATACCTTTGGCGCGCGCCCTTCGCTTATCCCACTTGCCCGAGGTATGCCGAAACTCTTGCACGTTTAAGTGTCCGTGCCTCTATGTGTATCCACACGAACATGATCTCTCAAGCTTCGGAGAAGAATTGCCTTTGTGGTGCTAGCCACAAGAGGAGATTCACAAAGCAAGAATGAGAGGGAGAAGAGGGATTTTGGCCAAGAGAAGGAAGGGAAGGAAGAATGACAAGTTCATTATCCAAATGATAAGAAAAACATTTTTATACTCATCCCATAAATATGAAGAGTTTTTGTCCCTTTAACTTCCCTCCATTAATGCTAATAAAACCCCACTTAGAGCACATTTTCTCATGTGACTCTTCAACTTTTCATTATCCAATGAAGAGAAACTTTTCATCTTCCTCTATTAGTATTTATTAAACATTTTAATGAATTAATATCTCATTCAAATGTGGTTGAGTCTAATCTAAATGAGTCAAACTCAAATTAGATCTCAACCCCATAATCCAATTGGATTCACTTGAGTCTAACTCAATTAATCCAATTCGGATCAAATCTTAGTCAAACTAAGATCAATTAATCTCCGAAGCATCTGTCCTTAGTGTGTGACCCAATAGGTTCTTGTAACGTTGACAATATGTCTAAACCACTTTAGACACATAAGCAATGAGCGGCATCTAGCAATGCATCATTGCTACCCAAGTGACGAAAAAATCGAGATCCGACTTAACCTCCGTGACTATGATAATATATAACCTTGTTCTTCCATCCTCGATATCTAGATTGACCAATGAGGCATAGACTATGTCATCCTCGATCAATCTTAGTGTTTCATGATCCCCGAGTAGAATCACTCAAACAAATGAGTTCAATATCTTATATTGACTCATTTGAGCATGACCATGCATTTTAGTAGTTCTATTCGATCAAGGGGCCCACAGATATCACTCCCGTCATATGGGAGGGATAGATTCCATCTACATCAATCACATCCCTCTACATAATGTGGGATCGTTTAGAATTGATAGAGGAGGGGGGGGGTTGAATATTGATAAAATTTCGGATAAGTAAGAATATTGTGCAGCGGAAAAATTAAAGCAATGCTAACTCGTTTTCTTTTTACTTGGCTTGGAGTTTGTAACGACTCCTACTCTAAGGCCCACGGTCCATGACCGTTTTCGTTGGGCAATTTTATATTTCGAAAAAAGGTGTTACAAACTTAATTCATGAATACAAAACTTAAACAACTTAAAACAAATATACTGACGATCGGAAAGTAATCTGAAGAACGGAGCAGTAGGTCGTCGATCTTGAGTGTTTTTGGTGCTTGGAACTCGAGCACGGGAGATCTGCATGAAGTGTTTGAGTGCTTGGGTTGGAAGAAGTGTTGTTTGGATGCAGGGGGTGAACCCCCTTTTATACTGGTGTCCAGGGCGCCTGTGAGGCTGTAGGGCGCCTTCCATGTCACCGATTTGTGCACGTCCTTATCCGCAGACTTGACCAACGTCTATCCCCCATCCAGGGTACCTGGGACATCTAGGGCGCTTGACTGCTCACGGGCGCTTCCCATGCTGACGTGGCAACCTACCGGCTTAGCTTCGCAGCCTCAGGAAAAAACCCATCTGGGGCTCTTGCATTAACCTATGTTCTCGGGCGCCTGAGTCCTCTCAAGTGCCTGGGATGCAGAAACTCGAACCTCTTGCTCCTGCAACAAGGGTTAGTTCCAGAACAGCAGTAATAATGAAATTAAGTATAAATAATAGTCTGCGCTGTCTTAGTTTTGACTTTGGATTTCTAAATGGAACCCTAGGTCGAATCGACGCCTACTGTTCCCTCTTCCGGGGAACGCGTCCTCACCTACTCCACTCTGGAGAAATTACCTTTCACCAACCGGCTCCTCCGGTTGGACTTTTGCTCGGCCTCTGAGACTGCCGGATCTCAAGATGTCCATTCCTCGACTCGTCTCTACTTCTGTCCGTAGCTCCTGCCCGCCTAAGACTTCTGCCTAATCTTCCAGATCAGGACTTCTGTACCCAGTCCATGACCAGGACTTATTGCCCAACCCCCGGTCAGGTCTTCGGAGCCCAGTCCATGACCAGGACATATTGCTCAACCCTGCAGGTTAAGACTTCGTGCCTACCTTACCTAGGACTTTCCTGCACACTTAACAGATTCATTAGATAGCACCTAAACCTTAACTTTGAACCCTTTGCCATTATCAAAACCTAGGTTCGATCTGGTGCTTCTGGCACCAACAATCTCCCCCTTTTTGATCTATGGCAACCTAGTTCAAAAGTTAAGTTAAAACAGCAAATAAAATAGTGTATTTAAAACAGACATATTTCCCCTCTTTCCTTTAAAAAATATTTTTAAAAAGAATGCATTAAGCTCCCCCTTGATTAAAGATTCTCCCTCTGAAGCTTTCAAAAACATGCAATTTTTTTTTAAAAACATTTGATTGAGGATACCCTTTTTGAGGAAAAGGTTGAAGTCTTTTTAAAATGAGAAAGGTGATAGAAAGCTTTTAGACTTTATTTTTAAACCAACCCCCTTAAAAAGAATGCCCCTTTCTGCAGAAATATAATTTAGCTTTTGAAAAGGAAATTTTTCAGCTACTTTTGAAAAACTTTTGAAGTTGGAAAAATTAAGACACCTTTCGAGAAAAATTTGATTTAAAAACATTTAACTTTACACTTTACAAAAAATTTAACTTTTCTTACTTGAAAAGGGAATTTTTTAGCTACTTTTGAAAAACTTTTGAAGTTGGAAAAATTAAGATACCTTTTGAGAAAAATTTGATTTGAAAAAAAATTTAACTTTACTTTTCATTTCTTACTCTCCCCCTTTGCCATATATCAAAAAAATATATTTGAAGAAAAAAGTTGTGTCAGAGCCAGTTTATTTTGTAGAACTACATATTGAACCAATCCTAGTGAGTCCAAAAAAAAACCAAACAAACTAAATTGAACTCATTCGGACCCTGTCTAACCCAATTAGCTTCTTACTAACTGCTATATAATAGCAGCTTTCACTAGGGTTAGTTAAGTTAAGTGGTCAGATCAAGTTAGATTTTCTAATCTTGAACACTTAGCTTGATTGCTGTTCAAATGTATTTATCGCCCCAACTGCTCTAGATACACTAACTTAAAGCATCTTGAGTCAAGGCATAAACCTAAGCATCTTAACCCAGTCTAGGTTATCAATCAAAGTGTCCTAATGTGCTTGTGAGATGTTGGCTTCTAGATCTATAGGTGCATGCAATTCTAGGGTTAAGTCTTAGGTTAAGTCCATTGCGTAGAAAAACCCTAGTTTTAAAGGGGGTAAATTTTTTTTAGAAAAATCTATGTGATTTTTTTTAAATTTCAAAACTTAATAAGAAAATAATTTTCTAAAAATATGAAATACTAGTTGAGTTTTTTTTTGAAAAAAATAAATGAAAACAGTTCTATTTTACTAAGCACAATCCTAACTGCCTTCTTAGTCAGCTAAACTCAGACTCAGGTAAGGGTTTGGTAAAGATGTCAGCTAGATTAGATTTTGAGTCCACATGTGTAAGTATAATTTCGTCCCTTGCTACGTGATCCCTAACAAAATGATGTTTTACTTCAATGTGTTTGGTTCAGGAGTGATGAATAGGATTTTTTGTAAGATTGATCGAGATTATGTTGTCAATGAATACTTTAGTTTGGGCATAGTCAAGCTTGAAATCCTTAAGGGTGTGCATCATCCATGATAGTTGAGCTATACATTCTTCTAGGGCAACATATTCTGCTTCAGTTGTGGATAAGGCAACACAGTGTTGCTTTCTACTACTCCACTTGACTAGACTATGTCCTAGTAATTGACAACTCCTACTTGTACTTTTTCTATCTAGTTTACACCCGGCATAGTCTGAGTCAGAGTATCCTGATAATTCAAAGTTGGAGGTCCTAGGATACCAAATACCTACATTTAAAGTACCCTTTATGTATCTAAGAATTCTTTTTACGATAGCTAGGTGAGACTCCTTAGCACAGGTTTGGTATCTCGTGCACATTCCCACTGCAAATAGGATGTCAGGTCCACTAGCAATTAGGTATAGTAAATTACCTATCATACTTCTATATTGTTTTAAATCAACTGACTTACTTTCAAGGTCATTGTCTATTTTTGCATTTGTGGCCATAGGAGTACCTAAATCCTTAGAGTTTTCCGTTTTGAATTTTTTGATTAATTCTTTTGCATATTTTGACTGATGAATGTAGTTACCATCCCTGGTTTGTTTTATTTGGAGACCTAGGAAAAAGGTCAGTTCACCTACTAGGCTCATTTCAAATTCACTTTCCATAATCTTAACAAAATCTTTTAAAAAGTTAGTGTTAGTTGACCCAAAAATTATGTCATTTACGTAGATTTGAGCTATGAAAATGTCTTTTTCTAAGGTTTTAACAAATAGGGTTGAGTCAATTTAACCTTGGTTTGTTTACCTTGTTGACATGAATTACAGATGGTATTTTCAAAGTTTGTAATTTTTGATATCCCTTTAACTAGTCCAAGTTCACTTAGTTTTAAAATTAACTTTGTATGAGTGTGGCTTAGTCTTCTATGCCATAAATTGGTTTCTTCTAGTTGAGTTAGAAAACATTTGAGTGTTATGGGTAGGTTAATCATATAGACATTGCTCTTTCTATTTCCCTTAAGTGTAATTTCTGGGTCTTGTAGATTCCTAATCAGGCAGCCAGAGTTGGTAAAGGTAATTACATAACCAGTATCACACAGTTGGCTAATGCTAAGTAGGTTAAATTTAAAGTTATCAACTAGAAACACCTTTTTGATAATGAAATTAGAGTTTAGTTCAATATTACCTGACCCAATTACCTTAAGTGTGGCATTGTTGCCAAATGCCACTGAACCTAGGTCTTTGAACTTGATTTTAGTGAACTTTAATTTATTCCCAGTCATGTGTCTGGAGCATCCACTATCCAACATCCACTGGTCCAAATCTTTATGTTCCTACACATAAAGTATTTTTGATTTGGATCAATTTATGTAGAAGTAAGGATGGATTGATTGAATTTCACTGCCTAACCTGTCTCACCCATATCTAAGGTTATCAAGCATGTTGATCTTATGAGTTCCTTTTGTGAGACAGGTTTTCAGCTTAGGTTCAAAATTTGAGTTTTTTAATTAATTGAAGTTTTGAAAAATTAAGTTTGAATTAATTTTGAAAATATTAAGTTGAATTTAAATTTTGAAAAATATTATGTTGAATTTAAATTTTAAAAAATATTAAGTTGAATTTTAATTTTGAAAATATTAAGTTGAATTTGAATTTAAGTTAAAATTGAATTTTGAAAAATATTAAATTAAAGTTGAATTTTGAAAATATTAAAAAAATATTTTGAAAGATTGAGTTTTAATTGAGGTTTTGAAAAATTGAGTTTGAAAAATTGATTTTGAATTTAATTTGAATTTTGAAACATTTAAGTTGAATTTTAATTTTGAAAATATTAAGTTGAATTTTAATTTTTATGTTGAATTTTAATTGAGTTTAATTTTGAAAATATTAAGGTGAATTTTAATTTTGAAAATATTAATGTGAATTTTAATTTTGAAAAATATTAAGTTGAAATGAATTCGATTTTGGAATTTGTTGAATTTGATTAAATGATATATTAAGGATAGAATTAATTTGGTTGGTTGGGTTGGACTATAGTATTAGGTCCTAGACATCTCACCCAATTCTATGTGACAAAACATATTTCCTTATTTGTTTTGTGAGATGTGTTATTTTTAACTTTCAATTTTATGTTAATTCTATGATTTAATTAAAGCTTGTGATAGATTTAAGTTTAATAAATAGTAATTTAAAAGTGAGTTTCGATAATTGACTTCTAGGTCTTGGCGAGACACAGAGGCTTTCTTTGGCCGTAACCTTATTGGATCAACAACCCTTTCCTAGACAAGGCATTTTAAAGAAAGATCATTTTCAAATTACTTTTTGAGACACTCTGGTCTAACTAGCTTAAGATTTGGAGAGGTAGCTTCGGCTAGTTCCACCAGACTAAACAGACCTAATAGGGTACGTCTTACCCTACCTGACTCCTTAGACAGGCTTCCCTAACGTACTATCATCTCACCTCATCCTAATATTATGTTGTTCAAGTTTCAATTAAGTTTGATCCTTAACTAACCATTCCTAAGTCTAAGCAGAATAATATTAAAAGGAAAAAAAATAAGTAAACAAACATCAGGCAATAATTCAGGAAAAGAAAAAAAAATTATCTAAGTATAAAAATGGTTTTTATATTGGCTCCCCCTAGACTGAAGCCTCGATATGGGTTAGGCAAGATGTGAATCTTGTCCTTGGAGATCCAATATTATTTTGGTCCAGCTTGTTTGTTGAAACTAAGCTTAGGGACCCATGCTTGGACTCAGGTTCTATTTTAGTTCAATACAGAGTAGTAAGATCTGTATCGTGAGTTGGTTCGATAGCCAAGTCCGGATCGATTTAGAACTGACTTCTGTTTTCCAAGAATCATGTCAAGATTCTTGAAACCCGAAGTGAACCGTTTTAACGCGACTTTGAGTTCCTTGAGTTGAGTTTTCAAGGAGGAATTCTCTGCCTCAAGCTTTTGAACTTGAGTTGAGTTTCCTTCTTGAACTGACTCAGTTAAGGAACTCGAGTTGACTTCCTCTTTCAGGATTTTGACTTCCTGTCGGAGGGTTTCAACCCAAATGTTATCATTCGCCAACTTGCGAGACAGATATGAAATTAAATAGTAAAGCTGTGATTCGGGATAACCTCTTACCGTTATTCGCCCGTCCTCCGAGATCGATAGCTTTCTGGTGCCGACACCTTCTTTTGGTTCCGATTCAGATTCGGAGTCGAGATCTTCTGAGGTGGTCAATGCGAGAAGATTGGAGTGTGGGGCCTCTTCTTCATCTTCCGAAGATGATTCGTCCCATGTGGCTTGTAGTTCCTTCTTCCTCCGAGTTTTTTTGTTATCTTTCAAGTTAGGACACTCTGATTTGAAGTGACCCTTCTTGTTGCACCCGTAACAGGTTACATCGCTCTTCGTTTTTTGGCTTGTGGAAGGATCAACTGGATCGTCCTTCATTGGTGCAGTCTTCTTCTTTTTCTCTTGTTTCTTCAGCAACTTGTAGTAGTTGCGAGCCATCCGGACCAGTTCTGGATGTTCGATTCCGTCGTCGTCGGATTCCAAATCGGAATTTGACTCAGGTATCAATTATAACTTTTTCTTCTTTGGTTTTCCTTGAGTTTTACCTGCAAATAAAGTTACACTTTTCTCGACCAGTGCAGTATTAGTTTGTTCATGTAACTCTAATTCGGGAAACAATTCATCAAGTTTTATATCTAACAGGTTCCTAGAAACCTTGTAAGCATCTACCATAGATGCCCACAAGGAGTTCCTTGGGAACTAGTTCAGAGTGTACCTTATTAGGTCATGGTTTTTCACCTTATGACCTATAGTGTGAAGTCCGTTCATCAGCTCCTGGATCCTTGCATGGAGCTGTGTTGCTATTTCCCCATCCTGCATCTTGATGGTGTACAGCTTGTTGAGTAGAAGATCGCGTTTGCTGATCCATGTATCCGACGTACCCTCGTGCAACTCGATCAACTTGTTCCAAAGCTCCTTTGCGCTACTGAAGGGGACGACGCGGTTGAGCTCTTCCTTGGTTAAACCACATTGAAGCGTCTGCGTGGCTTTGGCGTCTACTTCGATCTTCTTTTTGAGTGGAGCGTCCCACTTTGAATATCCTTGCACTTCACCTTATGCATTTTTAGGGATCTCCAGTCCGGGCTGGATGATGATCCACATGTCCACTGAGTTTTCAGGTAGACATCCATCCTGCTCTTCCAGTAGGAGAAATCTTCTCCTGAGAAGAGTGGTGGTCTCGCGGTGCTGTAGCCTTCTTGCATGGCCATAGAAATTTTTGATCTGAAAAAAAACAAACAAAAACTTTGTTCCAAGACTGAGTCTTGGATTAGCAGTGTAGTATGAAAAAGAAAGGAAAATCAAGTGGTGTTGTACCAACCTTGAATAACGAGAAATTCACGAATGATAAAAAATTTATGAACGCAAAGAAAGAAAAAAAATCCAAAAATTGCTCAATTAGTGGTTGCACCAAATTTGAGCAACCCGCTCTGATACCACAGTGGGATCGTTTAGAATCGATAGAGGGGGGTGAATATCGATAAAATTTCGGATAAGTAAGAATATTGCGCAGCGTAAAAATTAAAGCAATGCTAACTCGTTTACTTTTTACTTGGTTCGGAGTCAGTAATGACTCCTACTCCAAGGCCCACGGTCCTTGACCATTTTCGTTGTGCAATTCTATATTTCAGAAAAAGGTGTCACAAACTTAAATCACGAATACAGAATTTAAATAACTTAAAACAAATATACCGACGACCGAAAAGTAATATGAAAATGGAGCAGCAGGTTGTCGATCTTGAGCATTGTTGGCGCTTGGAACTCGAGCACCGGAGATCTGCACGGAGTGTTTGAGTACTTGAGTTGGAAGAAGTGTTGTTTGGAAGCAGGGGGGTGAACCCCCTTTTATACTGGTGTCCAAGGCGCCTGTGAGGCTGTAGGGCGCCTTCCACGTCACCGATTTGTGCGTGTCCTTATCCGCAGACTCGGCCAACGTCTATCTCCCATCCAGGGCGCCTAGGACGTCTAGGGCACCTGACTGTTCACGGGCGCCATCCATGCTGATGTGGCAACCTGCCAGCTCAGCTTCGCAACCTCAGGAAGAAACCCATCTGGGGCGCCTGTATCAACACAGGCGCCTATGTTCTCGAGCGTCTGAGTCCTCTCAGGCACCTGGGATGCAGAAACTCAAACCTCTTGCTCTTGCAACCAGGGTTAGTTATAGAACATCAGTAACAATGAAATTAAGTATAAATAATAGCCTGCGCTATCTTGGTTTTGACATTGGGTTTCCAAATGGAACCCTTGGTCGAGCCGACGCCTACTGTTCCCACTTCCGGGGAACGCATCATCACCTACTCCACTCTGGAGAAGTTATCTTTTGCCAACCTGCTCCTCCGGTTGGACTTTTGCTTGACCTCCGAGACTGCCGAATCTCAAGACGTCCGTTCTTCGACCCGTCTCTACTTCTGTCCGCAACTCCCGCCCGGCTAAGACTTCTGCCCAATCTTCTGGATCAGGACTTCGGTGCCCAGTCCATGACCAGGACTTATTACCCAACCCCCAGTCAGGTCTTCGGTGCCCAGTCCACGACTAGGACTTATTGCTCAACCCTGCAGGTTAACCCTTCGGTGCCTAACTTACCTAGGACTTTCGTGCACACTTAACAGATTCATTAGATAACACCTTAACCTTAACTTTGAACCCTTTGCCATTATCAAAACCCAGGTTCAATCTGGTGCTTCCGGCACTAACACATAATTCATTACATACCCAGTGATTGCCTTTATAGTCCACCCTGTTACGAGTGACGTTTGACTATACCAAAGTATATAACTCCTTATGTAGGGAACCGTAGTGACTTCAGGTCTAAGGACTATTCATACTAATAGTCACATGAGAAAGTTTATGACACTCATATGACAATCTATGAAACTTTCTCATGGCGGGTCAATTTAGTACACATTCTCTAATGTACCCATGTATCAACTTGATATCATATATTCATGACTTGTGAGCTCAAGTTATCAATTAACTTACATGCTAGTCTCCATGCATTAATATTGTCCTTGTATTAATGCTTGATTAGGAATAGTTTAGTATAGTGTTCTATATATCATCTCACTATCGATTCAACCAATCGATATAATGTAGATAAGAACCTACTACTCAAGGACATTATTATACTTAGTTATTTGACACAAATATAAAGTATAATAATCAAATATGTCTTTATTAATGATAGAATATGATACAAAAAGTCTCTAGTCAATCATTACATAATTGACTCTAGAGCTCCTACTAACAGGGGCATGATCAGAAATCCCCCAATACCTTAGTAAATTGCTAATACTGCCGAGCAAATCCAGATCATATAATAAATACAAATCATAACCGAATATGCATGTCAATCAAATGCATCAATCATATCTTAATCAAGTGCAGCAAACACAAGCAAATGCACAATGCATAATATGCACATGATGTCATGACCTGCACTGTACACATATCAACCACCGCTACATTGTGTAGGTTGAGTGGACAAGATACAAGCATCAAAACTTGTGGCTATGCAGATATACCATAATATCTGTGGCCCTGAATGAAAAGCCGTAACACCTGTGATGTAACGCCCCAAAATTCCCATTTTTAGTTCTTAAAGTCCTTAGAATTATTTAAAAATGGTTTAGAAATATTCTAGATATTTTTAGGAATTTTTAGAATATTTTTATGAAATTTTTCGAGTCCGTTTAGTATTTTTAAAACTGGAAAAACGTTTAAGGGCAGCAGGGGGTTCGAACCCGCGACCACCAGGAGACCAAACGCGCGCGCTACCGGCTGAGCTAGGGTATCAAGCACAACAAAAGGTGGAGAGAAATATATTTATAGAGTAGTTACGTTTTTTCATAAAGATAGTATAAATAGATGATTAAAGAGAGGAAATTGGATTTTTGGTTCTCTTTTCCCCACCCTAGCCGCGCGACGCCCAAACCCTCACGCCGACCCCTCTTCCTCCTCTCTTGGGCGAAAACCACACCAAGCACCAAGACCTCCTCTCCTCTCTTCCAAGGGGCGCCGGCCAAGAGGGAACCAAGGAGACGGAGCGTTTCGTCCGTCTCGACGAGAAGAACACGTAGGCGCGGACGGTTCGTAGAGATTTCAAGCTTCTCCCGAGCCCTAGACGTCAATTTTGGTTGTAAGTTCAAGGAAACCAAAGTAAGTACTGCTCACCTGCAGTAAGAGGCGGTTTTTCCGCAAGAATTTCCCTTAAAAGTTTTTAAAAGAGATATTTCCTTTTTGTTTAAGTTTTTGCATGTGATCTTAGTTCATTATATGCTTGTATAAGTTTGATTTAGCACCCTATGTGAGATTAGGGGCTAAGAAAGTTATGAGAAAAGAAAAGAGAAGATCAAGATAAGAAAAGAAAAGGCCAAGGCCTTAAGAAATCCCCAAAAGTCAAGACTTAGGGATTTTAGCACGCAAGGTGCTCGAGAAAATGCCAAGGCATTTACAGATAAGAAAGAAAAGAAAGAAAAGCTATTTTATTTTCTAAGGCAGTACCCGGCGTCCAAGGGCGTCGTTAAAGAAATCCAAGTGTCCAATTCCAAGGTCTTGGCCCTGGTAGACCAAGGTCTGCTCTATTAGGATTGGTGGCTCGCTACCCCAACCTTTTAGGGAACGCGCATGAGATGGTACTTACGTCTTCAGTGGATCCAAGTGATTATTATTTTCAAGTATATGCTTTAGCAAAGTTTCTAAAGTTTAAAGAGTTTTCAAAAAGTTAAAGAATAACTAAAGTTTCAAGTTGAGCCAAGAAAAGTAAATTGAGATTTATTAATGCTTGAGTATGCATGTTTTGAGTTATACATGTTCTTAGTTTCTTTCAAGCATATAAGTATCTCATATGATTTTCATATTGTTCAAGAAGCATGTTTGCACATTTCGAGATTTTGTGAACTAGATAGTACTTACTAAGCTTTTTGCTTACTAGTTGCATTTCCTCTTACTGCAGATAAAGGTAAAGGCAAGCAATTCTGAAGGAAGGCGACGAGGCGGTGCTGAGTAAAGTGTGTGTGGTGGCTGATTTTGGAGAGATCCTTGAGACGAGACAATTTAGTTATTTGAATTACAATGTTTTAGTTTATTCAAATTTCAAGTTCTTGCTTTATGGAGTTTAGCGAACATTTAAGCTTTGGATAGTTTTACATGCTCAATTTCTTAGAGTAAAGATTCCATGTTATTTCATTTAGCATACATATCCTTATGATTGCATTGGATGAGTAGAAGTGTGAGTAGTTTGAAATATTGATACTTTGTTAGAGAAATAGATGCATGTGCCAAGATAGTATTAATTTCCCTTTGAATCAAGTTTTTATTGCTTAAGTATGTTTAGAAAAGTTGCTTTCTCATTTGATAATGCCTTAGGGATGTTTCAGAATTTTGTGTGATGAGTTTCAATGGTTAGAAGTTAAGTTTGGTACAAACTCTAGCTTAAAGTCTATGTAGATTTTTCATAACTTGCTAAATTCCGCAAAAGTCCTAATTTCAAGTTTATGGATTCGTTTTGATTGGCTAAATTGTTTAGAAAACTGGTATAGAGTATAGAAATGATGTCATGATTTTATATGGCTCGAAAGTATAGGTTTGGTGGAGTTTTGAAACAAGGCTTCGAATCTGGAAAACAGGTTTCAGACTTATCAGTCGACTGGTACAGTATCAGTCGACTGATACCCGTAAGCTGAGTTGGGCGAGGCAAGTTTCAATAAGTAATTTCTTACGAGTTTTTGAGAAAGAAAGTGTGACATGGTATCATGCATGACTATTTAAGTTAGAATATCATTCTTAGATAGATTAAAAAGAAAAAAAAAAGATTTTCCGCATTTTTAGTCGTGCATTAGAGTAGAGAAGTAGATAAAAGTAACGATCCGTCTAAGGCAGAGAAGGCGGGTCGCTACATGTGACTTTTAAACCTCGAAATACCTATGGGGACTTCAAACACCTTTTAAACCCCAAAATACCTATGGAGACTTCAAACACCTGGGGAGTATCAACTATTTGCACACAACTCCAACTGTGCATGGAACAACTGGAAATAAGATCGACGACACGTCTCAACCACAAGGGAGCTAGTGGTCGCCAACATGCAAATAATGTTATGGTGCATGTCACTAATATGTACAACCTCAATCAAACCAAAACTAAGCAAACAATACGATACGAAAACACAATCAACATCAAAGTAAATAAACATGCACTAATATACTGGGTAGGGTTTATCTAATGCTAACCAAATCCTAGATAAGTCAAATGATAGTTCTACAGTATATGCGATACTCTTTGGATCAGAAATCAAGAGATGAGACTGTATAACTGAACATTTTATAATACTAATCAAAGGGTAAGAAAGAATAAGTATCAAGCAGGAAAATTAAGACAAATAGATTTAAGGTAAAACAACCTACTCAGATAATGGATCAACCATGCATTTAAGGTAAACTATTCTACATGAATCAAGGAAGAAGTACCCGTCTTAAAATGTAATACGTGTATCGAAGAGAACCTCCCGTCTAGATAATCCATGTTCAATCAGGGTTCTGTGTCAAAAATGCAACTTAGCTACTTTTATACATAGCAATAGGTCAGACTAAATTCTCAACTTTACTTAGGACGTCCTGGTTATATTGTCCATTTATTTACCTTAGTTTAATGATATCTTCGTATATATTCCAACTCCTTGATTGTTTTTGAGCTACTCCACATCGATCCTAATCTAGCCCCTCCAACTAATTAGATTAGGTTGGGTTGTTAATTAATCAATCAATTAAATAACCAATCTCAACTAACCTTACCGTTAATAATATACTCATTGAAACTAGTAAGATTTAATCAAGACGAACAATCATATATTTATCCAATCCACCTTAATTTCTAGATGTTTAACTGTAGAAAACTCTAGAGGTATCAAACCAATCCTAGAAACATGAACAGTGAACTTGTATGCTACATGACATAATACCCTACTACTCCAATAGGTAAAATAAATGATCTACTGATCCATTGTATTAGGGATAGCAAACATGGAGTAATCACCCTACATAATACTGATTTGACCAGTAACTATAAAAGAAATTCCAACGATTGAAACCTAAAACTATACAAATGCTTACCTGATAATGGCAACGTCAATTACCCCTACAAATCCAAGTTTCCTCAGTTCAATAGTCGCACGAAGTCAAACCAACAAAGTATTATCTCGGTCCCAATAAACATAGAAATCATGGAGCTAATCACGGAGCTAATCGCATTGCCACGATGAGGTGTGCAGTGCACATGAGGAAGGAACAACGACGGTGGCTGCCGACCTTGGCTGCTTGCGCGGATGATGGCTCGGGCTGGGGACTCACGGTGGCGATCGAATAGGGCCCCATTGGTTGTTGGTGGTGACTACTCCGATGAGGATGAGCAGCGATTGGCTGGGGAGAGGTCGGCGGCGTCAGGCGAGAGGAAGAAAAGAAAGGGATCGGGACGGAAGGGAGGGGTGGGTAAGTGATAATGAGGAGTCGGCGAGGGATTATATATATATATACTTTCGAAAATTTAAACTTTTTCTCAAATAATTTATAATTAGTTCATCTTGTGCCTATTTATCCCCACAAACTTTTCTATAATTTTCAAAAAAATTTCCTACCTTTTCTATACATTTATTTTCAATTTTAATCCTTTATTTATGGTATTATTACTACTACTACTACTACTACTACTACTACTATTTTTTGTCCTATTTTACACTTCTAGCTTGTGTTGGATCGAGAGAACCGATAGAGGGGGGGGGTGAATATCGGAAAGCGTTCGGATTTAAGATAGAGAATTTGCACAGCGGAAGATAAAAATAAAACACGCGAACACAGTAATTTTTTACTTGGTTCGGAGCCTAGGTCGACTCCTACTCCAAGGCCCATGATCGTTGATCGTTTACTTTGGGCAATTCTATATGAGGCGCAAAAACAGTTTACAGTTTTGAGTTACAAATATAGCACAGTAAACTTAACAAATAAAATGAAAACTCTTCTTTTACCGACGTCCGATGTAGGTTGTCTTTTTCGGAGTAGCGGGACGTCGTCGGCTTGAGTTGGGAGGTTTCCGGAGCGAGGCGCGAGAGCAGAAGAGCGTAGAAGCGTTGATTGAAAGTGTTGCTTGAGCCTTGGGGTCGAGGGCCCTTTATATAGGGCCTGGGGGCGCCCGGAACATCGGGGGCGCCCCCCACGTGTCACTCGATCCGTCTTGGTCTCGGTCAGCTTCTGTTCCCTTCAAACTCGGGATCAGATCTTGACCGGGGCGCCCGGGACGCTGGGGGCACCCGGGTTGACCGGGTCAAACTTTATCCCTTGGCTTCGCTGGCTTGAGCTTCGATAACTTGCTATTGGGGGCACCCGGGAGCACGGGGGCGCTCGGGAGTTGAGCTGTCGAAGCTTGCTTTGCTTTCTTGTGTTTTGTGTTTACCTTGGGGGCGCCCGGGACACTCCGGGCACCCTGGTCAGCTGTTGCCTCGTTCCTTTGAGGCTCTCTGAGCTGCAGACACTCGTTCCTTCGGTCCTGCATCTAGGGATAGTCCAAAACACAATAAAACAATAAAATATTAGTTTATACAGCCTTAGCTATCTTGGTTCTGACTTTGGGCCTCCAAAATAGAACCCTAGGTCGAACCGACACCTACTGTTCCCTCGACGGGGAACGCGTCCTCACCTACTCCTCTCGGGAGAATGTACCTGATGCCAACCGCTCCTTTGGTTGGACTTTTGCCTGGCGGTCCTTTGCCAGGTCTTGGATACCGAGCTGTCCTTCGCCCGGTGCCTAGCATTCCTTCGCTAGGGCTTCAGTCCCAGGCTGTCCTTCGCCTGGCGCCTAGCAGTCCTTCGCTAGGGCTTTTTCGCCCTGGCAGTCCTTCGCTAGGGTTTTTTCGCCCTGGCAGTCCTTCGCCAGTACCTAGCAGTCCTTCGCTAGGACTTTGTTTCTTGGTTGTCCTTCGCCATTGCCTAGCAGTCCTTCGCTAGAGCTTTGTACCCTGGCATTCCTCTGCCAGTGCCTAGCAGTCCTTCGCTAGGACTTTTTAACCTGCACACTAGAGTAACTTGTTAGATAACAAGTAAGACTTAACTTTTGAACCCTGTTGCCATTATCAAAACACAGGTTTGACTTTGGTGCTTTCTGCACCAACAATCTCCCCCTTTTTGATTTATGGCAACCCTAGTTCAAAAAGTTAAGTTTAATCAAAGCATGTAAAAACATTAAATTTTGTTCCCTCCCCCTGGAAGGAATCTCCTCCTAGATTTTTCAAAAGTTCGTGGGGTTCTAAGTTAAAAAAAAAATTTTCTTAGAATTTTTCAACAGAAAGCTTCTGTCTTTTCAAAGATGATTTTTGCACTTTTGAAAACTTAAGTGTAGGTACTTGGAGATCTTTTGACAACTTAAGGTTTAAAAGTACATAGAAGAGTTTTTGAAAGCATGAGTTTAGAGTACTTTGAAAAATTTTGAAGTCTTTAAGTTTAAAGTACTCAAACGTCTTTAACTAAAATTTTTTAACAAAACTTAAGTACTTAGTAAATTTTAAAAAGCTTAGGTACTTAGAAAATTTTGAAGTACTTAGAAGATTTTGAAATGCTTAAGTACTTTACAGAATTTTTGAAAAGCTTAAGTACTTAGAAGATTTTGAAAAGCTTTAGTAGTTATAAAAGCTTAAATACATTGAAAAAAACTTTGAAGGGCTTAAGTACTTAGAAAAACTTTGAAAAGCTTAAGTACTTTTGAAAATTTTGAAAAGCTTAAGTACTTAGAAGATTTTGAAAAGCTTTAGTAGTTATAAAAGCTTAAAAAAACTTTGAAAGGCTTAAGTACTTAGAAAAACTTTGAAAAGCTTAAGTACTTGGAAAATTTTGAAAGGCTTAAGAAAATTTTGACAAGCTTATATTTTGAAGAACTAAGCGCTTAAGTGCTTTTTGAAACTTGATACTTTTTGAATAAAGAATAGAGTTTTTTTAAATTTTTTTTTATTTTTAAACTCTCTCCTTTTCTATCTCTCCCCCTTTGCCATATATCAAAAAGCAGATAAGGATAACAGAAATTAAATTGCATAAAGGAAATAATTTTCATAAAGGAAAACATTTGCATGACTTTGCTGTACTGGACCAAGACTTAGATCAAATCAGTTGATTTTATCTTGTAGGGACCTGTCTAACCTATTTAGCTACTTACTAACTGTTATAAGCAGTAGTTTTCGCTAGGGTTAGTCAAGTTAAGTGTTTCTGTTCAAGTTAGATTTTCTAAACTTGACACTTAACTTGATTGCTGTGTAAGTTGTATTTAGTGCCCCAATTACTGCAGATGCACTGACTTAAAGCATCTTGAATTAAGGCAAAGACCTAAGCATCTCAACCCTTTCTAGGTTATCAATCAAAAGTACCCTAAAGTGCTTGTGAGATGCTGGCTTCTAAATCTATAGGTGCATGCAGTTCTAGGGTTAGGGCCTAGGCTAAGTCCATTTGCGAAAAAGCCCTAGTTTTGAAAGGGGGTAGTTTTGAAAAAAAACTAAGTCCGAAAAGATTTTTAAAACTGATTTAAAAACAACAGTTTTTCAAACTTCTTTTAGAAACTGATTTTTAAATTTAAGTAAAGCAAAAAAAATCAAAAGTAGAGTTATTCTATTCTACAGAGCACAATCCTAACTGCTGAATAGAAAGGAAACAAGTACTCATAAGCTAGTTAATATAGAACACGTACTCAAAATAGTCACACAGGTCAAACATAAGTCAACCCTACTGAGTAGGGGCAGTCAAATAGTTACTAATACAATGCTAACCAACTCTAGGACGAGGGACCAGGATGATCAGATGGGCCAGGCTGCCATGAATCGAATCGTGCCATCATCTCAATGTATCGTGCATCAGCCACTTCTCGATCGGCTCTACGAGCGTCCATCTGCTCGATGTGATAGGCCTCGACCTCCTCTCGAAGGCTGTGGATCTCCGTTTGTATCTGTGTGAGACGCTGGTCGAGGGTCGGTGGTGGAGGCTCGTCTATGTGTGCTCGGGCGACTGCTGCTATGTCTCCAACGTCAACCTCAACCTCCTCGTCTGAGTCGATCGGGGCCCCGGCCTGCTGTCGTCTCCAACTCAAAACCCCGGTAGCCGATACCTCTAGACCTGCTAACGAGAAGTTCCTAAATCCTATTTCATCAAAGTCGGTCATAGCGGTTATTTCACCCATGGTAATGTCACGACCGTGGTGATGAAGGAGAGAGGTGATGATGTGACAGTATGGAGTGCGCACTCGTCCCTGGGTCGTAACACTGGACGCATGCAGAATAGTATGAAACATGTGTAGTCCAATGTCAATGTCAAGGTGATGGACTAGGGCATACAAAAGGAAGGCATGAAAGGGTCGCATGGTCTCGAGATCTCTAGTGGAGAGTGGTAAGATACAGCGGACCAGGACTCTGTACAGGGCATAGTCCTGTGCCTGAAGGTCAACGGCTTGTAATCGTCTATTTGCGGGGAGTCTGGCATCCCTATAGAAGTAGGAGTGGATAGTGTCTAAGGTGATGTGAGAGTAGGGAGGATCAAATGGAAGATTCCTAGGTGGATAGCAGCAGAATGTGGACTGGGAGGGTCGTAGTCCAAGGAATCGGTTCAGCAAAGTAGGGGTGATAGACAGAGGTATTCCTTGAACAGTAGTGTAAAACATGAGATTATCTTGTCGAACTATGTTATTGTAGAATTCTGCACATAATGATTCATTAATGGTATGAGTGCAGAAGACAAGATTATCTAATTGATAGAAGTTGATAATATTCATGGCTACGGGGCATGATTGGGTAAAGAAATGTCTATTAAGATAGCTTGTCTTAATAGGCTTGTAAATGGTTTGAGCAAACTTATTGCATAATTCTAGAGTAGGAAATCTAGGGTCGGGACTTGGTTTGGCACCGGGGTTTGCTTGGTTTCCTCGGCGTCTTCTAAGAGAAGGAAATTTAAAAGAAGCATGAATGTATTGCATTAATTGAAAATTAAATGCAATAAAAATTATACCGGGCAGCTCGGGGAGGCATGGTTGAGGACGAGAGCTTGCAAGGTCTCTTGATCTTCTTGTAAGGAAGGAGGGGTGGAAAGAAGTTGGTTTTTGGTGTGGGAAGAGAAGGAGGTTCGGGTTCCTTATAGCTCCCGGGCGCCCGGGAGCTCCCGGGCGCCCGGGTCAGCGGTCTCTGCCTTTGGCAGAGACTGCAGCTGTATGGGGGCGCTCGGAGTGCTCCGGGCGCCCGGGTCAGGGCGTGTCTGCAGCTTTTGCTGCATTGACTGTGATGGGGGCGCCCGCGTGGTTCCGGGCGCCCTGGTCAAAGGTCAGATTCAGGTTTTTTGCTTCGAGAGAGGGAAAAGGTATGGTGGGGGCGCCCACGTGGTTCCAGGCGCCCGGGACTTTATAGGAAAAGACAAGTTTTATGTTTTGTCATCGTTTGACCATGGTTTAATCGGTTTGACCATGGTTTAATCGGTTTGACCAAGGTAAGAATTGCTTTGACTGCTTTGACTTGTGGTTTGAGTATTTTAACCATGGTTTGACCGTGTTGACCATGGTTTGACCATGACCTTAACTATAGGATTAACTCATAATATAGACATTTAAAGTATTTCCAATTGAATCTTAATCTTACTGTCTCACCCAATCTAGGGTTTTCAATCACGTTAGCCTTATAGGTTTTGTGAGACAGGTTTTGATAAATAAAATTACTTTGAAAAATTATTATTTGTTTTGAAAACATTAAATTAATTTTTGAAAATAGTTAAGTTTATTTTGAAAGGATGTTTGAATCTATGCTTAACTGAAAATTGTGTTAGATTTGAATTTGACAAAAAGTAATTTGAATTTGAAATTCAAAAATTGGCTTCCAGGTCTTGGCGAGACACTAGGCCTTCTTTGGCCGTAGCCTTATTGGATCATCAACCCTTTCCTTGACAAAGCCGTTTAATGAAATTTCATTTTCAAAATTAATTTTTGAAAAAGTTCTGGTCTAACTAGTTTGGATTTTGGATCGGTAGCTTCGGCTAGTTTCACCAGTCTAAAGAGACCAAGTAAACTTGATCTTATTAGAATTGGTTTCCCTAACATACTATCATCTCACCTCCACCCAATACTATGTTATCAAGTTTCAATTATGTAACGACCCGAAAAATTCTCTTAATATTTTCTTAAAATATTAAGCATGTCTAAATAATTTTCCAAGGGACCTAGAAATATTAAGGAGAACTTTGGCCTAGAAAATCCATGTTTTCTCATTTAAATTGAGAAAACTAAGTACCAATGAGCTTTAAATGGGCTCCAAAAATGGGTATTAATTAGGTAAAAATTAATATAAATTAGGTAAAATTAATATAAATATAAAAGAATTTTATTTAGGAATATTGGCATAATTATGGGTGATTTTAGGGGGATTTTCAGAATTTAAAAAAATAAAAATAATAAAATAAATGAAATAAAAATAAAATAAAAATAAAGGTGCATGAGCCAAGGATTGAACCTTGGACCTCTTGTACAACCATGTATGCACTAACCAACTCACCTAGCAAGGTATTGTTAGGAGGGAATGAAGTGGATATTGGTTAAGGCATAGAAGAAGATGAAGAGTCATGGAGAGACTCTTCATTTGCCTCCTTAATGGGCTATTAAAGGGGAGTTTTGGGAGTTACCTCTTCTTCCCATCACTTGCATTTCGAAACCTCTCCCTTCCCTCATCCTAGACAAATACCCAAGGAGGGGTTCTCCCTTGGAAAAGCTCCACAAGAGGTCTTATCTCCAAGATCTAAGAGTTTTCCCAAGGATACAAGGACAAGGAGGCAAGGATCCAAAGCTTTTACAATCTTCTTCTTCTTCCAAGGTTCAAAAAATCAAAAAACTCAAGGTAAGACTCCCTCACCTATGGTATAATAGTTCCCTATGATTTTTATGATTTTTATTATGATATATAGTGGTTGGTTTTCGAATTGGATGTTGAAAGGAAAGAAAACCGAGACCCTCATGTTTAAGGGTTTCGGCCACCATGATTTACAGGTCTATAATTATGATAAAAATCATGATAATGTTATTTAATGTTCCCTTATGATGTTTAGAGGTTAAGTATAATTTTTGGGAATTTTTGGAGTACCCTAGGACACCCTAGGGTTTCGGCCAACATGAAAGAAACAAAACTAAGAACCTCATGTTTAAGGGTTTCGGCCACCATGATTTACAGGTCTATAATTATGCTAAAAATCATGATAATGTTATTTAATGTTCCCTTATGATGTGTAGAGGTTAAGTATAATTTTTGGGAATTTTTGGAGTACCCTAGGACACCCTAGGGTTTCGGCCAACATGAAAGAAACAAAACTAAGAACCCTAAGTTTAAGGGTTTCGGCCACCATGATTTACAGGTCTATAATTATGCTAAAAATCATGATAATGTTATTTAATGTTCCCTTATGATGTGTAGAGGTTAAGTATAATTTTTGTGAATTTTTGGAGTACCCTAGGACACCCTAGGGTTTCGGCCAACATGAAAGAAACAAAACTAAGAACCCTAAGTTTAAGGGTTTCGGTCACCATGATTTAAAGGTCTATAATTAATACAAAAATCTTGATAATGTTAATTTATGTTCCCTTATGATGTGTGGAGGTTAAGTATAAATTCTGGGAATTTTTGGATTACCCTAGAGACCCCATATGTTTCGGCCAACCTCAAGGGCCCAAGGGTTAGGGTTGAGCCTTTAACTTCAAGTATATGTTTAGGTGTTTCCATGATAAGTATGATAAGTATATGTTCAGGATATGAATGATGCCATGATAAGAATGATAGGGTTATGATCACGATAAAAATGATGCTATGATATGTTAGGTTCATGATATGAATGATGTCATGTTAAATATGTTATGTTTATGTTTAAGAATGAGGATGATGCCATGTTTAAGAATGAAAATGATGCCATGTTAAGTATGTTATGTTTATGTTTAAGAATGAAAATGATGCCATGTTTAAGAATGAAAATGATGCCATGTTAAGAATGAAAATGATGCCATGTCTAAAAAAAAAATGAAAGTGAAGAATGAAGTTAAGGTTCATGCCTTTAAGGCATAATGATGATGTTAAGTATGATGAATGAATGAATATGCTATGAATGATGATGAATGAAAGATGATGCTTATGTCTTTAAGGCATAAATATGCTAAGACGGCACGGTCGATGGTCGACGGTACGACGGTCGTGAGGACCGGTAAATGGGCCGGTAGACGGGCCGAGCCGTAACAAGTTATGCTATGTTAAAGATGCCATGAATGCCATATGAATGATGAAGCATGAAAAGTATTTTACTTTATGTATAGGCTTGTACCGGACCGAAGTATGGGTCCAAGGGATGGGCACCTTAAGAACGCCCCAGTTTTGGACTACCGTAGCTGTCCACGGTTCTGGCACTACCGGAGCTGTGCAACAGGGATGGGCACCTTAAGAACGCCTCGGTTCGGGGACTACCGACTATGCTGTCCTTACCCTAGTAGGTTGGGGCTCGCGACCTCGGACTTGCTAGGGATGCGCGCAATGATGTATGTATGTGGTACAAGCCGGGGACCCCAAATGATGTTATGATGATTATGTTTAAGCAATGAAAAGTATGTTTTAAAAGTTAAGCATCCTTATGTATATGCATTCCACTCATGCATCCATTCATGTTATGCATTATGCTATGTTGATAAGACTTTATGCTTACGTTTCATGTTAAGAAGTATGCATGAGAATGAATGAATTATGCCATGCTTAGAATGTTCACTATGTTTATGATTTATGCCATGAATTATGCCATGCTTAGAATGTTCACTATGTTTACGATATGCCATGAATTATGCCATGCTTAGAATGTTCACTATGTTTATGAATTGTGCCATGAGACTGAATGAATTATGCCATGCTTAGAATGTTCACTATGTTTACGATATGTCATGAATTATGCCATGCTTAGAATGTTCACTATGTTTATGAATTGTGCCATGAGACTGAATGAATTATGCCATGCTTAGAATGTTCACTATGTTTACGATATGCCATGAATTATGCCATGCTTAGAATGTTCACTATGTTTATGAATTGTGCCATGAGAATGAATGAATTATGTCATGCTTATAATGTCTATGATGTTTATGTTTATGCCATGTATCATGCCATGCTTAGAATGTTACTATGTTTATGTTCATGTCATGCTATGTATACGATAAGTGATGCAAGATGTTATGTTCTAAGTAGAGCACCAAGTATGTTAATGTTTTATGTGCTCATTATGAGATGATGAATGATGGATGGTTTTGTGAGTAGGAAAGAGTCTTACTAAGCCTGTGTGCTTATAGTCTTATTTCCTTATACCGCAGATCATTCAAGGGGATAATGAAGGAAGCAGCAGGAGGGCAAGAACGCATGTGTGACGTAGTGACTTGGCCCAGGAACTATATGTTTACTTATGTGTTTGAATAATGACTTATGGAACCTTATGATATGATGTTATGTGAGACATGATAGGATGCTTAAGTTCAAAGTTAATATGCTAAGGTTCCCATGTCAATAAGTTAAGAATGGTAACAGGGCATGTATAAGTTAAGTTATTCTGCTGCCTTATGATGTCTACATGCCCTAACCATGTTAACGTAACGCCGCTTAGGAAAAAAAAAGCGGGCGTTACAAATTAAGTTTGTTTAGTCCTTATACTAACCTAAGTTTAAGCATGGTAAATTGCAGAAATTAAATAAACAATCAATCAGGCAAATTACAAGAATTAAATTCTATTTAACAATAAAAATAGTTTTTAATTTGACTCCCCCTGGACTAAAGCCACGGTAATGATTAGGCAAGATGTGAATCTTGTCCTTGGGGATCCAATACTGATTTGATCCAGTTGGTTTGTTCAGGTACAATTTAGGTACCCATGCCTGAATTTTACCTCTGGACTGATTCAGTACAGCAAAGTAAGATCTTTGTCGGGATTTGGTTGTATAGCCAAGTCCGGATCGATTTAGAACGGACTTCTGTTTTCCAAGAATCATGTCAAGACCCTTGGAACCTGAAGTGAATCGTTCTAAGGCAGCTCTAAGATCCTTAACCTGAGTTTTCAGGGAGGAGTTCTCTTTCTCAAGTTTTTCAACTTGAGTAGGAGTTCCTTCTTGAACTTTCTCGGTCAAGGATTTAGAGTCAGCTCCCTCTTTCAGGATTTTTACTTCCTGTCGGAGGACTCGACTCGGAGTTTGGCTTTCGCTAAATCTCGAGAAAGATAAGAAATAAGTTCGTTTAATTGACTTCTATTGAAACCACTTACCTTGATTTCGCCGTCTTCTGAAAAGGTTAGTCTGCCGTCGTCTTGTTCAGATTCTGACTCGGTCCCGACTTCTTCTGAGGCGGTCAGGGCTAGTAGGTTTGACTGGGGTGCTTCTTCTTCTTCTTCTGAGGAAGATTCGTCCCAGGTTGCTTAGAGTGCTTTCTTTCTTCTTGTCTTTTTGGTCTCCTTCAGGTTTGGACACTCCGTCTTGTAGTGGCCCTTCTTCTTGCACTCGTAGCAGGTTACGTTGGGCTTGTTTTTGTCATTTGTGGGTTCAGCTGGTTCGTCCTTTCTTCGGTTGGCCTTATTTCTGTTGGTTTGGTTCTTTAATTCTTTATAGTAACTTCGGGCCAATTGGACCAGCTTCGGTCGATCTCCTTCTTCGTCTTCTGAGTCTGAGTCTGAGTTAGACTCGGGTTCAGGTTGTGTCTTCTTCTTTGTTGATCTTCCAGTTTTTCTTGCAACAAAGGCAATACCTTTTTCGGCCTTATTGCAGTTAGTCTGTTCATGAAGTTCTAACTCGGAAAACAATTCATCTAATTTAATTTTAGAGAGATCCCTTGAAACCTTGTATGCATCTACCATAGATGCCTACAAGGTATTTCTAGGGAAAGCATTTAAGGCATACCTTATTAGGTCACGGTTTTCGACCTTGTGACCTATAGTGTGAAGACCGTTCATCAATTCTTGGATTCGTGCGTGGAGCTGGGCTGCTGTTTCGTTGTCGGCCATCTTGATGGTGTACAGTTTGATTAGGAGCAGATCTCTCTTACTGATCCGAGTGTCTGATGTTCCTTCATGCAGCTCGATCAGTTTTGCCCACAGCTCCTTGGCACTGTTGAAGGGGCCCACCCGGTTTAGCTCCTCTTTTGTCAAGCCACATTGAAGAGTCTGAGTCGCCTTTGCATTTGCTTCGATTCTTCGTTTCAGAGCGGTGTCCCACTCTGTGTAGCTTTGAGGAACCCCGTCAGCATTTGTGGGAATCTGCAGTCCGGACTGGATGATAATCCACATGTCCACCTGAGTTTTCAGGTGGACCTCCATTCGACTTTTCCAGTAGGAAAAGTCTTCTCCACTGAAAAGTGGAGGTCTGGCGGTGCTGAATACTTCTTGCATGACCATTTAATCTGAAAAAATAACTAAAAAAGATTTCCCAAGACTTGGTCTTGGATTAGTAGTGTGGGATGAATAAAATAAAATAACGAGGGGTGTTGCACCAACCTCGATTAACGGGAAAAGGAAAATTCGAACGAAATATTTTTAAAAAAAATCGAACGAGAAAAAGAAAATAAAAATCCGAAAATTTTTCAAACTGGTGGTTGCACCAAATTTGAACTTCCCCGCTCTGATACCACTTGTTGGATCGAGAGAACCGATAGAGGGGGGGTGAATATCAGAAAGCGTTCGGATTTAAGATAGAGAATTTGCACAGCGGAAGATAAAAACAAAACACGCGAACACAGTAATTTTTTACTTGGTTCGGAGCCTAGGTCGACTCCTACTCCAAGGCCCACGATCGTTGATCGTTTACTTTGGGCAATTCTATATGAGGCGCAAAAACAGTTTACAGTTTTGAGTTACAAATATAGCACAGTAAACTTAACAAATAAAAAGAAAACTCTTCTTTTACCGACGTCCGATGTAGGTTGTCTTTTTTGGAGCAGCGGGACGTCGTCGGCTCGAGTTGGGAGGTTTCCGGAGCGAGGCGCGAGAGCAGAAGAGCGTAGAAGCGTGGATTGAAAGTGTTGCTTGAGCCTTGGGGTCAAGGGCCCTTTATATAGGGCCTGGGGGTGCCCGGAACGTCGGGGGTGCCCCCCCACGTGTCACTCGATCCGTCTCGGTCTCGGTCAGCTTCTGATCCCTTCAAACTCAGGATCAGATCTTAACCGGGGTGCCCGGGACGCTGGGGGCGCCCGGGTTGACCGGGTCAAACTTTATCCCTTGGCACCGCTGGCTTGAGCTTTGATGACTTGCTATTGGGGGCGCCCAGGAGCACGGGGGCGCCTGGGAGTTGAGCTGTCGAAGCTTGCTTTGCTTTCTTGTGTTTTGTGTTTTCCTTGGGGGCGCCCGGGACACTCCAGGCGCCCTGGTCAGCTGTTGCCTCGTTCCTTTGAGGCTCTCTGAGCTGCAGACACTCGTTCCTTCGGTCCTGCATCCAGGGTTAGTCCAAAACACAATAAAACAATAAAATATTAGTTTATACAGCCTTAGCTGTCTTGGTTCTGACTTTGGGCCTCCAAAATGGAACCCTAGGTCGAACCGACGCCTACTGTTCCCTCGACGGGGAACGCGTCCTCACCTACTCCTCTCGGGAGAATGTACCTAATGCCAACCGCTCCTTTGGTTGGACTTTTGCCTGGCGGTCCTTTGCCAGGTCTTGGATACCGAGCTATCCTTCGCCCGGTGCCTAACATTCCTTCGCTAGGGCTTCAGTCCCAGGTTGTCCTTCGCCTGGCGCCTAGCAGTCCTTCGCTAGGGCTTTTTCGCCCTGGCATTCCTTCGCCAGTGCCTAGCAGTCCTTCGCTAGGACTTTGATTCCTGGCAGTCCTTCACCAGTGCCTAGCAGTCCTTCGCTAGGGCTTTGTACCCTGACATTCCTTTGCCAGTGCCTAGCAGTCCTTCGCTAGGACTTTTTAACCTACACACTAGAATAACTTGTTAGATAACAAGTAAGACTTAACTTTTGAACCCTGTTGCCATTATCAAAACACAGGTTTGACTTTGGTGCTTTCTGCACCAACAGCTTGGACCTGCACATGTGGCTTCCCATATTTGCTATCACAAGCCTCCCCCCACCCCCGACGAGTCTAGTCGAAGGAGGCACGAGTCCGACTGATTGGACTGACATGGTTGTAGTTTGACCGTCAGCCAGTGTTTAAGGATGCTGTGGCATCCCTTTTTCCATCCTTACTCGTCGCACACCTAGGTAATATGCGAGGAAGCTATCATTAATGTGAGCGACATGCGAGATGACATATCTAGGTCACGATTGGTGAAGGATTAGATGCACGTGAGGGGGGGGGGGCGAAGGGGGGGGGGTGAATCATGTGTATTTCAAAATCATCACTTTTTCGAACTTATAAAACTTCGAGTGCACAATGAAATTAAGAATGAAAGACACAAGCAAAAAGACACAATCTGGTTTTACTTGATTCGAAGTCATCAACAACTCCTCCAAGGCCCAGGTCCGTTGGACCTCTTCGACGGGTAATGCACTAATCTCTCTACCTGAAACCCTTGGTAAAGTAGTTGAATATGAATAGATAGGAAGTGTAATAACCCTACACTTCATATTGATAATGATGTAAGCACAAGAAGCTAAATTCTTACGCAACACGGAGAAGAATCTTGGTCAGGCTGATGTGTTGGAGTCGGTCTTCCGACAGCGATCGATCATAGATGAGTTGTAGCAGGGCCGCAGTACGAAGACGAGGAAGCAGAACAATCGCTTGAGCTTAAGAACGAAGTGTAGAAGTTATCTTTTAGAGCTTGTGATGGGTCTTCGCAAGTGTACAAAAATATCGTCAAGTAATATAAAAGATATAGTATCCACAGGGACTATTGATTAAACACTAGTTGATTATGTAAGGCAAACTATCTAGACTTTGCTGGTTGTGATAGAGAATAGCTCGCTAGAAGGAGGAGAGGGAGAAGTAGAGAAGAAGAGAAGAGAAGAGAGGGAGAAGATCTTTGGGAGAAGGGTTGGATGGGCAGTAACTAGGATTTCGGTCTCACTACAATACTAGTTGATATCATATGTCTTGTTCATATCCTACTCTCCATGTCTATATCTTTGTAGAGATCCTAACTATGTACTGGTGTTAGCCCTGTAGAAGCGCATCAGAGTACTTCCCCATTGGGGCATCCAGTGCCATTAGATAAGCAAGGTAACTTAGGATGCCCAGTTTAGCACACCATACTTGTGTCACTTTGGCTGCCCTGGTCATACGATCCAAAATATACAAGTTATTTTCTAACATGGGATAGGGAGAAACCCATTAAGTTATGTTAGCTAACCTCTTCTAAGGGGTTGATCTCTATTTCGAGGCAATGTTCGAGATGCCCAGTTAGAACAGCATACCTGTGTCACTCAGGCTGTCCCGGTCATACGATTTGGGACACTCCCTCTACGTGGTGGCCAAACCCTCACACCTACATGTATCTATAATTCAAGTATTTCAACAAACACATACAAGGCAACATACATAATAGAACAAGCATAGACATTTCATTGAATATGAAAATGCATCAATACATAGTTCATACAACATCATCACATTGTATCTACCTCCACATCCTAGATTTGAAGAACTACTCCATTATAAGGAAGATAACAATAAAAAGACAATAAAAATAACTTCTACAACCCTAAACTTAAGGAAAGGGGAAACAGAAAGCTTATCGTGATGTCGCCAGTCTTCTTGAAGTGTCTACTTGCTTCGGAGGTAGACGGATTAGCCTAGGATGAAGGCTCTAGGATTTCCCCTAGAGCGGAAACACCTTCTTCAAGCCAAGGGGTGGAGCCCCAAAGCCCATGATGTGAGAAAAGGGGACAAAATCCCTTTTTATAGCACATTCCGCAGGGGGGCATCACGGGTCGTGTGAGGAGGCACTACCCCTGTCACCCCCGTGCGCTTGCGACCAGGGTGTGTTGCCCCCAGTTTAGGCTATATGGCTTGGTACGGTCATGCCACAACCATTTCGACCAAACCGGCATGGGTCATGCCCCTTAGCATGACCTTCGCATGTGAGTTTCAACCAAAATAGCATGGGTCGTGTTATTTAGCATGGTCTGACCTTGGTGGGTAGCACCGTTAGATGTATACTAAGACTTGTCCTTTTATATAAAACATCTACATTTTGAAAGAGAATCACGACAACACAGTTGCATGTTTACATTAGTATATGCATAACAGTCTCATACTCTGCAGATAACATTGTGTGTGGTGACGCACAAAAGATCATGTTATCAGTTTCTTGCATTGTATAAGTAGAGGCTCACAACCGAGATGGAGTTGGACAAACCATCGGGATGATTGTAGTGTAATTAGGTGTGGTTTGTCTTGACTATAGAATTACACTAGTGCACTTTGTGTGCATTGAACATGACCAAAATAAAGGTGATCCAATTTGTACTGACTTAATAATTGGATCGAACCTCGGATTATTATGGAGTACAATCTCTAAATCTTGATATAATAACGGGCACATATATTTAGTATTTATTTCTTTGATTTACCAATGAGCGAGATTTATTCTGTTAAATCGATAGGCCGGTAAGTTGTGAAATAATATTAATTATATGGTGTGCCATTGATTATTGATGGAATCCGTGTCCTGGTGAGTCGGGATGATGGTGCCCCCTTGATGAGCTCATAAGGTTCATCATGTTAAACCCTGCAGGCGGATTTGATCCAACATGATGATAAGGTTGAGTGGTACTAGTCAAGGAGTTAAAAGTTGATTAATTAAAATTGTTAGTAATTTAAATTAATTGATGGACATTCGATATCTTAAACACGGGGAGATGGATGTACTCATAATAGGTGGAGCTCATATGAAAATATGGGGGTTGGTGAGGAAGTTCAATGGAGATCCTTTAGTGGAATGGATCTTCATTAATGGATCAGATTTGGATCCATTAGCGGGCCAAGACCCAACTCCTCCTCATGGTCCCTACCTTAGCCCTATATATACCCCATGAAGCCATCAAGAAACGAGATTGATTAAGCCTCATATTATTCTTCTCCCACTCTCTCTCTCCCTCTCTCTCTCTCCTAGGGCACAAGTTGGCCGGCGGGTAGGGATTAGAGAAGAACTTGAGTTCTTCTCTTTTCCTCCTCTTCTTCTCCACTTGCGGCGTGGTACAAGGAAGGAAGAAGAGTCCTTCATCTTCCTCTTGGCCGGACGCAGCTGAGGTGGTGAGGTAAAGGGGGGCGGCGGCGGCAAAATCCTCCAAGGGAGGTCTTTCCGGTGATCACTTGAGGGAGGAGATCATCTTCTCGGCATCTCCTTGGGTCGACAGCAGCTATACAATGAGGAAGGAGGTGGTGGAAGCGAGAAGAAGGTGTCTTCTTCTCTTGTTTGGCTAGCGGCAACAAAGCCCTAGGGTTTTGTTGGTCGGCGCAAGGAGAGGGAAGAAGTGAGGCTTAGACTCTTGTTTGGTGACTCCAGATCTTGGTAGCTCGTCGCCCACATGACGTCCAAGAAGGAAGGGACATAAGGTAGAAGACTACGAGGTAAAGGAAGGTATAAATTTCTTCCTTGGCTCCTTGATTAGTTCTATCATTTTATGTGGCATGTTAATTAATTATTATGTTCTTGATTATTTGTTAATCATTGTTAATAATTAATTATTGGACCCCGATTATAAACACAAAAATTGGCGATCCACTCGTCATCGTTTCCACGGTCGATCGGTTAGGTGAATTACAATGCTCGATTTTTGAAATTGGCCAAGTTGTAATTCGAATCGATCGATACGATGACGAGAGATGGTCGTTTGGGAGATGGGTCTCCATTCGGATTAATTTTTAATCCATACACATAGAGAGGTCTCTCAAGGACGACCAAGTATTCGCTTAGGAAATCCGCCAAGTCATACCCATCAATTGGTATCGGAGCTGAGGTTTCTAGTTTTGTGTGTTTAGGATTCGGTTAATTTTTTACACATTATCATATATGTTATTTTTGCTGGATGATATGTGGATGTGCATAGGCTAACTCTTTGTTGCAGGCACTAGATTCCAACTTATCATGGCTTAAATAATTGTGTTATATGACTGATTGTGTATTATTGTAATTAATTGAATCCTCGGGGTTGACCAGGCTAGATAGGTATTTTAATTTTGTAATTAAATACGACACGTGATTAGCTGAGCTTTTTATTTGCTTTCGATCTAGATATTATGTACACTCCTTCGTGGAGTATAGGATCGATGGATGTAAATAATTAGCTAGTCATCTCGGCTTGGAGATCCCTTCAATGGTGGCTTGCGCATGGTGTACGGAGGAGCGTACGAGGTGACTGTTGGTGCAGGAAGCACCATATCGAACCTGGTTTTGATATTGGCAAAGGATTCAAAGTTAAGTTTATTTGTGATCTAACGTTGTTCACTGAGTGTGCAGAAAAAGCCCTAGTGAAGGACTGCTAGGCACCTGGCGAAGGACTGCCAGTATCCAAGCCCTAGCGAAGGACTGCTAGGCACCTGGCGAAGGACTGCCAGTATCCAAGCCCTAGCGAAGGACTGCTAGGCACCTGGCGAAGGACTGCCAACAACCAAGCCCTAGCGAAGGACTGCTAGGCAACTGGCGAAGGACTGCCAGCATCCAAGGCCTAGCGAAGGACTGCTAGGCGCCAGGCGAAGGACAGCTTGGGACTGAAGCCCTTGCGAAGGAATGCTAGGCACCGGGCGAAGGGCAGCTCGGCATCCAAGACCTGACAAAGGACCGTCAGGCAAAAGTCCAACCAGAGGAACGGTTGGCATCAGGTAAACTCTCCCGAGAGGAGTAGGTGAGGACGCGTTCCCCGTCGAGGGAACAGTAGGCGTCGGTTCGACCTAGGGCTCCATTTTGGAGACCAAAGTCAGAACCAAGACAGCTAAGGCTGTATAAATAAATATTTTATTGTTGTATTGTGTTTTGGACTAACCCTGGATGCAGGACCGAAGGAACGTGTGTCTGCAGCTCAGAAAGCCTCAAAGGAGAGAGGCAATGGCTGAGTAGGGCGCCCGGAGTGTCCCGGGCGCCCCCAAGGTGCATACAAAACAAGTCAAAGAAAAAAGGGTTTGAACAGCTGCTGGGCAGGGCGCCCCCGTGCTCCCGGGCGCCCCCAGCGTCCCGGGCGCCCCCATGTGCATGCCTCAGACCAGAAGCCTTCGAAGCCAGAAGATAAGATTTGACCCGGTCAAACCGGGCGCCCCGAGCGCTCCGGGCGCCTCGGTCAAAGCCGATCCCGAAGATAAGGGGATCAGACGCTGACCGAGATTGAACCGGATCAAAGGACACGTGGGGGGCGCCCCCGACGTCCCGGGCGCCCCTGGCCCTATATAAAGGGCCCTCGACCAAGGCTTCCAATCATCAATTCTTTCGACGCCTCAAAGCTCTTCTACGCTCGTGCCTTGCTCCGGAAACACTCCAACTCGAGCCGACGACGTCCCGCTGCCCCGAAAAAGTCAATACACTCCGGACGTCGGTAACGAAGAGCGCAATTTTTTATTATTATTTTCGTGCACTTACTTTGTAACCAAATTCTGTAACTATTATTGCGCTTCATATAAAATTGCCCAAAGTAAACGGTCAACGACCGTGGGCCTTGGAGTAGGAGTCGACACAGGCTCCGAACCAAGTAAAATCGACTGTGTCTTTGTGTTGTGTTTATTTTTACTTCCGCTGTGCAATTGCTCTTTACGAAATTCCGAACGATTTCCGATATTCACCCCCCCTCTATCGGTTTTCTCGATCCAACAGTGACGACACGACTGAGGCGCATTGGAGACCAAGGCCACGAAAGTTGGAAAATCTAGGATTTTTCTTATTTGTGCTTTGGTTATGTGCTTATTGTGTGTGTGCATGAGAATTCCTCAAAATTAAATAACTAAGTGGGATAGGGACCCTAAGGGTCCCGTGGCCTCCATTACAATCTGATAAGTGATGCGAACAAGTCTGCGCGTCAGCTCTGAGTGCCTTCCTCCCTATCGGATGGGCTTGTTTTACGGATCACTGGGTCAGAAAAGATTAAAGAAAATTATTGAAGAGCGTGTGTACTTCCCCATCGGACAACACATAATCGAAAATAATTTTCTTAGTGTTGTGTAATGGTGAACACTTAGATGCAAATAATAGTATCCTCCCCATCGGAGGCACTGCTATTATTTGTAGGGCCGAAGTGAACCAACTATTAATTTTATTTGTCGAAAAGTTAGGTTGACAAAATAATAAAATTAATGGGTAAAAGCTCCTCTTACGAATGTAGACATTCGTATACGTCCACACCATCGTGGCATGCGAATTTCTCGGTGTTTAGAGATGTTGGTTGATTTCAAAATTTATTGTTTGAGGAATCAATTTATTTTTGAAATCTAAAGTTGTGATTGTTGTGATTCTCAAGTAGTTTTAAAATGACCTTTAACCCACTAGCGACCATACTTAAGGAAAATAAACTTACTGGCCCCAACTATATAGACTGGAAAAGAAACCTAGACATTATCCTTACTGTTGAAGAGTACAAATATGTGCTCTTGGACGAATGTCCTGAAAACCCTTGCGAGAACTCTGGTGAAGAGCTGAGGGAGCGCTATAAGATGTGGGTCAAGGCAGATGAGATGGCGCGGTGCTACATTCTGGGATCTATGTCGAATGTATTGCAACATCAGCATCAGGTCATGCCCACTGCTTATGATATGTTACAGAACCTCAAGGAGCTCTTCGGGCACCAGGGTTGGGCCGCTATGCAGGTAGTGATGAAGAACTTGATGATGACTTCCATGGTCGAAGGGACACCCGTGAGGGATCATGTCCTTAAGATGATGGTTCACCGCAATAAGATTGAGGTACTTGGAGCACAGATCGATGGGAAAACCTAGGTCGATATTATACTCTAGTCTTTGCCTAGGAGTTTTGAGCAGTTCCAGCTCAACTACAACTTGAATAAGCATGAGTATACGTTGGGAGAACTGCTAGGAGAACTCCAGGCGGTAGAGGAACTTTTTTGTCAGAGTTCTCAGGCCTTGGTCACTCAGAAGGTTTCTACTTCTGTGCCGAAAGACAGGAAGAACAAGAAACAAGGTGGGTCCAAGAAGGCAGCAGGATTGCAGAGAACTCGGACTGGCACGAAGAAGCCGAGAGGCAAGTGCTTCACATGTAAGCAAACTGGACACTGGATGACGAACTGTCCCCGTCATCAAGACAAAGGTATTTCTTCGTGCTTAGTCATTGAAACTGTTAGATCGTTGTTGTCTTGCTAGAGGGGGGGGTGAATAGCAATTTTCGAGTATCTTCTTCCTACGATGTTAGTGCGCAAGCGGAAACAAAAACTAAAAACAAAACTAACAACAAGGAACACACCTATTTACGTGGTTCGGAGATAAAACTCCTACTCCACGGCTACCGGTAAGCTGGGCGATCCCTAATGTGTCGGTGGATGATTCCCCGGAGCACCTTCGGCTAGATTGCGTAGCTCCTTGTGGGTGGAGAAACCTCTCCACAACCTCTAGACACTACTTGAGCAAGAAAGGCTACTAATCTACTCTATACAAGCAAATTTCGCCAAAGAACAGTAGCCTTAAACGAGCTCCTTTAAATGTAGCTCGAGTACTAACTGGCCGCTACCTGTCGACTGCCCCTGGGGCAATCGACTTGTCCCACTCAGATTCAACTGTTACAGCCAACGTTCGAATCACCAGCCCTTACCAGTCGACTGCTCCTGGAGCAGCCGACTGGTCCCCTTCTAAGCCTAGGGTTCCCTTCCTGAGTACATTTCTCTCCGCACTCAAACCCTCCCGGCTTAATTCCTGAGTATAAACACTCACACTCGAACCCTGACGACCTGGTCGACTCTTCAATCCGCAGTCTTGATCTGTTGCCTCCACGCCCTCTTCGTCTTCGGCTCCCGTCCCTCGAATGCACACACAAGCCTCTAGCTTGCCTCTATGTCATCCTTCACGCATGCCTTGAAGTCCGCGCCCCTCGGCTCATCGTCTCTGCCCATGGTCCCTCGGATGCGCACACAAGCCTCTAGCTTGCCTCCATGCCACCCTTCACCTGAAGACATCCAACCAAGTCTATGTGTACCTGCACACTCACATACACATATTAGTCCAACAACAAACCCTAACTTAATCATATTGACCACACACATCAAAATCATGATCCTCTATATCATATTTGGGCCGATTGCACCAACAATCTCCTCCTTTTTGATGTGTGACAATATGCTTAAGTTAGGTAAACAAAATCAACAATAGCAATAGCAATTGAAAATCAAAGCATAGCAAACAAGAGTCAACCTCCTCCTTAACCTATGCCCTCTCATAATTTTCAATTCTCACAACCAACACCAAGTTAAGTTCTACCTAACTTAACACCATAACCCCAAGTTAAGTTTTACCCAACTTAACATCACAAATTTTCCTCTGTCATGTTAAACCTAACTTAACACACAAGTTCTCCCCCTTTGACACCATCAAAAAGATTGCCCTAAGCAATCCTAACCCTAGTGCCAAAAAGAACCCAAACTACCTCTGAAAACCCTTCAGAAATGAACATACAGACTTACCAGTCGACTGCCCCTGGTTTCCCTCTGTTTTCCGCAACCCACAGAGACATCAGTCGACTGACCCCAGGGCAGTCGACTGATACAGCCAACTTTTGAAATTCTAGCCGAATTTCAGAAACCTCTAGAAAATTCTAGAAAATCCGGAAAAATTAAAATTTTGCAAGCACATTTGTTAGGATATACTCTACCCTAGAAAAATATATTTCTATGAAAAATATCAAATGTGCTTGACTTTTGGTACAAACTCTAATTTCCTCAAAAATGGTCATTTTGTATCAACTTTGAAATCTATCTATGAATCCATGTGTTTACCAAGGCTACCCATTACCATTTGACACATAGAATTGCCTCAACTCTCCCTTTTTCCTTATGTATTCTTAATATGATAAAACCTCCCCCTCTTTTATCCTTAACCCTAGATACACATGCACTCATCAACTTTTCTTAACTTCCATGATATTAATAAAACCTTATTCCATACAATCAACATTAAATCATGAAGTAAGACTTTATATAATGAATATGAAAGAATAAACAAAGATTTGAATTTAAAACCATATCGTATCATTCAATAGCACTTTATGAATTTTTAACCAATATAAGCAAGTCATGAGGTTTAACCAATATAAGCAATATGAAATCATGACACAAAATTTCACGAAGGCACAAGTAAATGTATCATACATAACTCGAAAATAACATGAAAGTGGAACAGGGGCTAAAGCCCTGAAGTAACGAAATATTACAATCCCAAAATGAACAAGTGTTTGAGAGATAAAAGTAACATCTAAGCAACACACTCTCAACACTCAAGCCAACAAATCAAGTCATATCTACTGCATGTCATCGTCTAGAGGAGGAGGAGGAGGGGCCTGATATGTGAGATGCAACTGTTGTATCATCGCGAACATCTCATCTTGCTATCGCTGGAACCCCTGACAGAACTGTGAGATGCCATGAACCTCCTCCTGAATGGCAGTCTGTGTCTCCTGGAAGCCCCTCTGCTGCTGCTGAAAGCCGTGGAAGTCCTCCCGGAGGTCGTGAACGTCAGACTGGAGCTGGGAGAACTCCTCTCGTGTAACTGTACCAGTAGGCTCCTCATCTAAACTGGAGGACTCATGACGCTGCCTCCAAACAATCTCCCCCTGTCTGCACTCGATCCCTGCTAAGGACAACTGACGTGTGCTAATCTGATCATAGTCCTTTGACAGGTGATGGACTTGACCGCTAATCGTGACTATACCCCTGGACTCGAAGAACTCGGTCAGGACATGACAGAAAGACATGTATATTTCCCATTGACACTATGGGAAAAATGGACAATGGATGTGAACACATGCAGGTTGACATCAATGTCTAGCCTCCTCTCAAAAGCGTACATCATTACCAGGCGCAGTAGTTGAATCCTCGACCGCCCCTTGGTAATAATGGGCAGTATGCATTCTAAGACAATTTTATATACAACATGACTAAATGGACTCATGTTTTAGCATCAAAAATGCGCTCTGAAATACTACGATGTCGTCCAAAATATTGCATGTGGATATGATCAATGGTGACATCAGGAAAAGAAAGGGGCTCAACAACTTTTGGAAAATATGTAACTACATTGTTAAACACCCTACACCCCAAAAATATACTAAAACAGTGGGTGAGAAGGGGATGGGGACTCCTTCCGCCATGGACTTATAGAGGTTATTATCAGAATCAATGCACGTGAGGTTTTAGTAGAATTCTTTACACAGGTCTAGGTTAATGTCATGCCGACAATATACCAATGCTCTACCCCAAAATGAGTGATCATTTTAGCAATTTGTGGGGTTTTTCTTGAAAATAAGCCCTATTGAGGTATCTACAATTCATCAACACAAATTCATTCTCGGTGAATCTTTGTAGACACTCATTAGACCAGAATCGAGGTGCATTCGGGTCTACCGACCCTTGCTGGGATGAACCCTCACCCCTTGCCCTTTTAGAAGCTAACCTAACATATGACACACAAATGCATTGTAACGCCTGTTTTTTTTTTTTCATAAAGTGGCGTTACGTTAACATACGTAGGGGCATGTGAACATCGTAATGCAGCGGAATAAGTTAAACTTATACATACATGCACCTAGCTATCCTTCCTAACATAGTGACATGGGAACTTAGCATTATTAACATCGTACTTATCATCATGTCATGAAGTCACATAAGCCATCCATTAGGCACATAAGTAGCAAACGTAAAGTTTTTAGCATAAGACTTGTAAATATATCTTTTTCTTGGCCAAGTCACTACCACACACACGTTCCTGCCCCTCCTGCTGCTTCCTCATCGTCCTCCTGCTTGATCTGCGGTATAAGGAAAATAAGACTATAAGCACATAGGCTTAGTAAGACTCTTTCCTACTCACTAAAACCATTCATCAAAGTAATCATAAGCACACGAAACATGAACATGACTTGGTGCTTTACATAGGACATAAGCATCTAAAATCACTTAGCATGACATAGTTCTTGCATAGTACATGAACATAAAATACGCTTAACATAGCATGAGACATGGCATAAACATAAATATACTTAACATGGCATGATACATGACATAAACATAAACATAAATATACTTAACATGGCATGATACATGACATAAACTTAAACATAAATCTACTTAACATGGCATGATACATGACATAAACATGAACATAGATGTACTTAACATGGCATGATTTCTAACATAGCATATGGGCATCTTCTTAACATAACATAAACATAAGACGTTTCCTATCATGCATAATTCTTAACATGAAACATAAGCATAAAACATTACTATCCTGGCATAATGCATAACATGAATGAATGCATGAGTCAAATGCATATACATAAGGATGCTTAACTTTTAAAATCATACTTTTAAATACTTAAACATAATCATCACATCATTGGGGTCCCCGGCTTGTACCACATACATACATCATAAGCGCGCATCCCTAAGTAAATACGAGGTAGCGAGCCCCGACCTACTAGGGTAAGGACAACTACGGTAGTCCCAGAACCGTGGACAGCATAGTCGGTAGTCCAGAACCGGGGCGTTCTTAAGGTGCCCATCCATGTTGGACAGCTTCGGTAGTCCCAGAACCGACAGCATAGTCGGTAGTCCAGAACCGGGGCGTTCTTAAGGTGCCCATCCCTTGGACCCATACTTCGGTCCGGCACAAGCCCATTCATAAAGTAAAATAACTTCACATGCTTCATTATTCATGGGACATTCATAGTATATTTAAACATAACATAACCTTGTACATGAAGCATGACATAAATCATACTTAACCTTTCATCGTTCATACTTAATGCATAGCATCATTATGCCTTAAGGCATAAGCATGATCTTCATTCATAAAACATGGCATGCTTACATAAACATCATTCTTGTTCATAGTGCTGGCATGATCATGGTACATAAGGTAAGCATTGCATTGTATTCATAGAACATGACATGTTTACACAGACCATCATCCTAATTCATAGAGCTTGCATGATCATGAGACATAAGATAAGCATTGCATTATATTCATAAAACATGACATATTTACATAGATCATCCTCCTAATTCATAGAACTTGCATGATCATGATACATAAGATAAGCATTGCATTGCATACATAAGTATAGTATCTATCACAAGCATGCATGGGTAGAACTTCTATAAACATGCTACTTACTATCTAAGAGCATGGCATAGAACATAAGACATTCATGAATAAACCTTACTAAGCATGGCATCAAACATAACATACCAACATGAAACATAACACTTAAGGTTAGGGCTATAGGTAACATAATTTTCTACCACATGCTTGATCCTATATTTATACATCATAATAAGCCATAAAACATCATTCTTGAAACCCTAACTCCACCTAAACCCTAATCATGTTGCTTGGCCAAAACTTGTAAGGAGGGGTTCTATCATTAAATTGACATATAAGGTAGCATGAGGTAAGGAAAAAGACCATACATTACTTATAAGGCCATAGGAAACTATTAGGGCTCGTGTTTAGGGTTAACCCTAACTCCTAGCCCTTCTTCTTGGGTTGGCCGAAACATGCAAGGGCCATGGGTTCATGGAAAAGATTCCTAAAATTTCCAAATTAATCATCTACACCATCCATACCATACCCTAGGAGCCATTGGAACCCATACTTGAAGTAAGCCCTAACTCCTTGCCCTAGGACCCTTCTTGGCCGAAACCTTTAGGGTTACAAGGCCTTGTGAAAATTCACATAACTCACCCTCAACTTCCCTTGTATCATAAAGATACACAAGATACATACTTGAAGGTTTAGATCCAACCCTAACCATGAAATCATGGTGTTGGCCGAACCCTAAAGGGTACTAGGGTACTCCAAAAATTCTCCAAATCCTATTTTAACCTATATTCATCATAAGAAAATATTAGAGATCATTAGTGAAATTTTTAACATCATCTTGGACCCAAAACCTATGGTGGCCGAAAGTTATAGGGGTCCAAATCATGGTTTTCTCAACATCAAACCCAAACCAAACTTCATATTATGATAAACATCAAGGAGAACTATTATACCACAGGTGAGGGAGTCTTACCTTGGTTTATCTTGGTTATAGACCTTAGATAGGGAGGAAGATGAAGATCTTGTCGCCTCTTGACCACCCCTAGCCTTTGTAACCTTGTAAAAGCCTTGGATCTTGGAAGAGAGACCTTCTTGTGAACTTTTCCCAAGGGAAAGCCCACCTATGGGTTTCGGCTAGAAGGAGGGAGAAGGATGAGAGAAGAGGCTTGGTGGATGAGGAGGAGAGGAATAACTATCCTTGATGTAAGTTATCATCCCTCTCCTTTATTCACAATGAAGAGGGCAAGTGAAGAGTCATGGTGTCTCTTCCCTTGTTGACTCTTCATTTTCCCTAAGCCTTAACCAAAATCCACTTCATTCTCCACTAGCACTCCCTTGCTAGGTGAATTGGTTAGTACATGCATGGTTGTACACTAGGTCCAAGGTTCAATCCTTGGTGCATGCACTTTATTTTTCTATTTATTTTTATTTTTATTTCCCCTTATTTTCAAAATTCCCCTAAAATTCACCCATGATCATGCTAATATTCCTAATTAAAATCCATTTATATTTATATTAAATTTTTACCTAAAATCCACTAATAACCATGGTACTAGAAACGCCCATTAGTACATAACTTCTCAATTTAAATGAGAAAATTATGGATAACTAGGCTAAGGTTCGTACTAGTATCTCTAGGCTCCTTCACAAACTATCTAGACATGATCAATATTTTAAAAAAATATTGAGAAGATTTTCCGGGTCGTTACATGCATGTACCCATACCATCCCACAACAAGATAGAATAAGAAAAACCAAGTAAAATAGGCCAAGTTAGCTCCAACTCATGATTTAAATGGGAAAACTAAACTGTACAAAGTGTTATCTTTTTCCCAATCGCTTCATGATGAAGTTTGAAGAAAATTGATTTGAAAGAAGAATCTTTTACTAACCCTAGTTGTAGATCCGAGGTGGGAGGAGGCTAGAGAAGTCTGGGAGAAGAGGTGATCGCAGGGGGTGGCATGCAAAACCCTAGGTTTTGACCACCCTCGCGCGGTCTGTTTCTTATTAAAACCGCGGATCAGTCGACTGCCCCTGAGGCAGTTGACTGACAAAACAAACAGAAGGTTTCCTAGGTGGGATCAGTCGACTGCCCCTGGGGCAGTCGACTGATAAAACGAACAGATGTTTCCAGTCTCGATTTTACTTGGATCAGTCAACTGGTTCTTTACCAGTCGACTGATATCTGAATTTTAATTTTTCAGCTTAATTTCAGAAATGCCTAATTAATTCTATAAATCTCCAAAAAATTAAAATTTCGTGGAGAGATTTGTGAAGCCTATATCTACTTGGGAAAAATATGTTTTCAAACAAAACTACTCCGGATCCCAAGATTGGCACGAAATTTAACCCTTCCTAAATTGTGTCATTTAAACTTATCCAAAAGTTCTAATTTTGGCCTCTCCTTGATGTATCTTTTCATTCCTGATCATAATTCATTTCTAACACTGAGTTAGATGACATTTACATATCAAAAACCAATTTTCTCCCAATAGGATTTTATTTCCCTCGTTTTCTCCATGAAACTCCTTTTAATGTGCCAATTCCTTAGAATTAAGACTCACCTTAGTCTTCCAATCCCTTTGACACATTTCATAATTCATCTAATCTCCTAGGAGAAACCCTCCTAAGATCCATTGACCATGGATCCCATTTTGGCTCCTAGAGCTCGCCCTTAAGCTCCTAGCCCTAGTTACCTCCCTAGGTAACTTTTCTACAAAGGCAAGCCCACATTGTGTTCCTCCGGTGCTTCTTGACCTTCAACTCTTATTTTCTTAACTTTCCATACCTTGTCCTTGGTTGACTTTTTCTTTTCTCCTCTAAATGGCTTTTCTTTTCCATTTTTGATCTTTTCTTTACCATACTCATAGGGCATCCTTGAATATGACCTTTTACTAACATTTGACTCCCTAGACTGGTATCCTAGTCCCGACCTACCATTTCTAAGGTGTTGATCATTTGGTATGATACCTAACCCCTTTGATCCTCTAATGAGTCATCTAGATTCTTTTCTAATTTATCAAGTTTTGTCCTCAAAACTTGATTTTCCTTTTCTAAATTTCTAACCTTAGTATCACCATGCCTACTTTGATCACTCCTCGATCTACCTATTTTCTTAGGCATGTGTCTCCCTTTCTTAGGGTTGATTCCTTGATTCTTAGGTCTAGAATCCCTAGATTTATCATTAAACAAAGAATTTTTATCATTTTAGCACACAATAGTATTTCTATTTCTATCATGATACTTAAAGCCAAAAGTACATATAGCATGCAATCATTAACACTTCTAGCATTCATACAAACATTTGGAGCATAAATAATGTAGGGATTACCTCCCTTACCCTTGTAGCTCCCCCTTGATGTGAACTCCTTTTCTTCTCTTCTTTTTCCCATCTTCTTAAGTGCTCCATCTTCTTGAGCTCTCCTTTTCTTAGACATTGAGTGTGATAATGTCTAGCTCCCCGCAAGTATAACACCTAATGTTCTTCTTTTCTTTCTTATCCCTACAACCCACATTAGATTTTAAATTAATGGACTTGGGTTTAGAGATTACTTCCTTCTTACCTAGTGGGCACTTGTCCTTGTAGTGCCCCTTCTTGTTGCATCCAAAGCATATGATGTGCTCTTTGATTTGGCTTTGACGGAGGTTGGAGCTTTTCTTGCTCCGGTATTGATGAGGGTCTCTCCTCCCCCTCAATTCTTGAAATCGACACCTCTTCTTCTTCTCTTGATGAAGTTGATGATTTCTCACTTAATTGTGCCTCTTCACTTAACGAGGTTGATAATTCTTCTTCCTCTTGATCTTCTTGAACCATTTGACTTGTCTCTTTGAACTTTTCAACTATTTGAGCTTGAGTAGGGTTTTCATGAAATTCTTCCAACTTGTTCCACAGCTCATGTGCACTTCTATACTCCCCTACACCACTCAAAATATCATTAGGTAAAATATTAACTAATATACTAATTACCTTCTTGTTTTCCTTAGATTGTTCTTATTGCTCCTTAGTCCAATATCGAGGTCGGAGCTTCTTTCCGTACTTATCTCTTGGAATTTCGAAAGGATCCTCTAGCACCACCATGCACTCCCAATCCATTCCAAGCCAAGTCTTCATCCTTGTCCTCCAATATCCAAAATCTTTATGATCATAGGAGGGTGGTGTGTTGACATCATCCCCCAACTTGTCTTCCATCATTTTTCCTCTAGCTTGTGCTCCTTTGGTAGTTATTCCAACAAGAGCGGTCCTTCACTCTGATATCACTTGTTAGATCGTTGTTATCTTGCTAGAGGGGGGGGTGAATAGCAATTTTCGAGTCTCTTCTTCCTATGATGTTAGTGCGCAAGCGGAAACAAAAACTAAAAACAAAACTAACAACAAGGAACACACATATTTACGTGGTTCGGAGATAAAACTCCTACTCCACGACTGCCCGTACGGTGGGCGATCCCTAATCCGTCGGTGGATGATTCCCCGGAGCACCTCTGGCTAGATCGCATAGCTCCTTGTGGGTGGAGAAACTCTCCACAACCTTTGGACACTACCTGAGCAAGAAAGGCTACTAATCTACTTTATCCAAGCAGATTTTGCCAAAGAACAGTAACCTTAAATGAGCTCCTTTAAATGGAGCTCGAGTACTAACTGGCCGCTACCAGTTGACTGCCCTTGGGACAGTCGACTGGTCCCACTCGGATTCGACCGTTACAGCCAACGTTCGAATCACCAGCCCTTACCAGTCGACTGCTCCTGGTCCCCTTCTAAGCCTAGGGTTCCCTTCCTGAGTACATTTCTCTCCGCACTCAAACCCTCCCTTAGTTCCTGAGTACAAACACTCACACTCGGACCCTCATGACCTGGTCGACTCTTCAATCCGTAGTCTCGATTTGTTGCCTTCATGCCCTCTTCGTCTTCAGCTCCCGTCCCTCAGATGCGCACACAAGCCTCCAACTTGCCTCCATGCCATCCTTCACGCATGCCTTGAAGTCTGCGTCCCTCGGCTCATCGTCTCTACCCATGGTCCCTCGGATGTGCACACAAGTCTCCAGCTTGCCTTCATGCCACCCTTCACCTGAAGACATCCAACCAAGTCTATGTGTACTTGCACACTCACATACACATATTAGTCCAACAACAAACCCTAACTTAATCATATTGACCACACACATCAAAACCATGATCCTCCAGATCATACTTGGGCCGATTGCTCCAACAGAAACATGTTTAGCAGTGCTATCTACCAGTACCTAGTGCATAGATACCAGAGCCACTGATCATGTCTGTAACTCTTTATAGGGGTTCCAGGAAACCCGACGGTTAGCTGATGGGGAAATTATAATCTACATAGGCAATGCAACTGAAGTGGCGGCCGTAGCAGCGGGAGACATTTATTTATCGTTTGATAGGAATAAAGTTTTGGTTTTGAGAGATTGCTTATATGTACCCTCTTTTAGAAAGAACTTGGTATCAGTTTCTAAATTAATAAAGGATGGATATTCTATTGCTTTTAATAACAGAGTTGTTATAAAGAGAAATAGAGTGATTATCTGTTCGGGTACTATGATTGGCAATTTGTACACTCTAGAACCAAAACCTCCCACGATGCAAATAGAGGCCAATAGCTCATCATCTAATCAAAATATGAGAAAGGAACCTTCTAAAATGAACCAGACATATCTTTGACATTTTAGGTTTGGTCATATTAACCTTAGTAGGATTCAGAGGTTGATAGCCGATAGACCCTTGGGTTCATTGGTGGTGGAAGACTTCCCAACTTGTGAGTCTTGCTTGGAAAGTAAGATGACCAAGAGGCCTTTCAAGGCTAAGGGGTATAGAGCCAAAGATGTGTTAGAACTAGTTCATTCTGATTTGTGTGGTCCTATGTTCATCCAGGCTAGAGGTGGCTTTGAATACTTCGTCAATTTTATAGACAATTATTCAAGATATGAGTACATTTACCTGATGCGCCGTAAGTCTGAATGCTTTGATAAGTTTAAAGAATTCAAGGCTGATGTGGAGAAACATCGAGGTAAAAGTATCAAGATACTGCGATCAGATCGTGGTGACAAATACCTCTTGGGAGAGTTTAGGACCTACTTATCAGGCTGGGATTTAATCCCAATTGACTACACCTGGTACGCCCCAATAGAATGGTGTAGCAGAAAGAAGGAATATGACTCTTATGGAGATGGTTAGGTCAATGATGAGCTACTCTGAGTTGCCAGATTTGTTCTGGGAATATGTTCTGGAAATGATAGCGTACATACTGAACTTGGTACCATCTAAGTCACTCCCTTCTACTCCCACAGAACTGTGGACTGGGCGAAAGCCTAATCTAGGATATGTTCAGATTTAGGGTAGTCCAGCACACGTGCTGAAGGGAGACATGATAAGTTGGAATCTCGTACGGAAGTGCGTCTGTTCGTAGGCTATCCTAGAGGGACGAAAGGTGGTCTATTCTATAGTCCTAAGGATCAAAAGGTAATCGTTAGCACGAATGCCAGATTCTTAGAAGAAGAATATGTGATGAACCACGTGTTGGATCGAGAGAACTGATAGAGGGGGGGGGGTGAATATCGGAAAACGTTCAGATTTGAAAAGAGAATGCGTAGCGGAAGATTAAAAACAAACACACACAGACACCAAGGTTTTTACTTGGTTCGGAGCCTAGGTCGACTCCTACTCCAAGGCCCACGTCGCAGACCGTTTACTGCGGGCAATACTATAATCGCGCAAAATCAATTACAGAAATGGAATTACAGTTAACGTGCAGTACTGAAATTAAACTCTTCTTTTTACCGACGTCCGATGTAGATTACTTTTTCCGGAGCAGTAGGACGTCGTCGGCGCTTGTATCTTGAGTCGGGAGGTTGCCGGAGCAGAGCGCGGAAGCAGAAGAGCGTAGAAGCGTTGAAAGAATTCGTTGTACGAAGCCTCGGGGTCGAGGGCCCTTTTATAGGCCCTGGGGGCGCCCGGAACGTCGGGGGCGCCCCCCCCACGTGTCGGCCGATCCGCCTTTAACTCGGTCCGCTTCTGATCCCTTCAAACTCGGGATCAGATCTTGACCGGGGCGCCCGGGACGCTGGGGGCGCCCGGATTGACCGGGTCAAACTCTTATCCTCTTGGCTTCGCTGGAGCTGCTTCGGTAGCTTCACCTGGGGGCTCCCGGAGCGCTGGGGGCGCCCCAAACATGAACTGTCGAAGCCTTCTTTTGCATTATGTGTTTTGTGTTCACCTTGGGGGCGCCCGGGACACTCCGGGCGCCCTGGTCAGCTGTTGCCTCACTCCTTTGAGGCTCTCTGAGCTGCAGACACTCGTTCCTTCGGTCCTGCATCCAGGGTTAGTCCAAAACACTATAAAGCAGCAAGATGTTAGTTTATACAGCCTTAGCTGTCTTGGTTTTGACTTTGGGTCTCCAAAATGGAACCCTAGGTCGAACCGACGCCTACTGTTCCCTCGACGGGGAACGCGTCCTCACCTACTCCTCTCGGGAGAATGTACCTGATGCCAACCGCTCCTCTGGTTGGACTTTTGCCTAGCGGTCCTTCACCAGGTCTTGGATACCAAGCTTTCCTTCGCCCCGGTGCCTAGCTGTCCTTCGCTAGGACTTCAGTACCCTGGCATTCCTTCGCCAGTGCCTAGCAGTCATTCGCTAGGGCTTTGTGACCTGGCATTCCTTCGCCAGTGCCTAGCAGTCCTTCGCTAGGACTTTTTACCCTGGCATTCCTTCGCCAGTGCTAGCAGTCCTTCGCTAGGACTTTTTACCATGCACACTAGAGTAACATGTTTAGATAATAAGTAAGACTTAACTTTTGAGCCCTGTTGCCATTATCAAAACTCAGGTTCGACTTGGGTGCTTTCTGCACCAACAATCTCCCCCTTTTTGATTTATGGCAACCCTGGTTCAAAAAGTTAAGTTTAATTAAAGCATAAAAATTACCTTTTGTTCCCTCCCCCTAGATTTTTTAAAAATTCGTGGGGTTTTTGAAAATAGGTTTTAAGTCTGAAGATGGTAAAAAATTTTAAGCTTTAAAGCTTATATTTTCCAAAATGATTTTCGTTGTGTACTTTGGAAAGAATTTAACCACTTTGACAAATTTTGAAAACTTTAAGCAGTGTTTTGAAAACCTTAAGTTTTGAGTACTGAAAATTTTGATGCCTTAAGTTTAAAGTACTAAAAGTTTTGAAAACTTTAAGTTTTAAAGTACTTGGTTAAATTTGAACACTTTACTTTTAAGTACTTAGAGTTTGAAAAACTTCAGTTTTAAGTACTTAGGAAACTTTTAAGAACCGTTAGTTTAAAGTACTTGGCACCCCATTTTTTTTTTGAAAACTTAAAAACTTAAGTACTTAATAAGATTTTGAAACTTTAAGAACTTAGTAAAATTTTGAAAACTTAAGTGCTTAGTAAAATTTTGAAAGCTTAAGTACTTAGTAGAATTTTAAAAATTTAAGTACTTAGTAAGATTTGAAAACTTGAGAACTTAAGTACTTAGTGACTTTGTACTTTTTAAGTAAAAGATAGAGTTTGAAAAATATAAGTACTTAGAAAATTTTGAAAAGCTTAAGTACTTAGAAAAGTTTTGAAAAGCTTAAATACTTAGAAAAGTTTTGAATAAGTACTTAGAAAATTTTGAAAAGCTTAAGTACTTAGAAAAGTTTTGTGAAGCTTAAGTGTTTTGAGAAACTTAGTACTTGTTGAGTAAAGGATAGAGTTTAAAAAATTTGGGCTTTTAAAAAAATTTGAGCTAGAAAATTTTAAACTCTCAATTTTAAACTCTCTCCTTTCCTATCTCTCCCCCTTTGCCATATATCAAAAACAGATAAATATAGCAGAAATTAAATTGCATAAAGGAAATAACTTTCATAGAGGAAAATATTTGCATGATTTTGCTGTACTGAACCAATTCATGATAAGACTTAAACCAAATCAGTTAATTTTCTCTTGTAGGGACCTGTCTAACCCAATTAGCTACTTACTAACTGTTATAAACAGTAGTTTTTGCTAGGGTTAGTAAGTTAAGTGTTTCTGTTCAAGTTAGATTTTCTAAACTTGACACTTAACTTGATTGCTGTGTAAGTTGTATTTAGTACCCCAATTACTGCAGATGCACTGACTTAAAGCATCTTGAATTAAGGCAAAGACCTAAGCATCTCAACCCATTCTAGGTTATCAATCAAATGTACCCTAAGGTGCTTGTGAGATGCTGGCTTCTAAATCTATAGGTGCATGCAGTTCTAGGGTTAGGCCTAGGCTAAGTCCATTTGCAAAAATGCCCTAGTTTTGAAAGGGGGTAGTTTTGAAATAAAACTAAGTAAAAAAATTTAAAAAAAAATGATTTTGAAATTAAGTAAAACAGTTTTTTCAAATTCTTTTAGAAACTGATTTTTAAATTAAGTAAAGCAGTAAGAAAGTCAAAAGTAGAGTTAACATATTCTACAGAGCACAGTAAAGATCAGATACTTACGTCAAATAAGTAGTTAACAAAATAGGTTAACTGATCAACCAGAGGTCCAGTAGAGTTAAACATGAGTCAAGTTTTTAATTACTTAGTACAATGCTGAAAAATAGTCTAACTAGGAAGAAGGGCCAGGGGTGGTCAGATGAGCCAGGCTGCCATGATCAAAATAGTGTCATTATCTCGTGATACTGTGCATCTCTGGCCTCCCTCTCAGCTTTAAGGGCGCTCATATACCCGGTGTAGTAGCCCAGATTTGTCTCCATGTTTTCGGCATGATTGGCCTCCATTTCCTCTCGGAGGCTCTGGACATGTGTCTGTAGCTATGTCACTCAATCGTAGAGTGTCGGTGGAGGGGGCTCGTCTATGTGTGCTCGAGCCTCAGCTGCCAGATCTGCAACGTCAACGTCTACCTCCTTGTCTGAGTCGATCGGAGCCCCGGCCTGCTGTCGTTTCCAACTCAAAACCCCAGTGGCCGAGACCTCTAGACCCGCTAGAGATAAGTTCCTAAATCCTATTTCATCAAAGTCGGTCATCGCGGTTATTTCACCCACGGTAATGTCATGACCGTGGTGATGAAGGAGGGAGGTGATGATGTGGCAGAATGGAGTGCGCACTCGTCCCTGGGTCGTAACACTGAACGCATGCAGAATAGTATGAAACATGTGTAGTCCAATGTCAATGTCAAGGTGATGGATCAGGGCATACAGAAGGAAGGCATGAAAAGGTCGCATGGTCGCGACATCTCTAGTGGAGAGTGGTAAGATACAGCGGACCAGGACTCTGTACAAGGCGTAGTCCTGTGCCTGAAGGTCAACGGATTGGAATCGTCTATTTGCGGAGAGTCTAGCTTCCCTATAGAAATAGGAATGGAGAGTGTCTAAAGTAATGTGAGAGTAGGGAGGATCAAATGGAGGGTTCCTAGGTGGATAGCAGCAGAATGTGGACTGGGAGGGTCGTAGTCCAAGGAATCGGTTTAGCAAGGTAGGGGTGATAGACAGGGGTATCCCTTCAACAGTAGTGTAAAACATGAGATTGTCTTGTCGAACTATGTTATTGTAGAATTCTGCACATAAGGATTCATTAATGGTATGAGTGCAGAATACTAGATTATCCAGTTGATAAAAGTTTATGACGTTCATGGCTAAGGGACAGGATTGGGTAAAGAAATATCTATTAAGATAGCTTGTTTTGATAGGCTTGTAGGTGGTTCGAGCAAACTTATTACATAATTCTAGAGTCGGGAACCTAGGGTCGGGACTCGGTTCGGCACCGGGGTTCGCTTAGTTTGCTCGGCGTTTTCTAAGTTAAGAGGCATGCATTTATAAGAAAGGAATAATTCTAAGTGCATTAAAGAATTTAAGAAAGTAATCCAAAATAAATCATACCGGGGAGGCATGGTGAGATTGAGGAAGCACAAGTGTCACTTGATCTTCTTGGAAAGAAGGAAGTGAGGAAAGAAGTTGGTTTTTGGTGTGGGAAGAGAGGGGGATTCGGATCCCTTTTATAGGCATTACATTGGGGGCGCCCGGGAGCTCCCGGGCGCCCTCGTCAGGTTTACTTTGTAGCTTTTGCTGCATTGAGTGTGATGGGGGTGCCCGCGTGGTTCCGGGCGCCCTGGTCAATGGTCAGAGGCAGCTTTTGCCTAGAGAGATGGAAAAAATATAAGGGGGGCGCCCGAAGGGTCACGGGCGCCTGGAGTGCAAAGGAAGTGACAAATATTATGTCTTGTCATTGTTTGACCATGGTTTAGTTGGTTTGACCATGGTTTGACTGTTTTGACTATGGTTTGACTATGATGACCATGGTTTGACTATGTTGACCAAGGTTTGACTATGTTCTGTGCTACACAATATAGGTATTACAGGAATCATAATTAAGTTTAATTTTTCTGTCTCACCCAAATCTAGGGTTTTCAATCACGTTAGCCTTATAGGTTTTGTGAGACAGGTTTTGGTAAGTAAAATTATTTTGAAAAATTAATTTTTAGAAAACCTTAAATTAATTTTTGAAAACAACTAAGTTTATTTTGAAGAAAAATGTTTGATTCTACACCTAACTGAAAATTTGTGTTAGATTTGAATTTGACAAAGAGTAATTTGAATTTGAAATTCAAAAATTGGCTTCCAGGTCTTGGCGAGGCACTAGGCCTTCTTTGGCCGTAGCCTTATTGGATCATCAACCCTTTCCTTGACAAAGCCGTTTAATGAAATTTCATTTTCAAAATTAATCTTTGAAAAGTTCTGGTCTAACTAGTTTGGATTTTGGATCGGTAGCTTCGGCTAGTTTCACCAGTCTAAAGAGACCAAGTAAACTTGACCTTATTAGAATTGGTTTCCCTAACGTACTATCATCTCACCGCCACCCAATACTATGTTGTCAAGTTTCAGTTAAGTTTGTTTAGTCCTTAAACTAACCATTCCTAAGTCTAAGCATGGTAAATTGCAGAAATTTAAATAAACAATCAAACAAGCAAATTGCAATAATTAAATTCTATTTAACAATAAATATCGTTTTTAATTTGGCTCCCCGTGGACTAAAGCCACAGTAATGATTGGGCAAGATGTGAATCTTGTCCTTGGGGATCCAATACTGATTTGATCCAGTTGGTTTGTTCAGGTATAGTTTAGGTACCCATGCCTGAACTTTACTTCTGGACGGATTCAGTACAGCAAAGTAAGATCTTTATCTAGATTTGGTTCTATAGCCAAGTCCGGATCGATTTAGAACTGATTTCTGATTTCCAAGAATCATGTCAAGACTCTTGGAACCAAAAGTGAATCGTTCTAAAGCTGATCTAAGATCCTTAACCTGAATTTTCAGGGAGGAGTTCTCTTTCTCAAGTTTTTCAACTTGAGTAGGAGTTCCTTCTTGAGCCTTTTTTGGTTAAGGGTTTAGAGTCAGCTCCCTCTTTCAGGAGTTTTACTTCCAGTCGGAGGGATTTGACTCGGAGTTTGGCTTTCGCCAAATCTCGAGAAAGATACGAAATTAGTTCATTTAATTGATATATATTAAATCCACTTACCTTAATTTCGCTGTCCTCTGAGAAGGTCAGTCTGCCGTCGTCCTGTTTTGATTCTGACTCTGTCTCAACTTTCTCTGAGGCGGTTAGTGCTAGTAGGTTCGACTGCGAGACCTCTTCTTCGGAGGAGGAGGAGGACTCGTCCCACGTAGCTTGAAGTGCCTTCTTTCTTCTATTCTTCTTGGTTTCCTTTAGATTCGGACACTCCGTCTTGTAGTGACCCTTCTTGTTGCACTCGTAGCAGGTCACGTTGGGCTTGTTCTTTTCGTTTGCGGGTTCAGCTGGTTCATCCTTTCTTTGGCTGGCCTTCCTTCTGTTGGTTTGATTCTTCAATTCTTTGTAGTAGTTTCTTGCCAGTCGGACCAGCTTAGGTCTATCTCCTTCTTCATCTTCTGAGTCTGAGTCTGAGTTAGACTCGGGTTCAGGTTGAGGCTTCTTCTTTGTTGACCTTCCAGTTTTACCTACAACAAGGGCAATACCTTTCTCGGCCAAATTGTAGTTAGTCTGTTCATGTAATTCTAACTCAGAAAATAATTCGTTTAATTTAATCTTTGAAAGATCCCTTGAAACCTTGTATGCATCTACCATAGATGCCCACAAGGTGTTTCTAGGGAAAGCATTTAGCGCATACCTTATTAGGTCACGGTTTTCTACCTTGTGACCAATAGTGTGAAGACCGTTCATCAGTTCTTGGATTCGTGCGTAAAGTTGGGCTGCTGTTTCGTTGTCGGCCATTTTGATGGTCTACAGTTTGTTCAGGAGCAGATCTCTCTTGCTGATCTGAGTGTCTGATGTCCCTTCGTGCAGCTCGATCAGTTTTCCCCACAGCTCCTTGGCACTGTTGAAAGGGCCCACCCGGTTCAGCTCCTCTTTTGTTAAGCCGCATTGAAGGGTCTGGGTCGCCTTTGCATCTACTTCAATTCTTCGTTTCAGAGCGATGTCCCACTCTGTGTAGCATTGAGGTACTCCTTCAGCATTTTTGGGGATCTCCAGTTCGGACTGGATGATTATCCACATGTCCACCTGAGTTTTCAGGTGGACCTCCATTCGACTTTTCCAGTAGGAAAAGTCTTCTCCACTGAAAAGAGGAGGTTTGACTGTGCTGAATCCTTCATGCATGGACATTAGATATTTTATCTGAAAAAGAGATAAGAAAAAGAAGAACTTTGTCCCAAGACTCGGTCTTGGATTAGTAGTGCGGGATAAAGAAAATTAAATATCGAGGGGTGTTGCACCAACCTCGATCAAAGAGAAGAAATTAGAACGAAAAAAAATATTAGAAGAAATTCGAACGGAAAAAGAATATTAAACGAAGTTCAAACGAAAAAAAATATTAAACGAAATTCGAACGAAGAAAAATATTAAAAATTAAATAAAATCCGAAAATTTTCAAACTGGTGGTTGCACCAAATTTGAACTTCCCCGCTCTGATACCACTTGTTAGATCGAGAGAACCGATAGAGGGGGGGGGTGAATATCAGAAAACGTTCGGATTTGAAAAGAGAATGCGTAGCGGAAGATTAAAAACAAACACACACAGACACCAAGGTTTTTACTTGATTCGGAGCCTAGGTCGACTCCTACTCCAAGGCCCACGGTCGCTGACCGTTTACTGCGGGCAATACTATAATCACGCAAAATCAGTTACAGAAATGGAATTACAGTTAACGTGCAGTACTGAAATTAAACTCTTCTTTTTACCGACGTCCGATGTAGATTACTTTTTCCGGAGCAGTAGGACGTCGTCGGCGCTTGTATCTTGAGTCGGGAGGTTGCCGGAGCAGAGCGCGGAAGCAGAAGAGCGTAGAAGCATTGAAAGAATTCGTTGTACGAAGCCTCGGGGTTGAGTGCCCTTTTATAGGCCCTGGGGGCGCCCGGAACGTCGGGTGCGCCCCCCCCCACGTGTCGGCCGATCCACCTTTTACTCGGTCCGCTTCTGATCCCTTCAAACTCGGGATCAGATCTTGACCGGGGCGCCCGGGACGCTGGGGGCGCCCGGATTGATCGAGTCAAACTCTTTTCCTCTTGGCTTCGCTGGAGCTGCTTCGGTAGCTTCACCTGGGGGCGCCTGGGTGCAGCGGGGGCGCCCGGGAGCATGAGGGTGGCTCGAACACGAACTGTCGAAGCATTCTTTTGCATTATGTGTTTTGTGTTCACCTTGGGGACGCCCGGGACACTCCGGGCGCCCTGGTCAGCTGTTGCCTCACTCCTTTGAGGCTCTCTGAGCTGTAGACACTCGTTCCTTCGGTCCTGCATCCAGGGTTAGTCCAAAACACTATAAAGCAGCAAGATTTTAGTTTATACAGCCTTAGCTGTCTTGGTTCTGACTTTGGGTTTCCAAAATGGAACCCTAGGTCGAACCGACGCCTACTGTTCCCTCGACGAGGAACGCGTCCTCACCTACTCCTCTTGGGAGAATGTACCTGATGCCAACCGCTCCTCTGGTTGGGCTTTTGCCTAGCGGTCCTTCGCCAGGTCTTGGATACTAAGCTGTCCTTCGCCCGGTGAATAGCTGTCCTTCACTAGGACTTCAGTACCCTGACATTCCTTCGCCAGTGCCTAGCAGTCCTTTGCTAGGGCTTTGTGACCTGGCATTCCTTCGCCAGTGCCTAGCAGTCCTTCGCTAGGACTTTTTACCCTTGCATTCCTTCGCCAGTGCCTAGCAGTCCTTTTCTAGGACTTTTTACCCTGCACACTAGAGTAACATGTTTAGATAACAAGTAAGACTTAACTTTTGAGCCCTGTTGCCATTATCAAAACTCAGGTTCGACTTGGGTGCTTTCTACACCAACACCACAAGCCCAGGAGTAGACTTGTGCTTAAAGAATTAAGAGGGGGCATTTAGACCTTAGTACCAATTGTACAAGAGAATACATCACAAGTCACTGCATCACGTGTCACAGAAGATACACAGGTGGCACCTTATCGTAGTGGGAGGGTTGTTAGACAACCTAAAAGATTCATGTTTTTGGGAGAGTCTTCGAACTTGGTCCCTGGTGAACATGAACCGGATCCGTGGACCTATGACGAGGCCCTCCAAGATAAGGATGCAGATTCTTGGCAAAGAGCAATGAAATCCGAGATAGAATCTATGGATTCTAATCACGTCTAGGAGCTAGTAGAACCATCCAATGGTGTAAAAGCCATTGCATGCAAGTGGATCTATAAGAGAAAGAGAGGATCAAATTGGAAGATTGTGACCTTCAAAGCTAGGCTTGTTGCGAAAGGGTATACTCAGAAAGAGGGTATCAATTATGAGGAGACCTTTTCGTCGGTAGTCATGCTTAAGTCTATCTGGATTCTCTTATCTATTGCCGCTCATATGGACTATGAGGTATGACAGATGAACGTCAAGACAGCTTTCCTTAATGAAAGTCTTGAGGAGACCATCTACATGAGGCAACTAGAAGGGTTCATTGCGAAGGGCAAAGGGCATCTAGTGTGCAAGCTTAATCGGTCCATTAATGGATTGAAACAAGCTTCACGATCTTGGAACATCCACTTTGATGAAGTAATCCAGTCATATGGTTTATTCAAAGCCCGGATGAATCATGTGTATATAAGAGATGTGACGGAAACGTAGTGGTGTTTCTTGTACTTTACGTAGATGACATTTTGCTCATTGGCAACAATGTCAAGGTGTTGTCAAACGTGTTGAGGCAATCTGTGGTCTGGAGTGACCAAGTATTTTGATGTTTGGGCAAAGAGTTTAAGTTAGGTTTTCCCTTGTGTTTTAATATGTGTATGTTGAGTGTGCAGGTTGTACAGGTTTACACATATTGACTCGGCTGGACGGCTTTGGTATGACAGGGATGATGAGCCGAGGGACGTGGACTTTGAGGCGTATGTGAAGGATGACATGGAGACAAGCTAGAGGCTTGTGTGCATCCGACGGACGAGGGCCGAAGATGAAGAGGGCGCGAAGGCAATAGTCAAGGCTGCTGGTGAAGAGTCAGCTGAGGCAAGGGACAAGAGCCGAGGGAGGAGGACTCCAAGGGCAAGCCGGAAGTGAACTTCAAAGGGCACAAGCGAAGGGTGGCATGGAGGCAAGTCGAGGACTTGCGTGCGCATCCGAGGGACGATAGCCGGTGGAAGAAGACTTCAAGGGGCAAGCCAAGTGAGTGGACCTGAAGGCACGCGTGGAGGAGGGTCAATGGAGTGAGTAGGAGTGCTAATGTAAGCTGGGCAGCCGACTGGGGATTGTCCAGTCGACTGCCAAAACTCACAGAATGGATTTAGCCTTGGACCAGTCGACTACTCTGGGAGCAGTCGACTGGTGTATAGCTGGATTCGAACGTGTGGCTGTCAACGGTCGAATTCTGAGTGGGGCAGTCGACTGCTCTGGGAGCAGTCGACTGCCAGCGAGGGTTTTCAGCCCAAGTTCTATTTAAAGAGAACTTGGTTTGGGCTAACTCTTGACGAAACAAGCTTGGTTAAGACTTGTTAGTAGTCTATTGTGCCCAGATAGTGTCCAAGGTGTTGTGGCGAGGTTTCTCCACCCACAAGGAGCGACGAGGGCTAGCCGGAGGTTATCCGGGGAGTGATCCATTGACGGATTCTTGGATTAGTCACCCGTCCGGGGTGGATACCAAGTAAATCTGGTTTGTTAGCGTTGTTCTCATTGGTTAGTTTTATTTTGTTTATAGTTCCGCTGTGCAAACTAACAACGTAGGTGAAAAGAATCGAAGAAACGCTATTCACCCCCTCTAGCGTACGAAAACGATCCTACAATTGGTATCAGAACGAAGGACCGCTCATGATTGGAATAATCGCCAAGAAGAGCAAAAGCTAGAGGGAGAAGAACATGGAAGACAAATTTGGGGATGACATCTACACTCCACCTCCCTACGATCATGGAGATTTCGGTTATTGGAGGATGCGCATGAAGACGTGGTTTGACATGGATTGGGAGTGTATGATGATAATAGAAGAGCCTTTCAAAATTCTAAGAGACAAGCATGGAAAAAGGCTTAGACCTAGATCTTGGACTAAAGAGCAACAAAATCAATCTAGGGCAAATGACAAGGTAATCGATATATTGATTAATATTTTGCCTAACCATGTTTTGAGTAGTGTAGGTAAATATGAAAATGCACATGCCTATGAAAAAAGATAGAAGAAGTCCATGAAAACCCTACACGAGTAGAAGAAGAAGAAGAGCCCAAGGAAATGGGCTTAATGGTCCAAGAAGAGGAGAAGGACCAATCGGATAAAGAGAGGAGCTCGATATCCGAAGAGGAGGAAAAGGAAAAAAGGAACGGAATTGTCAACATCCGAAAAAGAAGAAGTGTTCACATCCTCAAGTGAGGAAGAAAGTGAAAAAGTCTCCACATTAAGGATTGAGGGGGAGGAAAGGTCATCCTCAACACTGGAGCAAGAAGAAGATTGTACCTCCACCAAAGCAAGAGCCAAAGACCACATTATATGCTTTGGATGCAATGAAAAGGGACACTACAAGGACAAGTGTCCAAATGGTAAGAAAAAGGAGGTACACTCTAAACCTATTTCAAATTTTCTTAAATCTAATGTGGGTTGTAGGATTGGAGAAGCCCAGGAGAAAAGGAAGAAAATTCGATGCTTCACATGTGGAGAGCTAGTGCACTACCACACCAAGTGTCCAAGAAAAGGGGAGTTAAAGAAATTGGGACACTTGAGAAGATGGGAGAAGGAGGAGAGAAGAAAAGAAGTTTACAACAAGGAGGAGCTCCAAAGGTAAGGGAGGTAATTCTAACCTTAGGTTAAAACGTAATTCAAATTTGAATTCCTCTATGCATGATAAAACTAGGGTTAATTATTCATCCATGCATGCTAAAAATAATGAAAATTGTTTGCTTGTGCATAACCATGATTTTAAATATCATGATAGGAATATGGTTAACAAGATAGATCAAAACCCTAGAAAGGTCATACATCATGAAAAATCAAAGACCTTTATGTTGGATCGAGAGAACCGATAGAGGGGGGGGGGTGAATATCGGAAAACGTCCGGATTTGAAAAGAGAATGTGTAGCAGAAGATTAAAAACAAACACACACAGACACCAAGGTTTTTACTTGGTTCGGAGCCTAGGTCGACTCCTACTCCAAGGCCCACAGTCGCAGACCGTTTACTGCGGGCAATACTATAATCGCGCAAAATCAATAACAGAAATGGAATTACAGTTAACGTGCAGTACTGAAATTAAACTCTTCTTTTTACCGACGTTCGATGTAGATTACTTTTTCCGGAGCAGTAGGACGTCGTCGACGCTTGTATCTTGAGTCGGGAGGTTGCCGGAGCAGAGCGCGGAAGCAGAAGAGCGTAGAAGCGTTGAAAGAATTCGTTGTACGAAGCCTCGGGGTCGAGGGCCCTTTTATAGGCCCTGGGGGCACCCGGAACGTCGGGGGCGCCCCCACGTGTCGACCGATCCGCCTTTAACTCGGTCCGCTTCTGATCCCTTCAAACTCAGGATCAGATCTTGACCGGGGCGCCCGGGACGCTGGGGGCGCCTGGATTGACCTGGTCAAACTCTTATCCTCTTGGCTTCGCTGGAGCTGCTTCGGTAGCTTCACCTGGGGGCGCCCGGTGCGCTGGGGGCGCCCGGGTGCAGCGGGGGCGCTCGGGAGCATGGGGGCGCCCCGAACATGAACTGTCGAAGCCTTCTTTTGCATTATGTGTTTTGCGTTCACCTTGGGGGCGCCCTGGTCAGCTGTTGCCTCACTCCTTTGAGGCTCTCTGAGCTGCAGACACTCGTTCCTTCGGTCCTGCATCCAGGGTTAGTCCAAAACACTATAAAGCAGCAAGATGTTAGTTTATACAGCCTTAGCTGTCTTGGTTCTGACTTTGAGTCTCCAAAATGGAACCCTAGGTCGAACCGACGCCTACTGTTCCCTCGATGGGGAACGCGTCCTCACCTACTCCTCTCGGGAGAATGTACCTGATGCCAACCGCTCCTCTGGTTGGACTTTTGCCTAGCGGTCCTTCGCCAGGTCTGGATACCAAGCTTTCCTTCGCCCGCTGCCTAGTTGTCCTTCGCTAGGACTTCAGTACCCTGGCATTCCTTCACCAGTGCCTAGCAGTCCTTCGCTAGGGCTTTGTGACCTGGCATTCCTTCGCCAGTGCCTAGCAGTCCTTCGCGAGGACTTTTTACCCTGGCATTCCTTCGCCAATGCCTAGCAGTCCTTCGCTAGGACTTTTTACCCTGCACACTAGAGTAGCATGTTTAGATAACAAGTAAGACTTAACTTTTGAGCCCTGTTGCCATTATCAAAACTCAGGTTCGACTTGGGTGCTTTCTGCACCAACAATCTCCCCCTTTTTGATTTATGGCAACCCTGGTTCAAAAAGTTAAGTTTAATCAAAGCATAAAAATTACCTTTTGTTCCCTCCCCCTGGAAGGAATCTCCCCCTAGATTTTTCAAAAATTCGTGGGGTTTTTGAAAATAGGTTTTAAGTCTGAAGATGGTAAAAAATTTTAAGCTTTAAAGCTTATATTTTCCAAAATGATTTTCGTTGTGTACTTTGGAAAGAATTTAACCACTTTGACAAATTTTGAAAACTTTAAGCAGTGTTTTGAAAACCTTAAGTTTTGAGTACTGAAAATTTTGATGCCTTAAGTTTAAAATACTCAAAAGTTTTGAAAACTTTAAGTTTTAAAGTACTTGGTTAAATTTGAACACTTTACTTTTAAGTACTTAGAGTTTGAAAAACTTCAGTTTTAAGTACTTAGGAAACTTTTAAGAACCGTTAGTTTAATGTACTTAGCACCCTTTTTTTTTTTGAAAACTTAAAAACTTGAGTACTTAATAAGATTTTGAAACTTTAAGAACTTAGTAAAATTTTGAAAGCTTAAGTGCTTAGTAAAATTTTGAAAGCTTAAGTACTTAGTAGAATTTTAAAAATTTAAGTACTTAGTAAGATTTGAAAACTTGAGAACTTAAGTACTTTTTGAGTAAAGGATAGAGTTTGAATAAATTTTGAAAAATATAAGTACTTAGAAAATTTTGAAAAGCTTAAGTACTTAGAAAAGTTTTGAAAAGCTTAAATACTTAGAAATGTTTTGAATAAGTACTTAGAAAATTTTGAAAAGTTTAAGTACTTAGAAAAGTTTTGTGAAGCTTAAGTGTTTTGAGAAACTTAGTACTTTTTGAGTAAAGGATAGAGTTTAAAAATTTGAGCTTTTTAAAAAAATTTGAGCTAGAAAATTTTAAACTCTCTCCTTTCCTATCTCTCCCCCTTTGCCATATATCAAAAACAGATAAATATAGCAGAAATTAAATTGCATAAAGGAAATAACTTTCATAGAGGAAAATATTTGCATGATTTTGCTGTACTGAACCAATTCATGATAAGACTTAAACCAAATCAGTTAATTTTCTCTTGTAGGGACTTGTCTAACCCAATTAGCTACTTACTAACTGTTATAAACAGTAGTTTTTGCTAGGGTTAGTAAAGTTAAGTGTTTCTGTTCAAGTTAGATTTTCTAAACTTGACACTTAACTTGATTGCTGTGTAAGTTGTATTTAGTGCCCCAATTACTACAGATGCATTGACTTAAAGCATCTCAACCCATTCTAGGTTATCAATCAAAAGTACCCTAAGGTGCTTGTGAGATGCTGGCTTCTAAATCTATAGGTGCATGCAGTTCTAGGGTTAGGACCTAGGCTAAGTCCATTTGCAAAAAAGCCCTAGTTTTGAAAGGGGGTAGTTTTGAAATAAAACTAAGTAATTTTTTTTTAAAAAACTGATTTTGAAATTAAGTAAAGCAGTAAGAAAATCAAAAGTAGAATTAACCTATTCTACAGAGCACAGTCCTAACTGCCTTCTTAGTGAGCTGAACTCAGACTCAGGTAAGGGTTTTGTGAGTATATCAGCTAAGTTGGATTTAGAGTCTATGTGCTTAAGTACTATTTCACCCCTGGCTACATGGTCTCTTACAAAGTGATGTTTGACTTCTATGTGTTTGGTTCTGGAATGTTGGATTGGGTTCTTAGTTAGATTAATTGAACTTATATTGTCAATAAATACTTGAGTTTGAGTGTAGTTGAGATGGAAGTCCTTAAGAGTGTGCATCATCCATAAAAGTTGTGCTACACACTCTCCTAAAGCTACATACTCAGCTTCAGTTGTGGACAGAGCTACACAGTGTTGTTTTCTGCTGCACCAACTTACTAGACTATTTCCTAAGAGTTGGCAGCTTCCACTTGTGCTCTTTCTATCTAATTTACAACCCGCATAGTCAGAATCCGAGTATCCTGACAAATTGAAGGTTGAGGTTCTAGGATACCAAATCCCTACATTTAGGGTGCCCTTTACATATCTTAGTATTCTTTTTAGGGCTGCTAAGTGCATTTCCTTAGCACAGGTTTGGTATCTAGCACACATCCCTACAGCAAAAAGAATGTCAGGTCTGCTGGCTGTAAGGTACAGTAGACTACCTATCATAATTCTATAGAGTTTAAGGTCCACTGGTTTACCATCAGGGTCACTATCTATTTTTACATTAGTGGCCATGGGGGTACTTATGCTTTTAGAGTTATCCATTTTAAATTTCTTTATTAACTTTTTAGCATATTTGGATTGATGGACATAGTTTCCATCCCTAGTTTATTTAATTTGTAAGCCTAGGAAAAAGTTAAGTCACCGACTAGGCTCANCCCTAGGTGCTTGTTTTAGCCCAAATAGTGCTTTAGTAAGTTTGTAAACGTAGTTAGGTCTTTCTAAGTCCTCAAACCCAGGGGTTGTCCTACATAAACTTCTTCTTTAATGAATCTATTTAGAAAAGCTGACTTTACATCCATTTGGTATAGCTTAAATCCTTTATGGGATGCAAAGGCCAGTAACATCCTAATGGACTCAAGTCTAGCTACTGGGGCATATGTTTCGTCGTAATCTAATCCTTCTACTTGGCTGAAACCCTTTGCTACTAAGCGGGCTTTATTTCTGACTATTTCTCCTTGATCATTCAACTTATTCCTAAAAACCCACTTAGTGTCAATGACGGATTTGCCCTCAGGTTTAGGTACTAATTCCCAGACTTGGTTTCTCTCAAATTGAGCTAGCTCTTCTTGCATAGCTATGATCCAATCAGGATCAGGTAGGGCTTCCTCTATAGTTTTGGGTTCAATTTTTGATATCATAGCTATTTGACTAAGGTTTCTATAGGAGGATCTAGTCCTGACTCCTAGAGTTGGATCACCCATAATTTGATCGGTTGGGTGACTAAGTCTGGGTTTCTTGGTTCTTCTAGAACTTGGTTCAGCCTCAGGTCCGGCTGGTCGGTTTGGTTCACTATTTGATTCGACTCTTTGAGCTGGTTCATTTGTTGGTTCGATAATTGGTTCAGTTGACTCATTAATTGGTTCAATAGTTAGTTCGTTTAAGGGTTCAATAATTTGTTCATTATTTTCTTGATTAGAATTTGATGAAGTTAGGTCTGAATTTTCAGATGTTGAGTTGATTTCTTCATCAGATATTAAGTTTGTTGTTTCTTCAATTTTCTTAGTTTGTTTGTTGTAAACTCTATAGGCTCTACTTGTGGTTGAGTATCCTAGGAAGATACCTGGGGTTGACTCGGACAGAAATTTCCCTAAATAGTCTTTGGTGTTTAGGATATGGACTTTGCATCCAAAGACCCTTAGGTAGTGTAGATTTGGGAGTCTATGGTAGTACAGTTCATAGGGTGTTTTGTTGTGTCGCTTGTTAATCAGAACCCTATTTTGGATGTAACAAGCCGTACTAATCGCTTCTGCCCAATATTGATTTGCTAAGTTAAATTCGTTGAGCATAGACCTAGCGGCTTCCTGTAATGTTATATTTCTTCTTTCGACTATCCCATTTTGTTGGGGGGTTCTAGGACATGAAAATTCATGTAAATACCCATTTACCTTACAGAATTCCTCGAACCGTTGATTTTCAAATTCTTCCCCATGGTCACTCCTAAGTTTTTTAATTTTAGTATCGTTTTGATTTTCAATTAATTTACAGAATTCATTAAATAGGTTTAGGGTTTCATCTTTGGTTTTTAGAAACCTAACCCAGGTGAACCTAGAGTAATCATCAACTATTACTAAGCAGTATCGGTTCCCGCTTAGTGACTTGGCTCCATGTGAATCAAATAGGTCAAGGTGTAGGAGCTCAAGTGTGGTTTGAGTTAGGTCAGATTGGATTAGTTTGTGATTAGATTTGGTTTGTTTACCTTGATTACATGATTCACATATTAGATTTTCATTGTTTTTAATTTTGGGGATACCTTTGATTAAGCCAAGTTGGGTGACTTTTGAGATAGTTCTCAGATTAGTGTGACCTAGTCTCCTATGCCAGAGATTTGATTGTTCTAACTGAGTTAACATACATTTGGGTACTAGGGGAAGGTTTATAGTGTATACATTATTTTTCCTAGTGCCCTTAAGCATGATTTCTGAGTCTTGTACATTTCTAATCAGGCAGTTAGAATTGTTGAAGGTGACTATATAACCAGAATCACATAACTGACTTATGCTAAGCAAGTTAAAATTGAAGTTTTCAACCAAAAGAACTTTCTTAATAACAAAGTCAGATTTAAGCTCAATATTACCTGACCCAATTACCTTGAGTGTAGCATTGTTGCCAAATGCCACTGAGCCTAGGTTCTTGAACTTGAGTTTGGTGAACTTCAATTTATCTCCAGTCATGTGTCTGGAGCAACCGCTATCCAACATCCATTGGTCTAAATCTTTATGTTCTTACACATAAAGAGTTTTATTGATTTGGATCCAATTAGAGTCAGGAATAGCTTAAATTGAGTTTCACTGCCTAGTCTGTCTCACCCAAATCTAGGGTTTTCAATCATGTTAGCCTTATAGGTTTTGTGAGACAGGTTTTGATAAGTAAAATTATTTTGAAAAATTAATTTTTATTTGGAAAACCTTAAATTAATTTTTGAAAACAACTAAGTTTATTTTGAAGAAAAATGTTTGATTCTACACCTAACTGAAAATTTGTGTTAGATTTGAATTTGACAAAGAGTAATTTGAATTTGAAATTCAAAAATTTGCTTCCAGGTCTTGGCGAGGCACTAGGCCTTCTTTGGCCGTAGCCTTATTGGATCATCAACTCTTTCCTTGACAAAGCCTTTAATGAAATTTAATTTTCAAAATTAATCTTTGAAAAGTTCTGGTCTAACTAGTTTGGACTTTGGATCGGTAGCTTCGGCTAGTTTCACCAGTCTAAAGAGACCAAGTAAACTTGACCAAATTAGAATTGGTTTCCCTAACGTACTATCATCTCACCGCCACCCAATACTATGTTGTTCAAGTTTCAGTTAAGTTTGTCTGGTCCTTATACTAACCATTCCTAAGTCTAAGCATGGTAAATTGCAAAAATTTAAATAAACAATCAAACAAGCAAATTGCAAGAATTAAATTTTATTTAACAATAAATATAGTTTTTAATTTGGCTCCCCCTGGACTAAAGCCACGGTAATGATTGGGCAAGATATGAATCTTGTCCTTGGGGATCCAATACTGATTTGATCCAGTTGGTTTGTTCAGGTACAGTTTAGGTACCCATGCCTAAACTTTACTTCTGGACTGATTCAGTACAGCAAAGTAAGATATTTGTCTAGATTTAGTTCTATAGCCAAGTCCGGATCGATTTAGAACTGATTTCTGCTTTCCAAGAATCATGTCAAGACCCTTGGAACCAGAAGTGAATCGTTCTAAAGCTGATCTAAGATCCTTAACCTGAGTTTTCAGGGAGGAGTTCTCCTTCTCATGTTTTTCAACTTGAGTAGGAGTTCCTTCTTGAACCTTCTCGGTTAAGGGTTTAGAGTCAGCTCCCTCTTTCAGGAGTTTTACTTCCTGTCGGAGGGATTCAACTCGGAGTTTAGCTTTCGCCAAATCTCGAGAAAGATACGAAATTAGTTCATTTAATTGACATCTATTAAATCCACTTACCTTAATTTCGCTGTCCTCTGTGAAGGTTAGTATGTCGTCATCCTGTTCTGATTCTGACTCGGTCTGGACTTCTTCTGAGGCGGTTAGTGCAAGTAGGTTCGACTGTGGGACCTCTTCTTCTTCTTCGGAGGAGGACTCGTCCCACGTTGCTTGAAGTGCCTTCTTCCTTCTATTCTTCTTGGTTTCCTTTAGATTCGGACACTCCGTCTTGTAGTGACCCTTCTTCTTGCACTCGTAGCAAGTCACGTTGGGCTTGTTCTTTTCGTTTGCGGGTTCAGCTGATTCGTCCTTTCTTCGGTTGGCTTTCCTTCTGTTGGTTTGATTTTTCAGTTCTTTGTAGTAGTTTCTTGCCAGTCGGACCAGCTTAGGTCGATCTCCTTCTTCATCTTCTGAGTCTGAGTCTGAGTTAGACTCGGGTTCAGGTTGAGGCTTTTTCTTGGTTGACCTTCCAGTTTTACCTGCAATAAAGGCAATACCTTTCTCGGCCAAATTGCAGTTAGTCTGTTCATGCAGTTCTAATTCAGAGAATAATTCATCTAATTTTATTTTTGAAAGATCCCTTGAAACCTTATATGCATCTACCATAGATGCCCACAAGGTATTTCTAGGGAAAGCATTTAAAGCATACCTTATTAGGTCACGGTTTTCTACCTTGTGACCAATAGTGTGTAGACCGTTCATTAGTTCTTGGATTCGGGCGTGAAGCTGAGCTGTTGTTTCGTTGTCGGCCATCTTGATGGTATATAGCTTGTTCAGGAGCAGATCTCTCTTACTGATCCGAGTGTCTGATGTTCCTTCGTGCAGCTCAATCAGTTTTCCCCACAGCTCCTTGGCACTGTTGAAAGGGCCCACCCGGTTCAGCTCCTCTTTTGTTAAGCCGCATTGAAGGGTCTGGGTCGCCTTTGCATCTGCTTCAATTCTTTGTTTCAGAGCGGTGTCCCACTCTGTGTAGCTTTGAGGTACTCCTTCAGCATTTCTCGGAATCTCCAGTCCAGACTGGATGATTATCCACATGTCCACCTGAGTTTTCAGGTGGACCTCCATTCTGTTGGATCGATAGAACCGATAGAGGGGGGGTGAATATCGGTATTCGTTTTTCAAAAAATTAAGAGCAAGTGCACAGCGGAAATAAAAATATCACAGCACAGAGACACAGTCGATTTTACTTGGTTCGGAGCCTGTGTTGACTCCTACTCCAAGGCCCACGGTCGTTGACCGTTTACTTTGGGCAATTCTATATTAGGCGCAAAATAGTTTACAAAGGATTACAAAATTAAGTACAGTAAACTTTTAAATAGCTCTTTTACCGACGTCCGAGGTGGTTCAACTTTTTCGGAGCAGCGGGACGTCGTCTGCTTGAGTTGGTAGGATTCCGGGGCGCAGCGTGTGAGCAGAAGAGCGTAGAAGTGTCGAGTGAATTGATGTCCTGAAGCCTTGGTCGAGGGCCCTTTATATAGGGCCTGGGGGCGCCCGGGACGTCGGGGGCGCCCCCCCCACGTGTCCTTCGATCCGCCAAATTCTCGGTCAGCGTCTGATCCCTTTATCTTCGGGATCCGCTTTGACCAGGGGCGCCCGGAGCGCTCGGGGCGCCCGGATTGACCGGGTCAAAGCGTTATCCGCTGGCTTCGAAGGGCGCTGCTTCGGTAGCTGGTACTGGGGGCGCCCGGAGCGCAGGGGGCGCCCGGGAGCATGGGGGCGCCCGGACAGCGAGCTGTCGAAGCAGTTCTTCGCTTAATGTGTTTTGTGTTCACCTTGGGGGCGCCCGGGACACTCCGAGCGCCCTGGTCAGCTGTTGCCTCACTCCTTTGAGGCTCTTTGAGCTGCAGACACTCGTTCCTTCGGTCCTGCATCCAGGGTTAGTCCAAAACACAATAAAACAATAAAGTGTTAGTTTATACAGCCTTAGCTGTCTTGGTTCTGACATTGGGCCTCCAAAATGGAGCCCTAGGTCGAACCGACGCCTACTATTCCCTCGACGGGGAACGCGTCCTCACCTACTCCTCTCGGGAGAATTTACCTGATGCCAACCGTTCCTCTGGTTGGACTTTTGCCTGACGGTCCTTTGTCAGATCTTGGATGTCGAGCTGCCCTTCGCCCGGTGCCTAGCATTCCTTCGCTAGGTCTTGGTGACTAGCAGCCCTTCGCTAGTTGCCTAGCAGTCCTTCGCTAGGACTTGGTGACTAGCAGCCCTTCGCTAGTTGCCTAGCAGCCCTTCGCCAACTAGCAGCCCTTCGCTAGGACTTGGTGACTAGCAGCCCTTCGCTAGTTGCCTAGCAGCCCTTCGCTAGGACTTTGGATCCTGGCAGTCCTTCACCAGGTGCCTAGCAGTCTTTCGCTAGGGCTTTGGATCCTGGCAGCCCTTCGCTAGGACTTTTCCTGCACACTTGAGTAACATTGTCAGATCACCGATAAACTTAACTTTGAATCCTTTGCCAATATCAAAATAAGGTTCGATATGGTGCTTCCTGCACCAACACATTCTGCTCTTCCAGTAGGAGAAGTCTTCTCCACTGAAGAGAGGTGGTCATGTGGTGCTGAAGCCTTCTTGCATGGCCATGTATCTGAAATGTAAACTAAATAAAAAGAATATCCCAAGACTTGGTCTTGGATTAGTAGTGCGGGATAAGAAAAAAATATTCGTCGAGTGGTGTTGCACCAACCTCGATCAACGAGAAGAAATTCGAACGAAAAATATATTAGAAGAAATTCGAACGAGAGAAAAAAAAAGTATAAAAAAAATCAAAAAAAAAATTCAAACTGGTGGTTGCACCAAATTTGAACTTCCCCGCTCTGATACCACTTGTTGGATCGAGAGAACCGATAGAGGGGGGGGTGAATATCGGAAAATATTCGGATTTTAGAATTAGAGAAATTACGCAGTGGAATAACAACAATCGCGAACACAGGTAGTTTTACTTGGTTCAGAGCCTAGATCGACTCCTACTCCAAGGCCCACGGTCGTTGACCGTTTTCTGCGGACAATTCTATAAGTTCGCAAAACGTTTTACAAATAGATGTTACAATTGCAGTATAGTAAACAAAAAAATTAAAAGATCATTCTTTGTTACCGACGTTGGGTGTGGAATGTTTCTCGGAGCAGAGGGACGTCGTCGGCGCTTGTATCTCGAGTCGGGAGGTTTCTGGAGTAGAGCGCGGGAGCAGAAGAGCGTGATTGCGTTGAATGAAATTGTTGTTCTGAAGCCTTGGTTCGAGGGTCCTTTTATAGCACCTGGGGCGCCCGGAATGTCGGGGGCGCCCCCCCCCCCCCACGTGTCGGCCGATCTGCCTTTAACTCAGTCAGCTTCTAATCCCTTCAAACTCGGGATCAGATCTTGACCAGGGCGCCCGGGATGCTGGGGGCGCCCGGATTGACCGGGTCAAACTCTTATCATCTTGGCTTCGCTGGAGTTGCTTCAACTTCTTGACCTGGGGGCGCCCGGAGCGCTGGGGGCACCCGGGAGCAGTGGGGGCACTCGGAAGCACGGGGGCGCCCTGAACATGAACTGTCGAAGCCTTCTTTTGCATTATGTGTTTTGTGTTCACCTTGGGGGCGCCCGGGACACTCCGGGCGCCCTGGTCAGCTGTTGCCTCACTGCTTTGAGGCTCTCTGAGCTGCAGATACTCGTTCCTTCGGTCCTGCATCCAGGGTTAGTCCAAAACACCATAGAGCAATAAGATATTAGTTTATACAGCCTTTGCTGTCTTGGTTCTAACTTTGGGCCTCCAAAATGGAACCCTAGGTCGAACCGACACCTACAGTTCCCTCGACGGGGAACGCGTCCTCACCTACTCCTCTCGGGAGAATGTACCTGATGCCAACCGATCCTCTGGTTAGACTTTTGCCTAGCGGTCCTTCGCCAAGTCTTGGAAACCAAGCTGTCCTTCGCCCGGTGCCTAGCTGTCCTTCGCTAGGTCTTCAGTCCCAAGCTGTCCTTCGCCTGGCGCCTAGCAGTCCTTCGCTAGGGCTTCAGTACCCTGGCATTCCTTCGCCAGTGCCTAGCAGTCCTTCGCTAGGGCTTTGTACCCTGGCATTCCTTTGCCAGTGCCTAGCAGTCCTTCGCTAGGACTTTTCCTACACACTTGAGTAATTTGTTAGATAACAAGTAAGACTTAACTTTTGAGCCCTGTTGCCATTATCAAAACTCAGGTTCGACTTGGGTGCTTTCTTCACCAACAGCATGGATGTTTGAACATGCAAGAGATCCGGCGCATCTTGGTCGAGCGAGATAACCGAAGGGCACGCTTCAAAGGTATAAACAGTAGATAAATCTATTAGATAGATAGCTTTGTACGAGTTTTCTTTCGCATGGATCGCTCGTGGGTTCTTGTTTTCGCTGCGTTTTTATTGTTTTGTGCCGGGAGAACCCAACACCGTGATCACCAAGAAGACCCACTGGACCGTTGGTCAACAAGTTGTTGATCAGTCGAATTCGGGTGCCCATGAATGGGGGCGCCCGATTAGACTTAGGCGCCTGTATTCCTGAGCACCCGAACTGACTCGAACTCCTGTGTAACCAAACTTTATCGAGAACTAGGCATTCAACGACCATTGTGATATGGATATGCCAAGATTGCATGTTAGACACCCATGTGCACTCGTGCGCCCGAGAAGCGCCACGTTAACACTTCTATAAACTTCACAGGGGCTATAAATAGACCCCTGAACTCAGTTCATCAACCCACTTTTCACTAGGCTCTTATCGCTTTTTGATATGGATCAACCCGAATTAAATTTAGGATATACAAACAATAAGTTAAAGAAAACTACTTACATGCAAATAATATTTGTAGTTAAGTACATGAAAATATGGTAAGCTCAAATTTTACAATCTCCCCCTTAACTTAACACTTACAATTTTCTCCCTTTGATCACATCAAAAAAAAAAAAATTATTATGAAAAATAAAAAAAATTCTAAGTATTTTTTCTAGGGTATGAGCATAGTGGATTGTATTTTTATCGAAATTATTTTATCACTTAAATAATTTTTAAGATTTAAATATTAGATTTTCAAAAAAAAATAATTTAAGAAATATTTATTTCTGTTGAAAAATCTCGAATTTTTTTGTCACTTATAAAATTTCATTTTTGAAAAAAAATCATCTAAAATACAATTTTATTTTTCTCAAAATAATTATTTTCAGAAAAACTAGTAGTTTTCGCAAAATAAATTTTTAATAAGCAATTTCTTTGGAAAAATAAATCACTAATTTACTTGAATAGTTGAAATATAATGGTTAATTTCTAAAAAAATCTAGTTTTACAAAAATTATTCTTTGAAATAATTTTAAATTTTAAAATTTGATTTTCGATAAAGATTTTATAAAAAATTGCTTAATAGTTGAAAAATTCTGAAAAAATTTCTGTGCATAGATGACACTTGTGTCTATCACAAAAAAAAAAATCAGTAAAATGCTTTTAGAAGATTATTTTCAAAAATTTATAAAAATTTCTAGCAAACAGTGATTAAATTTTAGCATGCAAAAAAAAAAATCTAACAAGTTAAAACTGATTTAGTAATGTAAAATAAATCTTTACTTACTGGTTTACTAAAATTTTTTTGTAGAATTTAGTTTTTTGATACTTTTGTAATTGGACCCTTGTGATTTCTCAATTACCAATTTAGCTTAGAACTATTTGAATTTGAGCATGGAGAATTTTTTTTCTAACATTTCTTCTTTATCTTTCAATTTTACATTTTCAACATTAATTTTATTAAGGTCTACTAGTAAGTATGCATTTTGTTTCATTTCATTTATATATTTTGTCCTAGTTTTACAAAGTGATCTACTTAACATTTTAATACATTGATATAATTGATCGGAGGAAAGATTATATATCTCACTTACTGTGTCAACTTGTAGGTTGAGTCTCCCCCTTCATCGTTGCTCTCTTCCGAAGTGGCTTCGTTGTCTTCTGTTTGGTGACTAGCCATTAGTGCTACTCTGGCGTATTCCTCGATCTCGGATTCGGATGACGATGATTCATCCCATATTGCTTTGAGGTTCTTGTGTTTGTATCTTGGCCTTTTGTCTTTTTCTTTACTTTTCAACTTCGGGTGGTTGTCCTTAATATGCCCTTATTCTTGGCAGTTGTAGCACCTCACTTTCCTCTTCCTCTGAGAAGCTTTGTTTCCTATTTCTTGTGAAAGTTGTTAGAAAATAAACTTTGAAAATTTTCTCACCGTGAATACTTCTTAATCATCGTCGAGTGATGTTTCTGAATCCAACTCGATTTTTTGGCTTTCATCGCTTGGTTCTAGTTTGGTTCCTTGTCCTTTCTTATGCTTGCATATCTAGACTCATGAAATTCAAAAGTGAAAAATAAATTTTCTAAGCTACTTACCTTGAGATTCTTAGAGATGTAGTAGACATCTAAAATCGACGTTCATTTTGGTATTCTCGAGAATGTATTTAGAGCATGCCTTATTGAATCCTGATTCATTACCATTTCTTCGAGGTTGTTGAGTCTGGTAATCAAAGTTACTTGATCTTTGAATGCAGTTGAACTACTATTTCTCCCTTTTCCATTTGGAGGTTGCTTAGCTAGTTTCGGAGTAGGTCCCGTTTTGCCAGTTTAACCTCCGAGGTCCCTTTATGCAGCTCCAATAACTTCTGAAGGATCGATGTAGGCGTGCAGAGGGGGGTGAATGCACTTTCTCGGATCGTTTCGACCTTTACAGAGTTGTTAGCGCAGCGGAAATAATATGCAAAGGAAATTAAACAATGCTAACAAACCAGGTTTACCTGGTATCCACCCCGGTCGGGTGACTAATCCAAGAATCCGTCGGTGGATCACTCCCCGGATAACCTCCAGCTATCACGTGTCACTCCTTGTGGGTGGAGAAACCTCACCACAACACCTCGGACGCTTTGTGAACACAATAGACTACTAACCAGCTTTATCCAAGCAGGTTTCGTCAAGAAAGAAACGAGGAAACGAGCCCCTGTAAATAGGGCTCGAATCTGAAACAGCCGCTACCAGTCGACTGCCCCTGGGGCAGTCGACTGGTCCCACTCAGATTTGACCGTTACAGTACAACCTTCAAATCTTGCCAGCCTGTTCCAGCCTACACCAGTCGACTGCCCAAGTGCCAGTCGACTGGTACACACCTAAGCCTAGGATTTTACTCCGAGTATAAGTCTCTTTCGCACTCAAACCCTTCCGGCTTAACCCCTGAGTACAATCCCACATACTCAGACCCTCACAACCCAGTTGACTCTTCACCAGCAGCCTTGACTGTTGCCTTCACGCCCTCTTCATCTTCGGCCCTCGTCCCTCGGATGCGCACGCAAGCCTCCAGCTTGCTTCCATACCCCTTCACGTACGCCTCGAAGTCCGCGTCCCTCGGCTCATCATCCTTGCTATCCAATGGTCCCTCGGATGCGCACGTAAGCCTCCAGCTTACCTCCATGCCATCCTTCACCTGAAGACGTCAGCCAAGTCCATGCGTACCTATACACCTGCACACTCATGTACACATGTGAGAACAATACAAACCCTAACTTGACCATATTGCTCACACATCAAAATATCATGATCCTCCAGATCATCTCAGGGTCGATTGCCCCAACAATCTCCCCCTTTTTGATGTGTGGCAATACGTTAAGTTAGGTAAACATATAGCAATAATAATAGCAAAAGCAATTGAAATTCAAGCATATCACACAAGAGGCTACCTCCCCCTTAACTTATGCTTTCTCCCAAATTTCAACCCTTATTGCTAATCCCAAGTTAGAATTAAGTTCTCCCAACTTAACTCTAAAGTCACAACCAAACCTAAGTTAAGTTTCAACCAACACCTAACTTAACACCCTAGTTCTCCCCCTTTGACACCATCAAAAGATTGCCCCAAGCAACCCAACCCTTGGTGCCAAATAGAACAGAATCCTATTTCTGAAAAACCCTTCAGAAATCACCCAGACCTATTCTGTCCACACGACCAGTCGACTGCCTCCAGGGCAGTCGACTGATACGTAGTGTTTCAGAATTTCAGCCGAAATTCAGAAATGAATAAAAAATTCCAGAAAATCTAAAAAAATGTGAAACTTTGCAAGCACAGTTGTTAAGGTATTCCCTATCTTAGAAAAATTTGGTTCATGAAAGACATCAACCGGGCTTGACTTTTGGTACAAACTCTAAAATTCTCAAATTATGTAAACTTTGTATCAAGACTGACGTCTAATCCTTGTATCCTATAGTTTGCACTTTCTATCAACTCCATTTGACATTTAAAGTGATTTCTACACTCCCCTTTTTCATATAGATGTATCCATTTCGACAAAAGCTCCCCCTCTTTTCAACTTGAATCTAAATGATCATCCCTTTTAACATGATATCCTTTAGATTTTCAATCAAACTATATTAGAAAGCAATCAATATAAAATTCAAATATATCATGAACACTCATATATGATGATCATAACAGAGACCAAAAATGTTTTAGCAATATACAAGCACTTAAAATCCAACACATTATCAAAATAAACCATAAACTTGATAATATAGCATAAGATCAGTGCATAATACATATAGTCTTAAGTCAACAAACAAACATCACAATAACACCTAGGGCCAACCGACCGGAAGTCATCCAAATCATTACATCAGAAAATAAAGTGTTTGAGAGGTATAAAAAAAATCAAGACAATACACTCTCAACACTAAGATCCAACAACTGCATCATCTGATCAGAAATACATGTGGTCATCACAGTCTGGAGGAGGAGGAGGAGGAACAGGAGGACCCTGGTATGCCAAATCACATCGCTGCAGCATCTCATACATGGTCTCCTGCCTGGTCATAATGCCCTGGCAACACTCTGTGAGGCCCTGAACATTCCTCTGAGTCGCCGCCTGACCCTGCTGGAGGCTCTGAACATCCCCCTGAATGATATGAACATCCTCACGGAGCCCATGAACATCCTCACGATACTGAGTAAACTATGCACGAGTAACCAGCTCGGTAGGCTCCTCATCTGCAGCAGCGGCCTCTGGTCGCTCCCTCCACACAAATGCTCCCTGTCTGCTCTCAATCCCTGCCAAGGATAATTGGCGTGTGCCAATCTGATCGTAATCCTTGGACAGGTGCCTGACCTGACCACTAGAGACCCGAATGCCAAATCGGAGCTGGAAGAACTCAGTCAACATGTGACAAAAAGGCATATAAATTTTCCCATTCACACTCTGGGAAAAGTGACAGATCGAGGCAAATGCATGCAAGGATACATCTATATCTAATCGCCTCTCAAGAGCATACATCATCACTAAGTGAGGCAACCGAATCCTCGCTCTCCCCTTAGTGACAATGGGTAGGATGCACTCCACCACAATTTTATACAAAACATGGCTAGATGGACTCATAGGCTTTGCATCAAAAGTACGCTCAGATTCATGCCTATGCTGTCTAAAGTAGTGAAGATGAATCTGATCAACGGTGATGTTTTGGAACTCAAGTGGCTCAATGACATTTGGAAAATTGGTGTTGACGTTGTTGGATGCCCGACACTCTAGGAAGCTAGCTAAGATCATGGGTGTGAAAGGGATGGTGACTCCGGCTACTCTTGATTCATAAATATTATTGTTTGAATCAATACAGGTCAAGTTTGCGTAGAATTCCTTGAATAGATCAATATTAATATCATGTTGGCAATAAACCAACTGTTCTATGCCGAAGTGAGTAACCATTTCAGTAATTTGTGGCGCATTTTCCTTAAAATAGGATTTGTTCAGATACCGACAAGGAAACACAACAAATTCATTTTCTTCGAATCTCTTCTTGCACTCCCGTCTCCTAAATATGGACTCCTCTGGAGCTTGGGGACCTGGTCGGGATGAACCCTCACCCCTAGACCGCTTAGACACAACCCTAATATCCCAAACCCATGCATGCATACCAAGATAATCCCCCACAAAAGAGAAAACATCAAGGAAAACATACACAAAAATCATATTAGTGTCAATGCACAGCCTAAGTGCAGAAATGAACCTTAAATCATCATACCTCTTGACTGCTTTCTTCATGATTTTCGGTTTTGAGAGAATGACTTGAGAAAAGAGGTTTTCCACAAACCCTAGAAGTAGATCGGAGTTACTTGTTGGATCGGGTTGGTCCGGCTAGAGGGGGGTGAATAGACGGCTAATAATTGAAAAGTGGTGGAAACTCGTCTATAAAAAAAACAAGGTTGCAACTTGGTCGTTGCTTCCAAGACGGTTAAAGGAAAAAAATCTCCTTGTGGCGGAGAAGCCTTACAACTGAAGATCACAAAACTTAGAGAATTACAATAGTATTGAATTGAATTACTCTAAATCTCTAAGCCTATTTATAGGTTGAGTGATATGATCTTGACCGTTGATACAAGATTGAGTTTCATCTTGATCGTAGATCTAAGATTAATCTTAGCTGTTGATCGTAGATGAAATTTTATTTCAACCAGATTTTAAACTCTAATTAAAAGAGATAAATATTATTTCTCTTTAATCGCTCCTTTGAAAGCTTCGGATGGCAACCGAAGCAAGCCCCCCCTCTCCACGTGTGCTTGTGCGCAGAAGGATTCTCGGATCAATTTTTCTTCACCGCTTCATCGATTGCTTCTCTAAGACTTTGATAAGTTTTGTCTAAACAAATCCACGTGTGGAGCTTGTAAAAAGCTTTAATTAAAAGCTTTAATATAAAAGCTTTTATAAATTAAAGTCCTTTAAAAGGCTTTAATTAAAAGCTTTAATATAAAAGCTTTTATAAATTAAAGTCCTTTAAACAGCTTTAATTAAATGCTTTAAAAGCTTTTATAAAAGACTTTAATTCAAGTCTTGATCCAAGTCAAAGGCAACTTGGTTGACTGTTCGTAAGTAGATCTTCTGGGTGATTTCTGACCAATCGAAGTTAGGCTCACCCGAACCCGACTCCGACCTTTCGCCCCTCGAGCGTGCTTCCTTTCGGCTTCTCGTCCCTCGGACATCGCGCGCGTCCTTCACGCTCCATCGACGTACTCTTCCATAGCTTCCGCGTCCCTCGGATTGTACCGAGCCCGTCGGCTCACTTCCCCGTGCAATCCTTCTCGTCCGCTACGTCTTACGCTCAACTTCCTCCGTACCTAAGTTCCTGCACACTTAGCAGAGGGATTAAAACCAACAGGACCTAACCTAACTTGGTTGATCACATCAAAACCAACCGGGGCACCAACAATCTCCCCCTTTTTGATGTGCATCAACCCAAGTTTAGTTAGGGATAAACAACAAACAATAAAAAATATTGTAACAGTATTAAGCATAAAAATTTTGCAATCATGTACATAACCTCCCCCTGAACATAAACTACTCTCCCCCTTTGATCACAACAAAAATGGGACAAAAAAAATAGGGAAGGGAAAATATAAATTTCACTAATTTTTTTATTATTATTAAATTCATGCAAATATGAAAATTTAAAAAAATCCTAATAAATTCATGATAAGTATGCCAAGTACTCAAAAAAATTAATTTTTTTCTAGTAAACTCCGATCGAAATAATCTCTTAAAAACATTTGATAATACAACAAATGATAAAGGACATAAAGAAAAAAATATTAGTCAATTTTGTTTTTCATAAATACCAGAAAATTAATTCAATATTGATTTTGGGACCCAAATAAATTTTCATCTACGGGGTTAATCAAAAACTTTGGAGGAATATAATTTCTAGGAATTTTTCTAAGCTGGCCCCTATGATTTTTAACATACCAATTCAGATTTTTAGGATAAAAATTCTTTTTAATTCTTAAACATGCAATATCATTTTCTAATTTCTCCACTAGATTCTTCAAATTTTCATTTTCTGTTTTTAATTGGTCGGATAGAACAGATGAGCATATAGTGCCAAATCTTTCTTTTAACTCAGAGTTTTCTATCTCCAATTTATTCATCGACTTAAGCATGGATTTTATTACCGAGTAGATTCGAGCAGGTGGAAGTAGACATACCTCACTTACCGGGTCGGTTTCGAAGTTAGGATCTTTCTCATCATTGCTGCTTTCTCCCGAGGTGCTTTCTTCATCTTCGTCCTGGTGGCTTGCCATCAATGCAAGTCCGACGAACTGTTCGACTTCCGATTCATCTGACGAGGTCTCGTCCCAGGTGGCTTTTAGTGCCTTTTTCTTCTTTGGCTGGTTCTTGAGTTTAGGGCACTGATCTTTCAGGTATCCCTCCTCATTGCAGTTGTAGCATCGGACCGTTCGTTTTTTCTTTTTCTGCACCCTTTTTGAGCGGTTAGTATTAATAAATTTACATAATTTTCTTACCGCTAGTGCTGTTTCTTCATCATCCGCTAAAGATTCTTCGTCGAGTTGGATCTTCCTTATGTTTAGTGCAATATTGTTAGCTTTCCTATTTTTTTCTACAAAGCGAGATTCGTGAAGTTCCAAAGTAGAAAATAACTGTTCTAAAGTACTTATTTCTAGATCTTTTGAAATATAGTACGCATCGATTACCGAGGTCCATTCCGGGGTTCTCGGAAACGCTTTTAGAGCGTACCTTTGAGCATCGCGGTTAGTTACCTTTTCTCTGAGATTTTCGAGGCTTGTGATTAGTTCTTTTACCTTTGCATGTAATCTCGCAACAGATTCTCCTTCTTCCATCCGTAGATTGGTCAGTCGGCTTCGAAGAACATCTCGTCGCGTAAGTTTTGCTTCCGAGGTTCCTTCGTGTAGTTCCAAGAACTTTTCCCAAAGTTCCTTCGCCGATTCGTACTTACCGATCCGGTTCACATCTTGCTCTGGGAGGACGGTCAGCAGATGAAATTCTGCCTTTGCGTTTGCTACAGCATCAACTTGTTCTTTCTTGTTCCAAGAATCAGGATCCTTGATCTTTTCTTCATTGTCTTTGGGAGCTGCATAGCCATTTTTCATAATAATTAATAATTCATAATCCGTAGTAAAAAATACCTGCATCTTCCGTTTCCATGCCGCGAACTCCCCCTCAAACTTAGGCGGGTATATCGCTGGTCCAACCATCTTAAAATTTGCTGCAGTTGGCGGTTAGTCCTTCTGCGGCGGCCTGGCTCTGATACCACTTGTTGGATCGGGTTGGTCCGGCTAGAGGGGGGTGAATAGACGGCTAATAATTGAAAAGTGGTGGAAACTCGTCTATAAAAAAAACTTGGTTGCAACTTGGTCGTTGCTTCCAAGACGGTTAAAGCAAAAAAATCTCCTTATGGCGGAGAAGCCTTACAACTGAAGATCACAAAACTTAGAGAATTACAATAGTATTGAATTGAATTACTCTAAATCTCTAAGCCTATTTATAGGTTGAGTGATATGATCTTGACCGTTGATACAAGATTGAGTTTCATCTTGATCGTAGATCTAAGATTAATCTTAGCTGTTGATCGTAGATGAAATTTTATCTCAACCAAATTTTAAACTCTAATTAAAAGAGATAAATATTATTCTCTCTTTAATCGCTCCTTTGAAAGCTTCGGATGGCAACCGAAGCAAGCCCCCCTCTCCACGTGTGCTTGTGCGCAGAAGGATTCTCAGATCAATTTTTCTTCACCGCTTCATCGATTGCTTCTCCAAGACTTTGATAAGTTTTGTCTAAACAAATCCACGTGTGGAGCTTGTAAAAAGCTTTAATTAAAAGCTTTAATATAAAAGCTTTTATAAATTAAAGTCCTTTAAAAAGCTTTAATTAAATGCTTTAAAAGCTTTTATAAAAGACTTTAATTCAAGTCTTGATCCAAGTCAAAGGCAACTTGGTTGACTGTTCGTAAGTAGATCTTCTGGGTGATTTCTGACCAATCGAAGTTAGGCTCACCCGAACCCGACTCCAACCTTTCGCCCCTCGAGCGTGCTTCCTTTCGGCTTCTCGTCCCTCGGACATCGCGCGCGTCCTTCACGCTCCACCGACATACTCTTCCGCAGCTTCCGCGTCCCTCGGATTGTACCGAGCCCGTCGGCTCACTTCCCCGTGCAATCCTTCTCATCCGCTGTGTCTTACGCTCAACTTCCTCCGTACCTAAGTTCCTGCACACTTAGCAGAGGGATTAAAACCAACAGGACCTAACCTAACTTGGTTGATCACATCAAAACCAATCGGGGCACCAACAAGGGGAGGCCTTAGGGACGAATTTGAGGGCTTAGAAGGAGCTTAGGACGCAAGGGGAGTCGAGAGGAGGATAATATCGCCGGGAATGATCAGCCAAAACCCTAGGTTTTGGCTTCCCGTCGCGCCTTTCCTTTTATAAAACCCGAGCACCAGTCGACTGCCCCAGAGGCAGTCGACTGGGCCATCACGTAATTACATTCTGTGGAGTTTGCCAGTCGACTGGCTTCCAGCCAGTCGACTGGTGTCTGATGTTCTGATTTTCAGTTTTCCAGTCTGAATTTCAGAAATGCCTAACTAATTCCATAAATTCCCAAAAATTCTGAAATCTTGTGGGGATATTTGTCGATCCTATATTTACTTGGGAAAAATATAATTTTAGTCAAAGTCATCCCAAATCCTAAGTTTGGTACAAACTCCAAGTTTTTCTAAAAGGTATCATAGAACTCTTCCCAAAAGTTCTAGTTTGGACCTCACCTTGATGTTACTTCCCATAATCATCCATAGTCCATTCATAGCATCAAGTTATATGGTATTTAGGCATTAAAATCGATTTGTCTCAATTAAAATCCTAATTTCATATTTTTCTTTATAATCTTCCCTTAAGTGTGCCAACTCTCTAGGATTAAGACTACCCTTAGCCTTTTAAACCCCTTGGCACACCCTATAGTCCTTTTCAATCCCCTAGAAGGAGACCACCTGAGATCCATTGACCATGGATCCCACTTTGACTTCCAGAGCTCTCCCTTGAGCTCCTAGCCCTAATTACCTCCCTTGGTGACTTTTCTACAAGGGCAAGACCACACCGATGCTCCTTCGGTTCATCTCGACTTTCCACCACTACTCTCTTAATCCGATAGACTTTTTCTTTGGTCATTTTCTTTTCTTTCCCTTTAAATGGCTTTTCCTTGCCATTTTTGACTTTTCCTCTACCATAGTTATAGGGCATTCTTGAATACGATACTTGATCAATATTAGCCCTCCTAGAATGGTATCCTAAACTCGGCCTATCATTCTTATGATTTTGGCCCTTTGAGATCATATTCACATCCTTGGCCCCTTGAATAGCTCTTCCTAGGTTTCTTTCCAATCGATCAAGTTTTGCTCTTAAAACTTGGTTTTCCTTCTCTAACTTCCTAACCTTAGGATCTCTGGACCTTATTTGATCATTTCTAGGTCTACCTATTTTGCTAAACCTATTTCCCCCTTTCTTAAGGTTTATGTCTTGGTCCTTATTTCTAGAGTTTCTCGATTTATCATGAACCATAGAATTCTTGGTGTTCTGACATACAGAATTGTTTCTATCATGATATTTAAAGCCAAGAACACGCATGGACACACAACTACTATTAATTCTATCATTCAAACAAACACTTTGAGCATTTATTGACAAGTTTGAAGCATGAGTAGGATTAGAGGGTACCTTTCTTACCCTTGGTGCTCCCCCTTGATGAGTGCTCCTTTTTCTTTCTTCTTTCTTCCATTTCCTAAGGTGCTCCATCTTCTTGAGCTCTTTACCTCTTGGGCATTTTGTGTGATAATGCCCAAGCTCCCCGCATGTGAAGCACTGAATCCTCTTCCTTTTGCTTCAAACTTCCTCATTCCTATCACCCATATTAGATTTAAATTGAAAAGATTTGGGCTTAGAAATTATCTCCTTTTTACCTAGTGGACACTTATCCTTGTAGTGCCCCTTTTTATTACACCCAAAGCATATGATATGCTCTCTTGACTTAGCTTTGGTGGAGGTGTACATCTTTTCTTGCTCTTGGATGATCGAGGGTCTCTCCTCCCCCTCAACATTTGAATTTGTCATTTCTTCTTCTTCTTCTAATGGAATGGGTGCTTCTCCACTCACTTCTTCAACTCTTCTTGACAATTTAACTTCTTCTTTATCTTTTTCAATACTTGAGTCAATTTCCTCAATCCCTTCCACTCTTAGAGTTGATGTAGGGTTCTTATGAATTTCTTCCAACTTATTCCATATTTCGAATGCATTTGAATATTTCCCTACATCACTCAAAATGTGGTTAGGCAACATATTAATCAAAATATTTATTACTTTCTCATTGGCCCTAGCTTGGTCTTGTTGCTCCTTGGTCCAATACCTAGGGCGAAGCCTTTTTCCATGCTTGTCCTTGGGGATTTCAAATGGGTCTTCAATAGTCATCCTACACTCTCAATCCATCCCGAGCCACATCTTCATTCTATCTCTCCAATAATCGAAATTTCATGCTCGTATGGTGGTGGTGAGTTGATATCGTCACCCAATTTGTCTTCCATGACCCCTTCTCCTCTAGCGAGTGCTCCCTCGGCGGTTAGTCCGATCAAGAGCGGTCCTTGGCTCTGATACCAACTGAAGGATCGATGTAGGCGTGTAGAGGGGGGGTGAATGCACTTTCTCGGATCGTTTCAACCTTTACAGAGTTGTTAGCGCAGCGGAAATAATATGCAAAGGAAATTAAACAATGCTAACAAACCAGATTTACTTGGTATCCACCCCGGTCGAGTGACTAATCCAAGAATCCGTCGGTGGATCACTCCCCGGATTACCTCCGGCTATCACGTGTCGCTCCTTGTGGGTGGAGAAACCTCACCACAACACCTCGGACTCTTTGTGAACACAATAGACTACTAACCGGCTTTATCCAAGTAGGTTTCGTCAAGAAAGAAACGAGGAAACGAGCCCCTTTAAATAGGGCTCGAATCTGAAACAGCCGCTACCAGTCGACTGCCCCTGGGGCAGTCGACTGGTCCCACTCAGATTTGACTGTTACAATACAATGTTCAAATCTTGCCAGCCTGTTCCAGCCTACACCAGTCAACTGCCCAAGTGCCAGTTGACTGGTACACACCTAAGCCTAGGATTTTACTCCGAGTACAAGTCTCTCTCGCACTCAAACCCTTCCGGCTTAACCCCTGAGTACAATCCCACATACTCAGACCCTCACAACCCAGTTGACTCTTCACCAGCAGCCTTGACTGTTGCCTTCACGCCCTCTTCATCTTCGGCCCTCGTCCCTCGGATGCGCACGCAAGCCTACAGCTTGATTCCATACCACCCTTCACGTACGCCTCGAAGTCCGCCTCCCTCGGCTCATCATCATTGCTATCCAATGGTCCCTCGGATGCGCACGTAAGCCTCCAGCTTACCTCCATGCCATCCTTCACCAGAAGACGTCAACCAAGTCCATGCGTACCTGTACACCTACACACTCATGTACACATGTGAGAACAACACAAATCCTAACTTGACCATATTGCTCACACATCAAAATATCATGATCCTCCAGATCATCTCAGGGCCGATTGCCCCAACAACTTCTCCCAAAGTCATTTTGTTAAGTTATAGGCACCGTTCCGATTGACTTCTTGAGGCGGCAACACACTCAGAAGATGGAACTTGGCCTTACCATTTGCCATGAACTCAGTCTACTGCTTCTTGTTCCAAATATGTTCTTCTTTTCTTTTACGTTCTCATCCTTAGACACTTCAAAATCATATGTTTGGGTTGCAAGGCTGTAAACATAATCCCACATTGAAAACACATGGGAAGATCAGACTTATAAGGAAAAGATATCTCCATTAGTATGAGGCCTTTTATAGAGAGCTCAAGAGCAAAATCATGAGGCCTTAGGTCCAAAGTGGATAATACATACCATTATAGAGATATCTAAATTCCTTTTGGTCCTAACAATTGGTATCAGAGCCAAGTCACTCTTCACCAGACTAACCGTCAAAAAAAGCACGATCTAGAGCCATGATCCAGATCTAATCATGTGGGGTTATCCTTGAACAAAGGAAATGTGGGCTTTCATGTTTTGATCAAGAGGACCAGGCACCAGGCAGAGATATTTTAGTTGTGGCTAGGCGGTGAAGTCCTAGTAGGTCGGGTGGATCGAGGGGCAGAAAGTCCTAGTGGGTTAAGGATCAAACATCAAACGGAAAGTTTTTCCGCTTGAAGGTGGGCTTGTGGTTCTTTGTTTGAGGGGGAGATTATTGGGGTTGCAAGGTTGCAAACATAGTCCTACAATGAAAACACATAGGAAAAATTATAGGCTTATAAGATAAAGATATCTCCATTAGTATGATGCCTCTTGGGGAGAGCCCAAGAGCAAAACCATGAGGGCTTAGGCCCAAAGTGGACAATATCATACCATTGTAGAGATATCTAATTTCTTTTGGTCCTAACATCATATTTATTCCTTAGTAAAATATCAAAATCTATTTTAAATTATACCTCCATTTTTTGCTTCCACAGTGTGAATTCCTCGTTGAACTTTGTTGGGTAGATGTTATATCCGCCCTTTCCTTATTGCTTTATGTGGCGATTAGTCCTTCTAAAGCTATTGGACTCTAATACCAAGTGTTGGATTATGTTGGAATGGATAGAGGGAGGTGAATAGCCTATAATTTAAAATGGACCTTTTCTTGCTACCTTACTTTTAGTAGGGACACACAATTAGTTAAACAATAATAATATGCAACATAATAGAGTAAGAGACAAAAGATTTACTTGATTTGCAATCTAGGTGATTACATGTCCAATGCAATGAAAGCACTAAAAGACTCATTCATGAAGGTGGAGTAGCCTCTTACAAACTTTGAGAGCTCTAAACAAATACTGAATTGAAAGTATAAGTGTTGTTCTTTACAACTAGGTTTAGAACTCTATTTATAGTCTCCTAGTCAAAAATGACCATTTGCTGACGTGGTAAATCTAGATGCCTCTATTAAGTCCAAGCGCCTCAAAGCAGAAGGGTTTTATTTGCGTCATAATGGTCTGCGTAGTGTTTGCTTAATGGTCTTGGGCGATCCAAGTGCCACTATTCAATAGAGGCGGCTAGAGTCCAGACGCCTCAATCGAATAGAGGCGCCTGGATCCAGGCACCAAAATGGTCAACATGAGCCGTTGACCATTCTTTCCTCTGCTTGCTTGGGTGATGCTCTGGCCGTCCAGAGTTGAGCTCACCTGAACCTAACTTTGACTTTCTCTTTGAGCAGACTTCCTCCTCGACTTCTTCTCCCTCGGATATACCATATGAATTCTTCTCGTCCACCGATATACTCTTTCGTAGCTCCTCATCCCTTGGATGCACTAAGCCTGTTAACTCACTTCCCATGCCATCATTCTTGCTCACTACATCTCCAGCTCAGCTTCTTTTGTTCTTATGTCCCTGCACACTTAGACATGAGACATCAAATCCGTAGGACATAACTTAACTCAGTTAATCACATGAAAACTAAACTGGGATACTTACACGAAAGAGGTGTTGATTCAGGATCAACAAAGTGCTTTGGACACCCTCAAAATTGAGCTACGGAATTTGAAGGCCGAGTTGATGAGCTATAAAGTGTAGGAGGCCAAACACTTGGAGGTCAAGAAGGTGGAGTACCTCCGCTCCAAAGAGTTTAGCAAACTCCTAAGCAACAGGACTATGAAGATGTTCACCTATGGAGTTGAGGGGGCCAATAAGCAACTCTGCAAGGCCAGGTATCTAACAGCTGAGCTGCCATAAGATTTCATTTGCTTGCTAAAGATCTTTTCTGATATTATGGATGATGCTTTTCCTGACTTTGCCTAACTTTTCTTCTGCTATTTTTTGTTTCTTTTTATTACAACCCTTGTACCCTTTGCTTAACTTCTTGTACTTGGGTTTTGTTAATACAAAAACTTAAGTGTTTTCGTTACCTTTTCTTTGTTGAGTTATGTTCATAAATGTGCCTAGCTGTGTTATTATTTTTGCACAATGAATGCTATTATGTTGTTGTATGAGTGGTTGTTTAATACTAAGTGAGCAGTGAGTAAGTGTCGAGCGACAGCGAGTAAGGGTCGAGCGACGGACAGTAAGTGCTGAGCGATGACGAGTAAATGCCGAGCGGCAATGAGTAAGTGTTCAGCGAGCAACTGAACTGGAGATGAGTATGGTCTGAGTGGGTGGTGAGTATGTACCAAGCAGGCAGCAACTAAGTGTGAGTGGGAGCCAGCCTCACTTATAACTCAGTAAAAAAACAAGAGAATCTCAGGGCATGTGGTGGCCACATTTATAACTCGGTTGAGATACATGACATTCTAGATTTTACCGACTGGATAGTCATTGGGCGCATAAGGACCATACTTATAACTCGAGTGAAAAATATTTGTCTTTGGTGTGGGTGGACCACACTTATAACTCGGCGAGAGACATGAGTGTCTGGGATTTTTGTCGACCGGATGGTCGTTGGGCGCGTGGGGACCATGCTTATAACTCTATTGAAAAACACGAGAGTCTTTGGGCGTGTGGGGACTACACTTATAACTCGGTCGAGAGACACAAGAGTCTGGGATTTTTGTCGACCGGATGGTTATTGGGCATGTGGGGACTACGCGTATAACTTGATTGAAAAACACAAGAGTCTTTGGGCATATGGGGACCACACTTATAACTCTGTCGAGAGACATGAGAGTCTTTGGGCTCGTGGGGACCATGCTTATAATTCGGTCAATACAAGGAAGAATCTGGGATTTTTGCCCACCGGAAAGGTCATTGGGCATGTGAGGACCACGCTTATATCTCGATTGAAAAATATGAGTGTCTTTGGGCGTGTGGAATCCACACTTATAACTCAGTCAAGAGACACGAGAGTTTTTGGGCACGTGGGGATCATGCTTATAACTCGGTCGAGAGATGCGAGAGTTTGAGATTTTTGTCATCGGATGGTCATTGGGTGCGTAGGGACCATACTTAAACTCAGTCAAGAGTAGTGAGACTCTGGGATTTTTACTGACCAGAAGGTAGTTGGGCGCATAGGGACCATGCTTATAACTCAGTCGAGAGATGTGAGAGTCTAGGATTTTTGCAACTAGATGGTCATTGGGCTCATAGCAGATTCGGAGGTATGAGTTTGCCTACATTGTTATTAAGATAGATGTACATCATAACAAGTATTTTTCGATAGAATGAATACCCTTAAGTTCGATATGGTTGTAGGTAATTGGCACTCCATGGTCAGCTCATCTTCTTTCCTTCAGAATTTTGAAGAAGTAAGCGCTTGAAACAAGCTTCCAAATTACTTATTAAGGCCCGCCCCATTGAGGCTCCACCTTGCTAACATCTCCAATTGGCTTGATTCTCTTTCATACAAGATTGTCTTCCTAAAAGGATCATGGAACAACTCACCAATTGTAATTTCATCACATCCTTTGTCGGTAGGCTGTCAACCAAGTGACCAACTCTCTAGTCTCACTAATGAAGTCTAGTTCGAGGAGATGCCAATAGACATTATCTTGGTCATACAACATTCGCCGAGTAGACTCTTCACCAACTTCGATAGGGACTGCTGCCTCTCCTCCATAGACCAAGTGAAAAGGGGTCATTCCTGTGATTTCTCTGGGAGTGGTTTGGTATGCCCACATAATACTTGATACTTCTTCAACTCAGTTACCTCCCACATGATCGAGATTGATTTTAAGCCCTCAAATAATCACTTGATTTGTAACCTCCACTTGTCCGTTGTTTTGGGGATACACACCGGAAGTAAAGGCTTGAAGAATACCCAAACCTTCACACCATATTCAAATTTTGCACCCTTGAAACTGTCGTCTATTATTGGAGATGAGCTTATGGGGGACTCTGAATCGGTAGAGGATGTTGATCCACAAGAACTTGATGATTTCTGCTTCATAATCCAAGCTAGGGCTTTAACCTCTACCCATTTGAAAAAATAATCCACAACTACCAGTATGAGCATTTTCTGTGTCAAGGCCGCGGGAAGGGACACACGATGTCCATCCCATACTGGTCGAAGGGGCAAGAGACCAGGGATGTCTTGAGGGGATCGGTTGGTCGTTGTGAGGATATTCTAATGTTTCTGACAAAAGGAACATGTGACCACCATTTGAGCAACATCAACTTGTAGAGTGGGCCAAAATATCTTACCAATAGTATTCTTCAGGCGAGAGCCCACCCTCCTACATGATTACCATAGCAGCCTGATGAACTTCCACTATATAGTTGATGCCTTCTGGTCCAATATATTTGACCAATGGGTGAGAGAACGCCTGCTTGTATAACTAATCTCCAATTAGAGTGAATTGGTTGGCTCTTCATTGAATGTCCTAAACTTGTTCCATGTGGCTGACAAGATTGTTGGTGCATAGTGCATCAGTTATGAACTGTCATCCTCTAGTGTTTCGATGTTTGACAATATACTAATATCTAGTCAAAGTGACAAAGGGTTAGCCAAACAGGACTTAATGTTTGGTAAGGTAACCCAGGATTCATCAGTTTGACAAAGGGTTAGCCAAACAGGACCTGATGTTTGGCAGTAACAATATACCATGGTTTAGTCAAAATGATCAAGGGTTAAGCTAAATAGACCTTATGTTTGATAGGGTAAACCATGTTTGATCATTTTGATAAAGGGTTTAGCCAAACAGGATCTGATGTTTAGCAGAGTAAATAAAACCCAGGGTTGGTCAGATTAACCAAGGGATTAAACCAAACTAGACTTGAGGTTTGGGGTTATACTTACCTGAAGGTTGGAAGAAGTCTTGTCAGGATTAAGATGACTAGCAAAGAAGTCATTGTGATAGAAGAAATCCTAGTGAGTGAAGCTAGGTGGAAGAAATCCTAGTGAGTGAAGCTGGTGTTGGATCGAGAAAAACGATAGGGGGGTGAATATCGTTAAAATCTTTTTCGGATTAAGGAAAGAGAAAACACAGTGGAAAACACAACAATCAAGAACACAAGTCTTTTACTTGGTTCGGAGTCGCGGTCGGCTCCTACTCCAAGGCCCACGGTCCTTGACCATTTACTGCGGGCAATTCTATAATCGCGCAAATGTTTACAGATTTTGGTACAAGAATATTACAGTAAATAAAAGAGTTACACTTTTCGTTACGACGCTCGATATGAATTGTACTTCGGAGCAGAGGGTCGTCGTTGGCGCTGGAATGTCGAGATCGGAGTTTGCCGGAGTAGAGCGCTTGAACGAAAAGCTTAGAGGCGTTAGAAAGTTGTGTTTTTGAAGCCTTGGGGTCGAGCCCCTATAGTGCTCCTGGGGGCGCCTGATTCGCTGGGGGCGACGGACACGTGCCTTCAGATCGGAGAACCTTCATCCGCAGCTCGGTTAATGCTTATCCCCTTCGAATCGGCCTCTGGAGCTGATGGGGCGCCCGGGACCTCCTGGGCGCCTAGCTTGACTTGGTCCGCTGGCTTCGTGGCTGATTTGCTTCGATTACCTCTTTGGCTTTGACCTTGGGCGCCCGGGACCTCTGGGGCGCCTAACCCAGTGTGATTTCGAAGCGTTCTTGCTTAATTACAGATTTGGCTTTTCACCTTGGGCGCCTGGAACCTCCCGGGCGCCTAGCCCAGCTGCATGCCCCTTTCCTTTGGGGCGTTCTGAGCTACAGAAACACACTCCTTCGGTCCCTGCCATCAAGGTTAGTTCCAACACAAATAAAGCAAGAATATTAGTCAATATTTACAGCCGTAGCTATCTTGGTTCTGACTTCGGGTCTCCCAAATGGAACCTTAGGTCGAACCGACGCCTAATGTTCCCTCAACGGGGAACGCATCCTCACCTACTTTTCTCAGGAGAATTTACCTTTTTTCTAACCGGCTCCTCCGGTTGGACTTTTGCCCAACTTTACTCACCAGGTCTTCGTGCCCAGTCCGTGACCAGGACATAGTGCCCAATTCCTCGAACCAGGTCTTCGGTGCCCAGCTCTCGACCAGGACTTAGTGCCTAATTCCTCGAACCAGGTCTTATTGCCCAACCTTATGTTAGGACTTAGTTGCCTAGCCCACGGCCAGGACTTATTGCCTAGATTAACTAGGACTTTTCTGCACACTTGATTAACTTTATTAGATCACAAATAGTACTTAACTTTGAACCCTTTGCCAATATCAAAACAAGGTTCGATATGGTGCTTCCGGCATCAACAATCTCCCCCTTTTTGATTTATGGCAACACAATTCAAAGTTAAGTAAAAACTTATAATAGTTAAGAGAAGAAGGTAAAAATCAATGAAGTATAACAATTATGAACATAATAAATGCTTTTGAAAAACGTCCTTTATTTCTCATACTCCCCCTAAAATCCTGAATACTTGTGTTATAAAACACTTAACTTTGACCTTTGCTCCCCCTTTGACATATATCAAAAACATACATGGGCAAACAAGGTTTCTAATAGAGAGTTTTAAGTTTTACCAAAATAAATTTAAGTAAAGGAGTTCACAACTTTTTCAGAAATAGTTTTCAAACAAAACATGTTACAAAAGTTTTTGAAAAAAATACTTTTGATTGGAAGTTTTGAAAATTATGTTTTGAAAAAGAAGAACTATGAAAATTTAATAAAGAGATTTTCATGAAGCTCCCCTTAATATGAAACTCTTCCCTTTATTTTTAGAATATTTCAAAACCTTGCAAAATTGAAACATTGCATAAAGCTCCCCCTTGGCCATATATCCATAAAGAACTTTTGAAAACCATATTTTTAAAGAAGTTTTAAGAAAAAAGTTTCTGTATCAGAGCCTATGAGTTTTGAAAACATAAAAATACTTAATATAATTCTTGAAAGCATAGCAAAAAGCTTAAATTGCACCAACAAAACTCCACTTTGAAAAATATTGTGCAATTTGAAAAATATTTTGTATTTGTAGACAAGTCTTTAGAAAATTCACGCACTTAGAAAACTATTGCCTTACAAAAACGTATATTTAGAAAAGATTTTTCAAAAGATTGCACTCATAAAAAGATTTTCATTTAACAAATAGTACATTTAGATGAATACTTTAAACAAATATTCTGCAAAAGAAAATTTGAAACACATTTTCACTTTGAACAAGATTGAAAAGATTGTTCTTTGAAACACATTAGTATTGCACTTTTGAAATGTAAAATAATATTCGTACTTTGTAAACATTAGTGCCTTGAAAAGTATTAGTACTTTTGAAAATATTATATTTTGAAAAATAGTGGTACTTTTGAAAGATGTTATGCATATTTTTGAAAAATATAAGTACTTTTGAAAATTATGCATTTTTGAAAAATATAAGTACTTTTGAAAATTATGCATTTTTGAAAAATATAAGTACTTTTAAGAAAAATTTTAATGTTATTTTGAGAATATAATACTTTACATGACTTGGTTTCTTTTCTAGTCTGACACAATTATAGGAACCCTTGTTAACTACAAGAACATTTCCCTAAGTGTCCTTGAAAATTTTCCAAAGTCAAGTAAGTATTATTTTTAAAAGTATTCTAAAAAGATTTTAAAAGTATTCCAAAGTCAAGCAAAATTTTGAAAGTGATGGTATATATATAAGCAAAATGATTTAAAAGGATAATATTTTGAAAGAAAAATTATTTATGTTTTCAAAAGGATTTTAAAAGTGCAGTGCATGAAAACATATAATTTTGAAAAATATTTAATAATTCTTTTAATTTAATCTCCCCCTAAGCTTGACCCAGTCCTAGGAAGCTTGTTGACTACAAGCGATCTTCCTCTGGGTCTTAAGGTTTGATTTAAATTATAAGAATTATCTAATAATTTTGAAAAATAATTGTCAGAAATAATTTCTTTCGATTTAGACTCTCCCTAAATTTGACACTTCCTAGGAGTCCTTGTAGATCATGAAGTAGACTTCCTTGCGTCTTTAGGGTTTGTCAAAGTCAAAAGGGAATCAAGTACAATTCTTAAAATGAATTTTGAAGTATTAACATTTCGAAAAACTGAGTATTTGAAAGACATATCTTGAAATGATAGCATAGTTTTCGAAAAACATGGTGATTATTTGAAAACATAGTATTTTTAAACTTCTTCTTTTTGAACTCCCCCTAAACCAGACACAGTCCTAGGAGGCTTGTTGACCACAAGTTAATCCTCCTCTAAGTCTTAGGGTTTGATTCAAACAAAAAGAGAGGAAGACTAAGTTTTAAATTTTTTTTTTTAAACCATTTTGTTTTTATGATTTGAAACATAATTTCTCTCTCCTTTATGCAAAAGTTAATATAGAGAACTGAAAAGGAGAAATTCAATATTTAAAATAATTTTCAAGAAAAAACTTAAGTCGAAAAATATATAAATATCAAAGCCCGGACTACAGACGTTTTCCAAAAAAAACATCCTAAATAATACCCAAGGTGACTTTGCAAGACCAACAAAAATAATTTGATTGCCTAAAAGAATTTCTTTGTATAATGGCAAAAGAAAGGAATAAATTTCAGGTAAGTGAACAAAAGAGACCTAAGATGATTTGAAATATTAAATCTTAGTTTAAAAAGTTAAATTTTATTTTTGAGGATTTTAAAATTAATTAAGAGGGTTAAATTAGAATTTTGAAAGTTGTTCAGTTGAATTAAATTAAAATTTTAAAAGTATTTATTAAAGTTTAAATTTTGAAATTTGAAATCGATTCAGTTTGTAAGGTTGGTTGGGTTGGACTAAACTTTTAGGTCCTAAGCATCTCACTCATTTCTAAGTGACAAAATAGGATATCCTTAACTGTTTTATGAGATGCATTAATTTTATCTTTGATTTTATGTTAAATCTAAGATTTACTTAAAACTTGTGTTAGATTCAAATTTTCAATAGTAAAGTGAATTTGATTTTCTATAATTGACTTCCAGGTCTTGGCGAGGCACTAGGCCTTCTTTGGCCGTAGCCTTATTAGATCATCAACCCTTTCCTTGACAAAGCCTTTTATAGAAAATTCATCTTCAAGTTACTCCTTGAAAGATTTTGGTCTAACTAGTTTGGGTCTTGGATCGGTAGCTTCGGCTAGTTCCACCAGACTAAACATACCAAGTAGAGTATACTTGACCTTATTAGAAAGGCTTCCCTAACGCACTATCATCTCACCTCCACCCAATACTATATTGTTCAAATTTTAATTAAACCGTTTGTCCTTAAACTATCCAATTCTAAATCCAAGCATAAAAAACTAAGTGAAATTATAATGAGGGGAAATTTTGGATTTTCTAAGTTAGCAAAATTATTAATTAGTTTTTCTAGTATATCAATTTTAATTTTCAAAGTCTCATTTTCTTGTCTTAACATTTTGAAATTTGAATTTATTAATATACATGATTTAACTAAGCTATTTAAGCATGCATCCATATCTAAATTTGACCAAGGGAGATTAATTAAACTATCAGCATTCATGGTAAAGAGTGGATTTTGATATAAATTAAAGTTACCCATATTGATAGGTTGTCCTGAATCTTTGGCTCTTCTATCTGTGCATTCATCTTTGTAATGCCCAAACTCCTGGCACTTGAAGCATTGGATGCGACTTTTGTCCTTTCGTGCTTTTGGAACTGGTTCCTTTTTCGCCATTGATGGTGTCGTTCGTATCTTACGAGTAGGACACTTACTTTTGTAGTGCCCTCTCTCCCTGCATGTGTAACAAATTACATGATTTTTAAAATTTGAATTTACACATTTACCTTTTGATTCCTTATTGGGAATCTCCCCCTTGATTCTTGCCGCCTCGGATCTAGACTCATCTTCTGATCTGGTTTGGATTCGGCTTTGGATTCGGGTTCAGACTCTGACTCGGTTGTCTGTGCTTGGACCGAGAGTGCAAGATAACTTAGGTGATCTTCTACTTCGTCTGAGATCTCTTGATGAAGATTAATCAATTTTTCCCAAATTTCTCTAACACATCTGAATGGACCTACTAGTTCGAGTTGCTCCTTGGTTAGGCCACATTGTAGGATTGCAGTTGCCCTTACATCGGTCTCGATTTGGTTGAGGGTTTGTTCATCCAGTTTGTCCCACTCGATTGATAACTCATCTTCTACGGGAAAAGAGAATCCATTTGGATGATCAACCATAAGTCCTTGTGGGCCTTCAGAAGGGACTCCATTTGACTTCTCCAAAAATTGAAGTTCTCGCGGGAGAATAGCGGTGGACGGGCATAGTTCCACTCTTAGTTGGCCATTTAGTTTTAACCTCGTACACAAAAGAAACACCAAAAATGTACCAAGACTTGGTCTTGGATTAATAGTGCGGGAGAAAAAAAATAGCTCAAAAAGTGTTGCACGAATTTCGAGGTATAATAATAAAAAAATTTATGCCAAATTTTTGAAAATGTTACTTTTGTCAATTCTGAAAAAAAATAAGAATTCAAAGTTAAAAATTTTGCTCGAATTAAGGTAACACCAATTTCGAGAAAAATATTAAAATAATAATAAAAAAAAGTTTATGAAAATTTTTAAAAAATGATCGTTTTATCAACTCTAATGAATGGTGAAAAGATGAAGATTCAAAATTAGTCAGTATTTACAGTCATAGTTGTCTTGGTTCTGACTTCGGGTCCCCCAAATGGAACCCTAGGTCGAACCGACGCAAATGTTCCCTCGACGGGGAACGCATCCTCACCTACTCCTCTCAGGAGAATTTACCTTTTTGCCAACCGGCTCCTCCGGTTGGACTTTTGCCCAGCTTTACTCACCAAGTCTTCGTGCCCAGTCCGCGATCAGGACTTAGTGCCCAATTCCTCGAACCAGGTCTTATTGCCCAACCTTATGTCAGGACTTAGGTGCCCAACCCACGGCCAAGACTTATTGCCTAGATTAACTAGGACTTTCCTGCACACTTGAGTAACTTTATTAGATCACAAATAGTACTTAACTTTGAACCCTTTGCCAATATCAAAACAAGGTTCGATATGGTGCTTCCGGCACCAATAGCTGGGTCCTAGTGAGTGAAGCTAGGTGGAAGAAATCCTGGTGAGTGAAGCTGGGTCTAGTGAGTGAAGCTAGGTGTACGAAGTCCTAGTAAGTAAAGTTGGGCAAGAAGTCCTGGTCGGGGATCGGGCAACGGAGTCTTAGCCGAGCGAGGATTACGGACAAAAGTAGAGACGGGTCGAGGTCAGACGTCTCGAGATCCGGGAGTCTCAGAGGCCGAGCATGAAGTCCTGGTCAAGGATCGGGCAAAAGACATAGCCAAGTGGGGATCGCGGACAGAAGTAAAGACGGGTCAAGGTCGGACGTCTTGAGATCCGAGTTCTCGGAGGCTGAGCAAAAGTACAACCTGAGGTCCCGGTTGGCAAAGGTAACTTCTCCAAGGTGGAGTAGGTGAGGACACGTTCCCTGGGAAAGGGAACAATAGGCATCAGTTCGACCTAGGGTTTCAGTTGAATTCCAAAGTCAGAACCAATAAACTAAGGCATAAGATTGTTTGTATGTTTGTTGTGTGTTTTGTTGTCTTGCAGGTACCTAGAGTTGGAGGCAAGATAGGAGAGCAAACACAAAACAAACAACACTGGGAAAAGGGGTTCCCAGGCACCTAAATGAAGTCAGGCGCCTGGTAACCCAAGCGCCCAACATCCCCAGTGTTGGGATCTCCCAGAACCAAAACACAAAAACGCAACGGAAACAAGATCCCTCGAGTGATCCATGCGAAAGAAAACTCGTACGAAGTTCATCTATCTAATAGATCTATCTACAGTGTATACCTTTGGAGCATGTCCTTTGCTTACCCCGCTCGTCCAAGATGCGTCGGATCTCTTACACGTTCAAGTGTCCGTGCCTCTATTCGTATCCACACGGACACAATCTCTCAACTTCGGGAAGAACTACCTTAGTTGTGCTAGCAACTTGAGGTAGTTCACAAGACCACCAAGAACCCCAAAGGGGTTTCGGCCAAAAGGGAGAAGAGGAAGAAGAGAGGAAGGGAAGAAGGGAAAGCACTTGTTTGTCATTGAAAATGACTAGACTCTCTTTTATACTCATCCCATGAATATGAAGAGTCTTTTGTCTCTTTGACTTCCCTTCATTAAAGCCAATAAAGAGCACATCTTTTCAAGTGACTCTTCACCTTCTCTTCATCCAATGAAGAGTGACTTTTCTCTTTCTTTCATTAAACACTTTAATGAATTTCCCCTGCAATTCTGACCGGGCCTCTCGGGCTTCCGACCAGGTCTCCCGACCAAGTCTGCCGAGCTCCCGACCTAGTCTGTCGAGCGCCGACCCAGTCTGTCGAGCGTCGAGCTCCCGACCCAATCTGTCGAGCGTCGAGCTCCTGACCCAGTATGTCGAGCATCGACCCAGTCTGTCGAGCACCGCGCTCCCGACCCAGTCTGTCAAGCGCCAAGCTCCCAACCCAGTATGTCGAGTGCCGACCCAGTCTGCCAAGCGCTAAGCTCCCGACCAAGTCCCTGAGCTCCTGACCCGAGCTCTCGACCCGATTCTCCCAAGTTCCCAACTCGAGCTCCCGATCAGATCTCCCGAGTTCCCAACTCGGGCTCCCGATCAGATCTCCCGAGATCCCAACTTGGGCTCCCGATCTGATTTTCCGAAGCATCATATCCTTAGTGTGTGACCTAATAGGTTCTCGTGACGTTGATAATGCGCCTAAACGTTTTAGACACATAAGCAATTAGCGGCATCTAGCAATGCATCATTGTTACCCAAGTAACAAGAAAAGTCGAGATTCGACTAAACCTCCGTGACTATGATAGTGTATGACCTTGTCCTTCTATCCTTGATATCTAGATTGACCAATGAGGCATAGACCGTGTCATCCTCGATCAATCTATGTGTTTCTTGATCCCTGACTAGACTCACTCAAACAAATGAGCTCAATATCTCATATTGACTCATTTGAGCATGGTCATACATTTTAGTAGTCCTACTCGATCAAGGGGCCCATAGATATCACTCCCGTCATATGGGAGGGATAGATCCCATCTATATCTCTCACATCCCTCCGCATAATTCATTACATACCCAGTGATCGCCTTTATAGTCCACCCTGTTACGGGTGACGTTTGACGATACCAAAGTACATAACTCCTTATGTAGGGAACCGTAGTGACTTCAGGTTTAAGGACTATTCATACTAATAGTCACATGAGAAAGTTTATGATAATCTATGAAACTTTCTCATGACGGGTTAATTCAGTACACATTCTCTAATGTATACCCATGTGTCAACTTGATATCACATATCCATGACTTGTGAGCTCATGTCATCAATTGACCTACATGCTAGTCTCCATGCATTAATATTGTCCCTGAATATTAATGCTTAACTAGGAATAATTTAGTGTAGTGTTCTCTATATTATCTCACTATCGATTCAACCAATCGATATAATGTAGATAAGAATCAACTACACAAGGACATTATTATACTTAGTTATTTGACACAAATAATAAAGTAAGTATAATAACTAAACATGCTTTTATAAATGATAGAATATGATACAAAAAGTCCTAGTCAATCATCACATAATTGGCTCTAGGGATCCTACTAACACCAAGCGCCTGATTCATCCCAGGCGCCTGGATGTAGTGTTTATCCCTGCGCCAATTTAGCAGCTACGGATCAACGTTTGCCTACGATATGAGGCGCCCCATACCTTATCAGGCGTCCAAGAGCTACTATAAATAGGGGTTCGACCCCTCACTTTCAAAAAATCAATTTTTCCATCCGCTCAGTGATTCTGTGTGAAGTAAAAGTGTTACGATGAAGTTCTGTGACCAAGGATGCTCCAGGATGAAGTGCGCGGCGCTTCGGACTTCCAGAGTTGGCTGAGATTTTCATTTGGTTTACTTTTATTTATGAGATGTATTTAATTTATTATTCTTGTGCTTGTAATTCAAACTGTAAGACGGGTATTCTCTGCCTCCGGAAATTCTAGAAAGGAGACCAATAGTGGACTCACGCCGAGTACATAGCCTTGGACGTACTGACCCTGGGAGTTGGGAACCAATTAAATAAATCTCGCGTGTCTGCTATCTTTCTGTTTTCTTTATTTTATTTTATATTTCGCTGCGTACTAACTTTGGTAGAAAGACGATCGAACGATAAAGTTCCGGCGAGTAAGTTCGAGTCGATATTCACCCCCCCCCTCTATCGACCGGCACTGATCCCACAAAGATTCCCTATTAAAGATATAGAATCAGCGTCGCCACCAATCAATTTGTTCTTCTATACTTGTTTGTACATCAATGGGGGCTATCAGCAGGGCCTATGCTAATGATTCGTCTAGAATCTAGGTGGATAGGGTGCTGGTCATCTTTGCTAATTCGTCTACCTTCTGATTGTCTGATCGAGAAATTGTGTACAATGTTACCTCCTAAAAACCAATCTTTAGCTTCTTATAGGCTTCTATATATATCTTGTGCCACTCGTTGTTGACTTCATAATTCCAAGCTATTTGCTAAGCTACAAGCTAAATGTCTGAGTAGATTGTGACTCTAGATGCCCCCACATGCTTGGCTACTTGAACTCCTCCTTATAGGATCATTGCACATGGGAGGGGGTGGGGGTGAATCAAGTGTATTTAAAAATTTTCTTGTTTGGCTTTTTTTTTAAAAAAAGTGTGCAGTGGAAACAAAAGACCAAGTAAGAAAAAGAATAGACAAAAAAAAGCATATAATTATTTACTTAGTTCCAAGCCTTCGACGACTCTCACTCCAAGATCCATGCCTTTTGGATTTTTCTTGATGGGTAACTCACTAATATCCTCTTCCAAAAATCCTTCGAAAGAGCAATTAAATACATAAATGAGGAAGGTATAACACCCTACTCTTTCCTTGTAAGTATAATAATAAGCAAATAAAATAGTTACCAACACTTGTAGTGGTTTAAAGACTATAGCTTGTGTTGGATCGATTCCGTACGCTAGAGGGGGTGAATAGTGAATTCTCGGTTCTTTTACCTACGTTGTTAGTTGCGCAAGCGGAATATACAATAAAAATGAAACTAACAACAAAGAACAATGCTAACAAACCGATTTTACTTGGTATCCACCTTGGACGGGTGACTAATCTAAGAAACCGTCGGTGAATCACTCCCCGGATAACCTCTGGCTAGCCCTTGTCGCTCCTTGTGGGTGGAGAAACCTCGCCACAACACCTTGGACACTATCTGGCTACAATAAACTACTAACAAGCCTTAACCAAGCTTGTTTTGTCAAGAATCCTAGCCCAAACCGAGTTCTCTTTAAATAGAACTCGGGCTGGAAACCCTCGCTGGCAATCGACTGCCCTCACTCAAATTCGACCGTTGACAGTCCCAACGTTCGAATCTAGCTATACACCAGTCGACTGCTCCCAGGGCAGTCGACTGGTCCAGGGTCCAGAACCTTTCTGTGAGTTTTATCAGTCGACTGCCCCAATGGCAGTCGACTGCCCCACTCACACACCTAGGGTTTTCCTTCCCGAGTACACTTCTCTCAGCACTCGGCCCTAGGATTTCCCGAGTACAATCACACAACACTCGTACCCTTACGACTCGACTGGCTCCTCATCAGCAGCCTCGACTATTGCCTTCGCGCCCTCTTTATCTTCAGCTCCCATCCCTCGGATGCACGCAAGCCTCCAGCTTACCTCCATACCATCCTTCACGCATGCCTCGAAGTCCGTGCCCCTCAGCTCATCATCCCTGCTCTCCAAGGTCCCTCGGGTGCACATAAGCCTTCAGCTTGTCTCCATGCCACCCTGCACCGTACCCAGGCCGCCCAATCAAGTCAATATGTGTAACCCGTACAACATGGACACTCAACATACACATATTAGAACACAAGGGAAACCTAACTTAAACTCTTTGCCCAAACATCAAAACAAATGGTCACTCCGGACCACAGATTTCCTCAACAGCTTGTGGTTGTGTTAGTCTAACTGCAACAGTAGGGCATAGTAGAGTTGCAACACAACAGTAGTATGAGGATGGCACAACAAAATGATCGAGGAAGCTCCTAGAAAAGTTATATCAAAGCTATGGACGAAGGCCTCCCTATATAGGTCATTGGAGGCACCTCCAATGACCCAAGGTACCTCCAAATGCCTTTATATGATCTGTTGTTGTTGTTATCCTCTTTGATGATAAAATTTCTAATTAGAGGCAACCTTCAATAACCTAAGGCACCTCCAAAGGTACTCAGGCATCTCCAATCATCCTTGGGCGCCTCCATTAATCCACTATTTTGTTGGAGCAATCGGCCCTAAGATAGTCCGGAGTGACCATAGGTTTTGATGTTTGGGCAAATGGTTTAAGTTAGGTTTTTCCTTGTATTTGATATGCGTATGTTGAGTGTGCAGGTTGTACAGGTTACGCATATGGACCTGACTGAACGGCCTCAGTACGGTGAAGGATGGCATGGAGGCCAGCTGGAGGCTGGCGTGTGCATCTGAGGGACCATGGAGTGCAGGGACGATGAGCTGATGGGCGCGGACTTCGAGGCGTACGTGAAGGGTGGCATGGAGGCAAGCTGGAGGCTTGCGTGCGCATCCGAGGGACGAGGGCCGAAGATGAAGAGGGCGCAAAAGCAACAGTCGAGGCTACGGAGGAGGAGTCAGTCGAGTCGTGAGGGTCGAGTGCTGTGTGAATGTACTCAGGAAGGGATTCAGCTAGGGACCAGTCGACTGCCCCTGGGGGCAGTCGACTGGTAGGTGGTTGGTGAGCTGGCAAATTCGAACGTTGGGACTGTCAACGGTCGAATTTGGCTGGCACCAGTCGACTGCCCTGGGGGCAGTCGACTGATAGCGAGAAATCAGCCCCGAGTCCTATTTAAAGAGGACTTTGTGGTGGCTGAGTTTCTTGACGAAACTCGCTTGGGTAAAGCATGTTAGTAGTCTTTTGTGTCCAGATAGTATCCGAGGTGTTGTGGCGAGGTTTCTCCACCCACAAGAAGCGACGCGGGCTAGCTGGAGGTTATCCGGGGAGTGATCCACCGAAGGATTCTTGGATTAGTCACCCGGCCGGGGTGGATACCAAGTAAAATCGGTTTATTAGCGTTGTTTGTTTTCTTTATTATTGTTTCCGCTGTGCAACTAACAACATAGGTACAAACGAACCGAGATTCGCTATTCACCCCCCTCTAGCGTACACATCGATCCTTACAATTGGTATCAGAGCGAAGGACCGCTCTTATTGGACTAATCGCCAAAGGAGCAAACGCTAGAGGAGAAGAGAAAATGGAAGATAAGTTGGGGGACAACATCTACACCCCGCCGCCCTATGACAATGAGGATTTCGACTATTGGCGGGCGAGGATGAAGAATTGGCTTAGCATGGAGTGGGAGTGCATGGTCATGCTAGAAGAGCCCTTCAAAGTTCCAAAGGACAAGCATGGAAAGAAGCTTCTTCCTAGATATTGGACTCAAGAGCAACAAGACTACTCTAGGGCAAACAAGAAGGTAATAGATGTATTAATTGATGTTTTGCCTAACAATGTTTTGAGTATTGTAGGGAATTACAAAAATGCACACGAATTATGGACCAAGTTGGTGGAATATCACAAGAACCCTACACAAACTCAAGGAGTAGATGAACCCGAGGAAGTGAGCTCAATAGCTTAAGAGGAGGAAGAAGTGTCCACATCCTCAAGTGAAGAAGAATGTGAGAGGTCATCCACCTCATCTAGAGAAGAGGAGGAGGTCACCACCTCAAGGATTAAGGGGGAGGAGAGACCCTCACCTACACATGATCAAGAGGAAGTCCTCACTTCATCCAAGGGTGAAGAGGAAGTCAACCAAGCCTCAACCTCCACCAAAGCAAGGACTAAAGACCACATTGTATGCTTTGGGTGCAATGAAAATGGGCACTACAAGGATAAGTGCCCACTAGGTAAGAAAAAGGAGGTACACCCTAAACCCATTGTAAATTCCTTTAAAGCTAATGTGGGTTGTAGAATTGGTGAAGCTCAAGCTAAAAGGAAGAAGATTCGATGCTTCACATGTGGAGAACTAGGGCATTTTCACACTAAATGCCCTAGAAAAGGTGAGCTAAAGAAGATGGAAAATCTAAGAAGATGGGAAAAAGAAGAAAGAAGGAAGAGAAGATGCTCACAACAAGGAAGGACTACAAGGGTAAGGGAGGTATCCTCTAACCCTAGTTTAAAAAGAAATTCGATTTCAAGTTCTTCTTTACATTTCAAAAATCATGTTAATTACCCACCCATGCATGCTAGAACTCATGAGAATTGTTTATTTGTGCATAATCATGGATTTAAGTACAATGATAGGACTAAGGGTAACAAGGTAGATCATAACCCTAAGAAAAGCATGCATCATGATAGACCTAAGACTTGGGTACCTAAGGATCAAGGCATTAACCCCAAGAAGGGGAGACAAATGCCTAAGAAAATGGATAGGTCTAGGAATGTCCAAAGTGGACATATGGAATCCAAGGTTAGAGAGCTAAAAAGGGAAAATCAAGCCTTAAGGGCAAGGCTTGATACTTTAGAGAAGGCCTTAGAAAGATTCAAGATTGGATCTAAAGGTCTAGACATGGTGTTGGGTAGCATCAAACCCAACTATGATAGGTCGGGTTTGGGCTATCAATCCAAGACCTCCAAGGGCAATGGAAAGAAGTATGCTGGGAAAGCATACAATCTTAGTAAGGAGGGAAAGTCTAAGGATGGCAAGGGGATGTCATCCAAGGGTAAAAAGAGTGACCTAACCAAGGACAAGGTGTCCAAGGTTAAAAAGGTCAATTTTGTAGACCAAGAGTCACCGGTGGCACACCGGTGTGGCCTAGTGTGGATGGAGTCACCTAGGGAGGTGGCTAAGGCTAAGAGCTCAAAGGGGAGCTCTAGGAGACTTTGGGGTCCATGGTAAATGGATTTCAAAAGTCTCTCCCTTAGAAAATTAGGTGAAATGTGCCAGAAAGGATTAGGAGACTTGGGTAAGTCTCAATCCTAGATTTTGGCACATCAAAAGGAGAATTTGGGGAGAAAAGGTGAAAAAGGAGCTATAATTCACAAAATTGAGGTTTAATGGTGGAATACCATGTATTTTAGTGGTAGAAAAGAATTGCGATCAAGGAGAAGTGAGAATTAGCACTTTTAGGTTGAGCTCATTTGATACTTTTTAGAAGAAGTAGGATTTCATGCCAATCTTGGTATTTGGAATACATTTATTTGGAAACATATTTTTCCCAAATAGATATTGGCTTCACAAATCTCCCCACGAAATTTCATAATTTTTGGAGATTTGTAGAATTTTTAGGGCATTTCTAAATTTCGGCCTGAAAACCTGAAAATCAGGTATCAGTCGACTGCCCTGTGGGCAGTCGACTGGTCCGAGCCAAAATGCACACTGTATGTTTTTGCAGTCAACTGCCATTTGGGTAGTCGACTGAACAGTGAGGGCAGAGTGTTAATAAGTGATTTCTGAAGGGTTTTTCAGAAACACTTGGAATTATGGATGAACCTTAGAGTTGAGGACAATTCCTTGTGTCAATTTGAAAGGGTTAGAAGAAGCAAACACAAGGAATAATGACTTGATTTCAAAATGCCAAATTTTTTTAAGGAATTTAGATGTGTACCAAAAGTCAAACACACTTGATATTTTCATGATATCATATTTTTCTAGGATAGGGTATATCCAAGCAAGTGTGTTTGCAAACTTTAGAATATTTTAGGTTTTGTAGAGTTCTAATTGGCACTAGAAGAAAGGTTGCTTGGGAAGCAAGCCTTAATGGTGTCCAAAAAGGGGAAGAACTCGGATGTTGGGTTGGGGATAACTCAACATGGTGTTTAGGAGGTTAAGTTGGGTAGAACTTAGCCTGGGAAAAATGAAAATTGGGAGAAGGCATGGGTAAAGGGGGATGTTGCCTCCTAGTTGCTTTGATTTTCATTTTGAAATTTTTGGTTTTTGTGTCAAACTTGGGAATGGTGATAGATACATGGGTAGATGTATTTTTCCCAAGTAAGTATGGGTACCACAAAGTTCTCCACGAAATTTGAAATTTTTGGAGATTTGTGGAATTTCTGGCGCATTTCTGAAAATGGCCAAAAAAGACTGAAATCAGAGTATCAGTCGACTGCCCCATGGGCAGTCAACTGCCAGAGGCTGATTTGGGTATCAGCAGCTGATTTGGGGTCCAAATGACAAGGAACAAGTGTATGAGGGCTTAATACACTGTGTTTAGGATCATTGGGGATTGAAAGAACCGATAATTGGGATATTATTGGGGTCTTTTGATGTATGGCAAAGGGGGAGAAATATTGTGTTTAAGTGGGAAACCAATACCTTGGCTAGAAAGAAACCCTAGGTTTAGGGGGAGCTAAGTTTGAGGGGGAGCATGGCTGCTTCCTTCTTGGCGTAAGGGGAACCTTGGAGAGGTTCTTAAAAAGTCTTTGTAAGTCCAGTGTAAGGGGGAGCTTGGGAGAAGCTTTAAAAAGTCCGGTTTGGTAGAAAATCCTAACTTAGAGGGCTAGGTGGGAAAGTCCTAGCTTGGAGAGTTAGGTGGTGAAAATCCTAGCTTGGAGGGCTAGGTGTAAAATTCCTAACTTGGAGGGTTAGGTGTGAGATGCCTTGGGATAGGATCCAGTTATGCATTGCATATGCATTCATTTAACATGGTTTTTGCTATTTACTACTATCTTGCTTTCATAACTTAAACGGATTGCCAAACATCAAAAAGGTGGAGATTGTTGGAGCAATCGGCCCTAAGATAGTCCGGAGTGACCATAGGTTTTGATGTTTGGGCAAAGGGTTTAAGTTAGGTTTTCCCTTGTATTTGATATGCGTATGTTGAGTGTGCCGGTTGTACAGGTTACGCATATGGACCTGACTGGACGACCTCAGTACGGTGAAGTATGGCAGGAGGCCAGCTGGAGGCTGGCGTACGCATCTGAGGGACCATGGAGTGCAGGGACGATGAGCTGATGGACGCGGACTTCGAGGCATACGTGAAGGGTGGCATGGAGGCAAGCTGGAGGCTTGCGTGCGCATCCGAGGGACGAGAGCCGAAGATGAAGAGGGCGCGAAAGCAACAGTCGAGGCTGCGGAGGAGGAGTCAGTCGAGTCGTGAGGGTCGAGTGTTGTGTGAATGTACTCAGTAAGGGATTCAGCTAGGGACCAGTCGACTGCCCCTGGGGGCAGTCGACTAGTAGGTGGCTGGTGAGCTGGCAAATTCGAACGTTGGGACTGTCAACGGTCGAATTTGGCTGGCACCAGTCGACTGCCCTCGGGGCAGTCGACTGGTAGCGAGAAATTAGCCCCGAGTCCTATTTAAAGAGGACTTCGTGGTGGCTGAGTTTCTTCACGAAACTCGCTTGGGTAAAGCATGTTAGTAGTCTTTTGTGCCCAGATAGTATCCGAGGTGTTGTGGCGAGATTTCTCCACCCACAAGGAGCGACGCGGGCTAGCCGGAGGTTATCTGAGGAGTGATCCACCGAAGGATTCTTGGATTAGTCACCCGGCCGGGGTGGATACCAAGTAAAATCGGTTTGTTAGCGTTGTTTGTTTTCTTTATTATTGTTTCCGCTGTGCAACTAACAACGTAGGTACAAGAACGAACCGAGATTCGCTATTCACCCCCTCTAGCGTACGACATCGATCCTTACATATTTGACATAATAATCTTTCGAAGGTCATAACTTTGACTTGGGGCTTGAAATCAGGCTCTGTCGGTGGCCATAGTTGTAAAATTCAACATCTACAACATAGAGTTAGAAAGATATATGCATAAATAGTTTATATATTTATGAATTAGATCTTGTCTTACCAAGATCAAGATTTAGTTTTGGTCACAAGTTAGATTTCCAGATTAGATCTATGTTGGACCAATGCCTACTCCTCCAATTGCTTACCTCTACTTACCATTTGAATACTTGACTTCTGATCTCTTGACCCACCAGATCTTCCTACTATATGTCCCATCTAGATTTCAGGTAGTTGTCAAGTCTTGCTGACCCAACTAGACTTTCTTCCAAATATCAAGTTCTTTCTGACTTATCTAGGTTTCTTGCTAGTTATTTGGTCCTCCTTGTTGGTGCAAAAAGCATCAGACAAGAACAGTCAACCTCTAGGGTTTCAACGTTTGATAATATACCAAGGTCTGGTCAGTCTAACCTGTAAGTACCCCTGGTTGATTTTGATGTGATCAACCGATTTAAGTTAGGTCCTGGTGTGTTTAATCCCTCTGCTAAGTGTGCAGGAGCTTAGGTACGGAGGAAGTCGAGCGTAAGACGTAGCGGACGAGAAGGATTGTGCGGGGATGTCAGCCGACGGGCTCGGTACAATCCGAGGGATGTGGAAGCTGTGGAAGAGTACATCGGTGGAGCGAGAAGGATGCGCACGGTGTCCGAGGGACGAGAAGCCGGGAGGAAGGACGCTCGAGGGGCGAAAGGCCAGAGTCAGGTTCAGGTGAGCCTAACTCCGGTTAGTCGAAAATCACCTAGAAGACAAAGAACCAAAAGACTGGTCAGTTTGACCAAGTCAAACCGAAAAAAAATTATTTATTGCTGTGAAGATTCAAACCTCAAGCATCACCGACATATATCTTTATACTTACTGATTGGGATAAGCAAGCAATGTTATTAAAGTTGTTGCTAGCAGAAGATAAAGTCATTTAGCTGTTGCAAGCAGAAGACAAAGTTTTAATTAAACATTATCTCTTAAAGGATAACTTTATCCTTTAATCAGATCCAATGGATGTAGTTTAATCTCATACAAGATCAACCATCTAGATTACATCCATGGATCAACGGCCAAGAGACAATTCATCAATAATCAACAATCCAGATTTATTCTCTTAGCTATAAATAGGCTTAGAGTTTTTGCTTTAGTTAATTCAATTAATTCATTCTTGTAAAATCTCTAAAAGTCTAGCGTGCTGTTGTTGTAAGGCTTCTCTGCCACAAGGAGATTTTTATTGAGCGCCCACTGCCTTGGAAGCAACGTTCTTAGTTGCGACCAAGTTTTTTAAAAGACGAGTGCCTTCTATTTTATTTTTTTACCGTCTATTCACCCCCTCTAGCCAGTCCAACACGATCCAACATAACCAAAGGTTAAGCCAAATAGGACTTGATGTTTGGTTGGATAAACCCATGATAGATCAATTTGACCAAATTGGTTAGCCAAACAGGACATGTCAGTTTGACTAAGGGTTAAGCCAAACAGGACTTGATGTTTGGTAGAGTGACTAAACTTAGATCTAGTCAGAGAGACCAAAGGACTAACCCAAATAGGACTTGATGTTTAGTAGAGAGAAGTCTAGTCAGGATCAAATGACTAGCCAAGAAGTGTTAGTCAAGGCATTGAAGACCTGATGAGTGAAGCTGGGCACGAAGTCTTGGTTCAGGGAATTAGGCACAAAGACCTGACCGAGGGTTAGACACCGAAGTCCTGATTCGAGGAATTGGACATGAAGACCTGGTTGAGGGTTGGACACCGAAGTCCTGGTCGAGGATCGGACACGAAATCCAGGTGAGTGAAGCTGAGTCCTAGTGATTGAAGCTAGGTGGATGGCCCTGGTGAGTGAAGCTGGGCATGAAGACCTAACCACAAGTCAAGCATGAAATCTTGGTGAGTGAAGCTGAGTAAAAGTTATGGTGATTGAAGCCATGCAAAGTAAGTGAAGCTACACAATGGGAAACCCTATGGAGTTAACATTAGGTAGTAAAGTCTTAGAGAGTTGACTCCAAGGAAAGCTTAGTAGCTAGTAGGTCACGTAGACTTACAAAAGTTGGGCTTACATTGTTTGCTTGCTTTGTGTTTACTTGTCTTACAGGAATCTAAAGCTGGAGGCAAGAAAGGAGAGCAAAAGCAAAGCAGGAAGCAAACTGTAGCCTAAGACTGCTCCTAGGTGGTCGGGAGGACCCGGGTGCCCAAGAGTCACTAGGGCACCCCTATGGTTCTCGAGCGCCCCTATGTCCCAAGCGCCCCCATGGTCCTAGGCACTTGGGACCCAGTCCATAGGTTATCCATAGGGGATAAGGCTCGCCAGTTGGTGAGATAAGGATCATATTGAGTGCGCCTTAGAAGGCTACACGGGTGGCTGAGTGACCTATATATAAAGGGTTCGTGCGGTCCTTTTAGAATGTCACTTTCATCATACTACTACTCTCTGTCTTCGAAAGAAAAGTGCTACAACGAAGCATTGTGCCCAAGGAGGCTCCAGGAGGAAGTGTGCTACACTTTGAACTTCCATATTGACCGAGATCTTAATCGACTTTTAGTTTGATCGTTATTATTTGTAATCAATATTTCATTTACTTTTACTTGTACTTATTGAACTGTAAGACGAGTTTTCTCCGCCTTTGAAAATTTCAAAAAGGAGACCATTAGTGGACTCACGCCAAGTATATAGGCCTTGGATGTACTGACCCTGAGGGGTTAGAACCAAGTAAATAAATCTCGCGTGTCTACTGTGTTTCTTGCTTTTTATTTATTATTCCACTGTGCCACTGTCGACTTTATTAAGAAGGATGATCGATGAGATTCTGAAGAAGCGTAAGTCAATATTCACCCCCCCTCTATCGACGACACCGATCCTACACTCCTGACCTAACTAGACTTCAGCCCAGTGTCTGGTCTCTTAGATCCATCAAGTCCTTCAGTCTACATACTTGATAAACACATATTAGATCACTACAAGATTTAACTTTGAATCTTTGCCAATATCCAAACATAGGTTAGATTCTAGTGCTCCTTGCACGAATACTGCTAACAAGGATTCATATTTATCTTCATTGTTAAAGGCCCAAAAATTTAGTCGAACGAACAACTACATGTTGGTGCTTGGATGGCTAGAGAGGGGGGGGGGGTGAATGTAGCCAGACACAAACTTTGGCTCTTTTGAAACTCTCTCTGTAGTTAGGGTTAGTAGCACAGCGGAAGCAATACAAAAATAGGGATATGAAGAAACTAAAACTCTAAACTAAGCACAAGTACAAAACGCTAACAATGAGGATTTACAAGGTTCGGCGATAACTTGCCCCTACTCCTTGGCGTGCCCGTAAGGTGGGCGATCCCTTGATCGTCGGCAGATCAAGCCCCGGAAATGCGGATAGAATGTAACCTCCTTCTCGGTGGAGTAACCTCTCCACAGCGTTTCAATCCATGTATATGAAATTAAGCACAATGAAACACAAAGGAAGCTTACAGAGCACTTAGGACAGTAAGAACACAAGTGAACTCCTCACCGAGCTCCACCCAGCACAGATCTCACGCAAAAACTCCCTGCTCTTCGTGTCTTCTTGCTGATGGACTCGCCAAGCTTCTTGTTTCTTCCAAGTGCTCAAGTATCAGAATGTTGCTCAAGATTCACAGTTGCATGCTCAAGAGATGATCAAAGTTGTCACAAGAGCACAAGTGTTGTAGCCAAAGAAGAGTTCTGTCTTCTTCTCCACCTCTCAGGACTTTTAAGCATCTGGCCTCTGCATCTCACATCGCTAGCCACCAGACGCTCCACTACAGCTCACCAGCTACTCATCTGCCACTGCCCAGCTACCCTGACCTCCCTGGACTCCCAGATCTCCCCTCAGCCGAGCCCTAGTCGAGCCCCAGGTCTGTTGCCAGCAGCCCCAGCGTCCGTTGCCAGCAATCCCAGCGTCCGTTGCAACTTGAGAAGGAGAAACAGCCAAACCTGATACATGGAAAGAACCCAGTTGACCCTTCTTCAATGTTTAAAGTCATCCCTGTCACTAGCACACTTGATCAGAGGTTTAGCAAATGAAATCAACCTTGCATCAGCAATAGTAGAGAAGATCAAAGTGAAATCAGTAGTGTATCAGTGGAAATCAGAACGCTATCAGAACTCTGACAGCGCTTTTGAATTAAGGCTACCAGCTACTAATTGGTCACCGGACCGATCAGAGTGACCCCTGATCGGTCACCAGACCGATCAGGCTCCAGCCTGATCGGTCCCCACTGAGGAATCAGAAATCGCGACTTCTTCGTGATCGATCACCAGACCGATCCCAAGTCGTGGATAGGTCACCAGACCGATCCACCCCATTGCAGAGTGATTTTCCAGCTTCGCAGTCCAAACCTCCTGATCGATCACCAGACCGATCAGGATGTGGCCTGATCGGTCTAAGGACCGATCAGGCTCCAGCCTGATCAGTTGTAGTGAGAAACTCGCGACAATTGATCGTTCACCAGAACGATCTGAATAGTCTCCCTGATCGGTCACCGGACCGATCAGGAGACGATCTGTAGCCTCACAAAGTCATTGTATGCTCCCTGATCGGTCACCAGACCGATCAGACATAGCTGGATCGGTCACCAGACCGATCCACGAGGGAACACCGTGCCAACTTCCCTGATCGGTCACCAGACCGATCCAGGTAAGGTCAAATCCACTCTAAGTCAAGAGAACGGGCTCCCAGCCTTCTCTGACTCATGCTCAGTCCCCCGAACCAAGACTCTATGCCCAGTTTAACTCACCGGGACTTCAACCTAGCTTCCCAAGCTAGGACCTGGCCCTCCAAGCCAGGGTTTCATCCAACCTAGCCCTCCAAGCTAGGACCTAGCCCTCCAAGCCAGGGTTTCTGTTGGATCGAGAAAATACGATAGGGGGGGTGAATATCGTAAAAGCGTTTCGGATTAGAAAAGAGAATGCGCAGCGGAAATTTAAATCAATCACACAGAACACAAGTATTTTTTTCTTGGTTCGAAGTTGCGGTCGGCTCCTACTCCAAGGCCCACGGTCCTTGACCGTTTACTGCGGGCAATTCTATAATGTTGCAAAGATTTACAAGGATTCGTACAATAGTAGTGCAGTAAAAAGAACAAGTGTACTCTTCGTTACCGACGCCCGGTGTGGATCGTAATTTGGAGCAGAGGGTCGTCGTAGGCGCTAGAATCTCGAGATCGGAGGTTTCTGGAGCAGAGCACTTGAACGAAGAGCGTAGAGGCGTTGTAAAATTGATGTATTGAAGCCTTGGGGTCGAGCCCTTTTTATAGCACTCCTGGGGTGCCCTGGACACTGGGGGCGCCTGACACGTGTGCATGTCCTAGCATGAAATTCAACTCTAAAGCCCGCATCACATAACTGACTCACACTGAGTAAATTGAACTTCATATCTTTAATTAGGAGTACCTTATGTATAGAAATTGTGGGAGATACCTCAATGGTGCCCCTACCAATGATTCTCAATTTTCCACTATTTTCAAAGGAGACCGACCCTTCTCTTAAGTAGCTAATAGTAGTGAACTTGCTCACATCTCCGGTCATGTGTCTTGAGCATCCACTATCTACTATCCACATAGTTGAGGCCTTCTTCACCTTTACCTATACAACATGAAAAACATACTCTTTTGGTACCCAAATCTTTGATCCATAAGCATCATTTAAAAATCTTCTAGGTACCCATGCCCTTTTGGTGTTTCCCTTAGCCCCTAGTCTCCTAGATGCACCAATCCTACCCGTAAGTGATACAAAGGCCACTTCCTTTGTCTTTGGCCTATATCCCAAACCGGCCTTGTTATAAACGGCCCTTTGACTGTTGATTATCATATCTAGGTTGCTAGATCCTACTTGAAATTTCCTAAGGGCCTTTGTGAGGTCATCTACCTTTTTCCTTAGTTCCCTATTTTCAGTTTCAAGATGTGAAGCATGTGATGTAATAGAACTAGCATGCAATTCTTCAAGTTTGGTAGATTCTACTCTAAGCATGGCAATTTCTTCTTTTAGATCCTTAATCTTACTTCTAGCCTTAGCTAAGTCCATGTTAGTGCTAGAAATGATCTTGACTAAAGTAGAGGAGGGTAAGTGGTATACCTCACTTACCGAAGCTTCTGACTCGGATGATGAAGAGGAGGAGTCGCTCTCATCACTGCTTGAGCTTCTTTCATCATCTGATGAATCTGAGTGGTCTTGCGCCATAAGAGCAAAATGGGAAACTTGCTCTTCTTCTTCCTCTGAGGATGAGGGATCATCCCAGGTTGCCTTAAGGTTGGTGGCACCCTTCTCCTTTCCCTTTGACTTCTTCTAAAACCTTTCTTCTTCTCCTCCTTCTTGTCATCTCTTCTCTTCAATTGAGGGCACTCGTTCTTCATGTGTCCCTCTTGGTGGCAGTTGTAGCATATAATGTCCTTGACCTTACCCTTGCCTTTGGACCATTTCCTAGCATATGATTTGTTAGAAAAATTTCTGAAATCCTTACGCATCTTTCTTACCATGAATGTGTTGGGACCGGGTGCATGCCGACGCGGACACGTATTGTAATTGTTACATAATTACATACAGTGGAAACAAAAGTATGAATAATTTCCTAAATTATTCTAACACATATCCTAAGCATGCAATGTGTTCACATAATCGTAATATAAAATTTTTGCAGAAAAGGAAATTACTCTATGAATTACCTTGCGTAACTTGGAAGAAGGGATGAGATCCAATCGTTAGCATCCCTTGAAAGCTCCGCCTCTATTCGTATCCACGCCGAGTATCGTCGGGATGACTTCGCTAAGCCACGAGTTTCATTTTCACGAGAACTACTAGATTCTCCATGAACACGACGAAAACCGAGAGAGTAATCAAATTGAAAGACTCACCACCAAGGTTGGCCGAAGAGGAAGATCGTCGCAAGGAAGAACTTCATCGCCTTGATGCTTCTCCTTATGCTCACGGCAAGAAGAAAGAGGGGAGGCCTATGGCCGGCCAAGAGAGAGGGAGAGAAGAAGAGGAGAGAGCCCAAGCAATTCTTGGATGGATCCTCTTCCATGGCACCCCTTGGGTCCTTTATATAGGAAGAGGTTTCTTAATTCCCAAGCAAACCTCTCCTTGATTATGGAATAATTTCTCAATCAATCCATAATCAAGGCTCTCATGATCAAGCTTCCTCTTCTTGATTATGGAATAATTTCTCAATCAATCCATAATCAAGGCTCTCTTTCTTTTGGCATGATTATATAAAATTTATAAAACAAACCAACCATTGGTTCATTATATAAAAATTTATAAACAAACCAACCATTGGTTCATTATATAAATTTTATTAAACAAACCAACTCATGGTTCATTATATAAAAATTTATATATATAAAATTTATATAACCTTTTATAAAATAAACCAACCTTTCGTCTATTTTATAAAACAAACCAAAATAGCCTTATCCTCTTATGGTGGTGGCCGGCCATGACAAGAAGAGAGGAGGCGACCTCCTTGGCCGGCCCATCTAACCCCAATTGGATCAATAAATTCAGTTTTGACTATTGTTTGGACTTACCAAAAATAGTCTATCTCGATTGGAGAATCCAATTCTCAACTCGTTTTAAATCCTTCAAAATTACTCGTTATACGTGTGACTAAATAGACTTTCAATTTATGTTGGCCGTCCATAATTAACTAATTAATTATAGAACGATCATGAGTGACACCTAGTATTACATCATGATCCCCAATTAATTGAAAGATCAACGGTTGACCTCAGAAATGATTCTGAAACCCTTCAGCAGCTATAATGAATCGTGCCCCAATCCCTTCACCATCTTATACCCACTTGGTTTAGGACATGGTCTATGTGTGTCAGTCCCCACTAGGTTGACTACGTCACACCTAGCCCAAGTAACGTTTCTTTGTCATATGGATTCTAATTACTCTCATGTATTTAAGAGATTCATACTCTGAACATGTCATGCTTTGGCTAGAGGCTTCGAGTAACAATCCGACGATAGGCCTCGGGTATACATCTCCTCGCAAGGAGTGGTGAATCCTTTGTAGGTTGTTCAAACATCTTCGGGCACTTCGGCTTATACCCAATCATCCTGGGTCCACACCTCCTTGGAGATGCTTGCTTAAGATGTCAAAGTATAAGTCTCCATGACCAAGATGACTTGAACACCGCAAGTCAAAGGAACATCGCACTTAAGCTGCAGTAAGAACTTCACTGACATATCTATATGTAGACTACCATATGAAGTTTTACAGTCAGTCACTCCAATGAACTAGTTCCCTTAACTAGCATTCATGTTTATCTCCGAACATCTCCATGTCACCAGCCAGTGAGAATCAGCTGATTAGAGAATAACTCATGCTAGTCTCAACAGAATTGATAGTGTCCATATTTATCAATTCATCGACTAGGGACAATTTCAATACATAACAATTGCACATGTAGAGATAATCACTAGTTGTGAATTCATCACAAATTCTCTCATGCTGTGAATTGTATTGCGGACATTCAGTAAATGAGCTTAAGATCATAATCAAATAATCATGTATACTCAAATAGTGAATATTCATTTATTAAAAAATAAATGATTACAATCATAAGGCGATTGCCTTAGGACACTTCTCTCATATCACTAACAAACTCCCACTTGGCCTAATGTCAATCGCTACGGTACCCAATACCACAGGCTCTAACATGACCCTCAAACTTGCTTTGAGGTAAGGTCTTAGTTAAAGGATCCGCTAAATTCCTTTCAGTGGGAATTTTCTCAATTTGTATATCATTCCTACTTATAATCTCTCTGATCAGATGATAGCGGCGAAGCACATGTTTGGATCGCTGATGAGACCTTGGTTCCTTTGCTTGTGCAATAGCTCCATTATTGTCACAGTAAACCGGTATTGCTTCATCAATGGTTGGAACCACACCAAGTTCTGAGACAAACTTCTTGATCCAGACTGCTTCCTTTGCTGCTTCCGAAGCTACAATATATTCTGCTTCCGTGATAGAATCCGCTACGGTGTCTTGCTTGGAACTTTTCCAGCTTACTGCGCCTCCATTCAAAATAAATATGTATCCGGACTGAGATTTGGAGTCATCCTTATCTGTCTGGAAACTGGCATCTGTATATCCACATATTATCATATCACCTTCTCCATATATTAGGAACACATCCTTAGTTCTTCTTAAGTACTTGAGGATTGTCTTGACAGCCGCCCAATGATCCATTCCCGGATCAGACTGGTATCTGCTTGTGACGCTCAGAGCATATGATACATCGGGCCTAGTACATAACATAGCATACATGATAGATCCTATCGCGGATGCATAAGGAATCTTATTCATGCAAATCCTCTCGTCTTCTGTGCGCGGACACATAGACTTTGAAAGGTTGATCCCATGCCTGATGGGAAGGTAACCTTTCTTGGATTCCGACATGCTAAACCTTTCTAGCACTCGGTCTATATATGTAGACTGCGAAAGACCAAGCAATCATTTTAATCTATTTCTATAGATTCTAATCCCAAGGATATAGGTTGCTTCTCCCAGGTCTTTCATGGAGAAAGTTTTGGACAACCAAATTTTAACTGACTGTAAGACTGACATATCTTTTCCTATAAGTAAAATGTCATCGACATATAACACTAGGAATACGACTACACTCCCACTAACCTTCTTGTATACACAAGGTTCGTCAGGATTTTGTGAGAAATCAAACTCTTTGATTGTCTCATCAAAACTGATGTTCCAGCTCCTGGATGCTTGCTTTAGTCCATATATGGATCGTCGAAGCTTGCATACTTTGGTTTTATTAACCGATGTGAAACCTTCAGGTTGTATCATGTATACATCCTCAAGCAGGTTTCCATTAAGGAAAGCTGTTTTCAAATCCATTTGCTATATCTCATAATCATAATGAGCTGCTATGGCCAGGAGCATCCGAATGGATTTGAGCATAGCTACTGGCGAATAGGTTTCGTCATAATAATTCCTTGTTTCTGACGATATCCTTTTGTCACTAATCTAGCCTTAAAGGTAACAACATTACCTTCCATGTCGGTTTTCTTCTTGAAAACCCACTTGCACCCTATGGGCTTAATCCCTTCAGGCGGGTTAACCAAGTCCCATACTTGATTTTCGTACATGGAATCCATTTCCGACTTCATGGCTTCAAGCCATTTATCCCTTTCTGAATTTATTAGAACATCTTCATAACTGATAGGTTCGTCATTGTTAACGAGTAACACGTCGTTCGATTCACTTATGAAAAATTCGTATCTCTCTGGAATATTGAGTGTCCTATCAGACCTACGAAGAAGTGGTGTTGTTTTAGATTCAACTGATACTCATCATTATGAGTTATTGGTTATGGGTCTAGACTAGGTGTCTCTGTAATGTCTATTGGAGTTTCTTGAACTTCTTCATGTTCAATGCTACTCCCACTATTTTCTTGTAAAAGAAATTCTTTTCCAGAAATACAGCATGCCTTGAAACAAACACCTTTTGTTCCAAGGGATGATAGAATTGGTAACCCTTCGTTTCCTTAGGGTATCCAATAAATAGACATTTATCAGACTTAGCATCCAATTTGTCTGATACAGTCCGCTTTACATAAGCAGGACAACTCCATATTTTAAGGTGAGTTAAATGAGGTTTCTTACTATTCCACGTCTCATATGGAGTAGTAGAGACTACCTTGGTGGGGACTCTGTTTAGTAAGTAAACAGCTTTCTTAAGCGCAAAGCCCCAAAAGGATTTTGGAAGAGTTGCATGATTCATCATAGATCTAACCATGTCCATCAAGGTTCGGTTACGCCTCTCAGATACACCATTATGCTGTGGTGTATATGGCGGAGTCCATTGAGACAATATCCCATTGTCATGAAACTCTTGACTCAAGTATTCACCACCCCGATCGGATCGAAGTATTTTAATACTTTTGCCAAGTTGTTTCTCTACATAACTTCTGAACTCTTTGAATTTCTCAAAAGCTTCAGATTTGTGTTTCATTAAGATCACATACCCGAATCGTGAGTGATCATCGATAAAGGTAATGAAGTAGCTATATCCTCCTTGTGCAAGAGTTGACATTGGTCCACATACATCAGTATGTATTAGACCAAGCAATTCTCCCACTGGTTTACCTTTTCCGGGAAAGGGTAATTTAGTCATCTTGCCTTTTAAGCATGATTCGCATGTATCAAATGAACCGGGTTCAAATGATTCCAGAATTCCACATCGGTGTAATTTGGTCATGCGTTTCTTACTTACATAGCCAAGACGACAATGCCACGTATAGGAGTCTATTTGATTATCTATTCGAGCACGTTTGTTGCTAACTTCGATAATGAAAACGTCACCGGATAAATCTAACGTGTAGATACCATTGTATAAAGTTCCGGTCCCATAAAGAACACCATTTAAAATTATATAACAACAATTATTACTAAAAGTTAAATGATAACCCTTTTCATTCAAGCATGAAATAGATACAATGTTCTTTATTAACGAAGGAACAAAATAACAATTATCCAATTCTAAGACAAGTCCAGTAGGGAGCTTTAGGAAATATGTTCCGATGGCAACAGCAGCAATCTTTGCTCCATTTCCAACTCGCAAATTCGCTTCTCCCTTGATGAGTCTTCTTTTATTCCTTAGCCCCTGTATGTCATTACATATATGTGAGCTACACCCAGTATCAAGTACTCAGGTGGACGAGGAAATAGAGTGACATTCAATAACGAAGATACCTGAAGAGGATGGGGCATCGGATGCCTTCTTCTTCAAGGACTCAAGATAAACCTTGCAGTTTCTTCGCCAGTGACCCTCCTTGCCGCAGTGATGGCAAGTGCCTTTTGGTGCCTTTTCAGTCTTTTTGGACTTTTTCTTCTTTCCCTTATTCTGTTCATTGGGCTTCCTCTTAGAGCCTTTCTTTGAAGAACCAACTAACAGTATCGTCTTCTGATCCTGCTTTACAGAAGGCGTTACAGTCTTCAGCAGGTTAAGCAACTCAGGAATGGTAGTCTCCAGCTTGTTCATCCGATAGTTCATCACATATTGTGAGTAACTCTTGGGCAAACAATGCAGAATTAAGTCAACACATAGTTCGTGATTCATTGCAAATCCGAGTGTGCCTAGTCGCTCAATGTACCCCAACATCTTCAACACAAACTGTGAGACAGAAGTGTCTTCCTGCATCTTAGAGGTGAAGAGGAGTCTGGAGACCTCGAACCTTTCGGATCTCGCCTGCTCGTCAAACAGCTCATGAAGATGGAAGAAGTGGTATGAGCATCCATATGCTCATGCTGCTTTTGCAGCTCAGGTACCATAACAGCCAGCATGATGCAACTCGTAAGTTCAGAATCGGCCACATGTTTCTGATAGGCCACTAACTGGTCTGGAGTTGCATCTTCTCGAGGATGATTGGGAAGATGTTCTTCAAGGACATAAGCAAGTTTTTCTGCCTTGAGGACTCGAAGTCAGTCCATGAAGTTTGGCCTAGTCAGCTTGTTGGTGTCCAAAATGGAACGCAAATTCAGAGAAGACATGATCAAGTGATTATCCTAGAAATACAAATTGAGCTTATGTGAGAAGAATGATAAAGAATGCATCAATATACATTAATTAAATCCTATTTATTTTTCGAATTGAATAACCCTTTTTATCAATTCGGGAGATCGTAGGAACATCTCCAAATAGGTTGATATCCAACCATAGATCAGAACAACCATGGCTAGAGTCCATCAAGTTATTCTTAGCTATGAAGGTAGGTAATTATACCAATTACATATTATACATATGTAACTATCACATTATGGTATTAACTAATTGAATGTTTGCATAAATCATTGGGTTGTTAACTCATTAACAAGTATGCAACAATATACATAGCACCCAACTGCACCTCTCTTTACATCGACCTTGGCTGTGGCACAACAAATCGATTCTCCAAGCTTAAGGCTAACCCATTAATCAAGAAATAGTTTTAATATGGTTGGAACTCATTCAACGGTTTAGTCAGGCTTGGATGTGTCCAACAACCAAAACTAAGGATTGACCTCTGACTCCAACTATATTAATCATAAATTAATTCCATGGTTTGAACATGTTGAGGTTCAAGCCGGGCATGGATGTGTCCATCAACCCAAATGAGAAACAAAACTCCTGTTCTAACCATATTAATGGAAGGTGTTAGCCTTAATATTTTGTAAGGGGTTTTGGGTCTCATCCTTTTCTTTTATGCACATTCATGACATATAATTATGTCATGTTCTAACGATTTCCTTAATAAAGTATGTATGTATCTTAATTTATCAAGTCTCATTAATTGAATTAGGAACCGGATTTCCTAATTCTAATTTCATACTTTATTCAAGGAATTGTTTTGGGAAACAATTTCCTGAATTATCATAATCAATTTCGGAAATAATATGTTTAAACTTTGATTTCTCTAANGTAACTATCACTTTATGCTATCAACTAATTGAATGTTTGCATAAATCATTGGGTTGTTAACTCATTAACAAGTATGCAACAATATACATAACACCCAACTGCACCTCTCTTTACATCGACCTTGGCTGTGGCACAACAAATCGATGCTCCAAGCTTAAGGCTGACCCATTAATCAAGAAATAGTTTTAATATGGTTGAGCTCATTCAACCGTTTAGTCAGGCTTGGATGTGTCCAACAACCAAAACTAAGGATTGACCTCTGACTCCAACTATATTATTCATAAACTAATTCCATGGTTTGAACATGTTGAGGTTCAAGCCCGGCATGGATGTGTCCATCAACCCAAACGGAGAACAAAAACTCCGGTTCTAACCATATTAATGGAAGGTGTTGGCCTTAATATTTGTAAGGGGTTTTGGGTCTCATCCTTTCTTTTCTAAGCACATTCATAACATATAATTATGTCATAACTAACGATTTCCTTAATAAAGTATGTATGTGACTTAATTTATCAAGTCTCATTAATTGAATTAGGAATCGGATTTCCTAATTCTAATTTCATACTTTATTCAACGAATTGTTTTGGGAAACAATTTCCTAAATTGTCATAATCAATTTCGGAAATAATATGTTTAAGACTTTGATTTCTCTAAATCAAATCTTATTAAATTAAGAGACAGATTCCCTTAATTCAACCACATATTATTTTCATGAAAATCTCATTTAAGAAAACTCTATAGGAAACCATTTTCCTAATTAATTTTAGAGACAACAATATGTAAGAGCATCACCTCTTAAATCAAATTTCCAAGATTTGATCACATATTTTATTCATGGATTAATTAATTACAACAAATTATTTTCTAAGGGTGGCTCCCCGAGGCTCAGATACCCAAAGAAATGAAATTTGTCGTAAATCCAATTTGGTCCGCTCCCCGAGGCGTAACCAAATTAAACATGACAATTTTATTCAAAATGGGAAATTAAATTACAACAACTAACTTTAAATTGGACGGCTCCCCGAGGCTCAATCCAAAATAAAGAATTTTGTTAATAATTTAAAACCAATTCGAATTTAAATTGTCAATTAATTATCCATAAATTTGTCTAGACTTTCTTGAAAGAAAGTGCCCAAAATTGCGAGATTTCATAATAGGTTTTCAGAATAATTGTAAGTTTCTGGTACAAAGAAAACTTACATATTTCCAAAGTTGGAAAATTTCCAAAATAGGAAATTTCCAAAATTGGAAAGTTTCCAAAAATGAGAAGTTTTCACAATTATCATAAAATTTCAGAAACTAGGATATTTCAAAAGTTTACGAAATTTCATGAGGATTTCCAAACTTTGAAATTCCTAAATCTAAAATTTATCATAATTGGAAAGTTTCCATAATTGGAAAATTTTCCAAAATTGAGATCATGACAAAGTTTTCCGCAAAACAATTATATGATTATGTTGAACACTAACCGGCTTTGATACCACTGTTGGGACCGGGTGCATGTTGACATGGATACGGGTTCGTAATTTAAAAAAAATAATTACGTGCAGCGGAAGAATTAGCATAAATAATTTCTCAAATTATTTTAACCACGTATCTAGCATGCAACCTTATGATGTGTGGACATGATCATAAATTAAAATTTTACAGAAAGTAAACTAATTTACTCAATACCTTGCGTAACTCGAAGTAAGGGACGAGATCCAATCGTAGCGTCCCTTGGAAGCTTCGCCTCTATTCGCGTCCACGCCGAGTTCTCTTCGGGATGACTTCGCAAAGCCACGAGTTTCGTGCCAACAAGAACTACTAGATTCTCCAAATGCACAACTAGAATATCAAGAGAGAGAGATGGAAACTAACCACCAAGTAACGGAATCAAGATTCCGTGAAGGAAGGAAGTGTTAGTGATATGAGAGAAGTGTCCTAAGGCAATCGCCTTATATTGTAAACATTTATTTTAATAAATGATAATTCACTATTTGAGTACACATGTTTGTGTGTTTGATTGGGATCTTAAACTCATCTACTGAATGTCCGCAATACAATTCACAGCATAAGAGAATTTGTGATGGGATCACAACTAGTGATTATCTCTAAATGTGCAATTGTGAAGTATTGAAAATTTCCCTAGTCGATGAATTGATAAATACGGACACTATCAATTCTGTTGAGACTAGCATGGGTTATTCTCTAATCAGCTGATTCTCACTAGCTGGTGACATTGGGATGTCCGGAGATAAACATGGATGCTAGTTAAGGGAACTAGTTCATTGGAGTGACTAGCTGTAAAACTTCATATGGTAATCTATAAAGATATGTCACTGAAGTTATTACTGCAGCTTAAGTGCGATGTTCCTTTGACTTGCCGGTGTTCAAGTCATCTTGGTCATGGAGACTTATACTTTAACATCTTAAGCAAGCATCTCCAAGGAGGTGTGGACCCAGGATGATTGGGTATAAGCCGAAGTGCCCGAAGATGTTTGAACAGACTACAAAGGATTCACCACTCCTTGTGAGGAGATGTATACCCAGGCCTATCGTCGGATTGTTACTCAAAGCCTCTGGCCAGAGCATATCATGTTTAGAGTGTGAGTCTCTTAAATACATGAGAGTAATTAGAAATCCAAAGGACGAGAAAGACATTACTTGGGCTAGGTGTGACGTACTCAGCCTAGTGGGGACTGACACAAATAGACCGTGTCCTTAACCAAGTGGGTATAAGATGGTGAAGGGAATGGGGCACGATTCATTAGAGCTACTGGAGGGTTTCAGAATTACTTCTGAGGTCAAACCGTTGATCTTTCGATTAATTGGGGGTCATGATGTACTACTAGGTGCCACTCATGATCAATCTATAATTGGTTGATTATAGACGACCAACATAAATCGAAAGCCTATTTAGTCACACGCACTACGAGTAATCCGAGGGATTTAAAACGAGTTGAAAATTGGATTTTCCAATCAAGAGAAATAAGTCGAATCTGAGTTAATCAGAGGCGCAACGGAAACTTAAAATGGCTAAGTCTTTTGAAGGCTTATTGGGCGAATTAAATGAGTTTGATTCGCGATCGGTTCGGCTGGGTTTGGCCGGCCAAAGAGGGTGTTAAACCCTTTGGTTTGGCCGGCCACAACAAGGGTAAGAAACCAATTTATTTGGTTTAATTAATAAAATAAATCTAGCGCGATTTGTTTTATAAAATATGGATAAATAAATTTGTATAAAGAAATTTATATAAATAAATTTATAGAAATTTATTCTTTTTATAGAAATTAAAATGATCCATGGAATGGTTTATTTTAATTTTATAAAATCAATTATGAATTGATTTTTTCATAATAAGAAAGTTTATAAATTTCTTATAAAATTTATTCCATAATTAAAGGAGAGAAGTATTTGTTTTATTATAAAGTTAGTTATAATAAAACTAGGCATAACGGAATTATTCATAAGAAAGATTATAAGATAAATTTCTTATGAAAATTAATTCCGTTAATTCCGTTAAGAGAGAGACTTGGCAAGGGAGAAGCAACTATATAAGGAACCAAAGGCAAGCCTTGAATTCCTAATCAATTAATCAAGAGATTAGTTGCTCCCTCTCTCTCTCTCTACACGCCTCTCTCTCTCTAGGGCCGGCGCGCCTCTCTCTCTAGGGTCGGCTCTCTCTCCTCCCCTAGGGCCGGCGCAACTCCCAAGGTGGGCGTGAGCTTCATCCACCAAGACGACCTCGAAGAAGAAGAAGCGGATCGCATCTCCTTCCTTCCCGGAATTTGGATTCCGATTCTTGGTGGTTAGTTTCCTATCTTCTCTCTTGATCTTCTAGTTGTGCCTATAGAGAATCTAGTAGTTCTCATCGGCACAAAACTCGTGACTTTGCGAAGTCATCCCGAAGAGAACTCGGCGTGGACGCGAATAGAGGCGGAGCTTCCAAGGGACGCTACGGTTGGATCTCGTCCCTTTCTTCGAGTTACGCGAGGTACAAAGTAAATTTGTTTACTTTTCTGAAAAGTTTTAATTTATGATCATGTTCACACATCATAAGGTTGCATGCTAGATACGAGGTTAAAATAATTTAAGAAATTATTTTATGCTAATTCTTCCGCTGCACGTAAAAATTTAAAATTTTACGAACCCGTATCCTTGTCAACATGCACGCGGTCCCAACAGGAAGGAGTCGCGACCCGCTTCGTCTTGGTGGTGGCTCACGGCAAGGGAAGGTGGCACCGGCCCTAGAGGGAGAGGGAGAGAAGGAGAGGAAGAGAGGCTAGACAAGAATCCTTGATCACTTGAATTGATTTCCAAGCCTTGCCTATGCACCTTTATATAGTAGCCTCATTATCGCCAAGTCTCCTCTTAACGGAATTTTTCATAAGAAATTTATCTTTATAAATTTTCTATGAATTATTCCGTTATACCAAGTTTTTATTATAACTCTATTTATAATAAAAACAACCATGTCTCCCCTTTTATTATGGAATAAAATTTATTATAAATTTTTCTTATCATGGAAAAATCAATTCATAATTGATTTTATAAAATAAAATAAACCAATCCATGGTTCATTTTAATTTCCATAAAAAAGAATAAATTTATTATATAAATTTTCTTATCATGGAAAATCAATTCATAATTGATTTTATAAAATAAAATAAACCAATCCATGGTTCATTTTAATTTCCATAAAAAGAATAAATTTATTATATAAATTTTTCTTATCATGGAAAAATCAATTCATAATTGATTTTATAAAATAAACCAATCCAAGGTTTATTTTAATTTTCATAAAAATAAATCTCTTTATATAAATTTCTTTATATAAATTTCTTTATATAAATTTATTTATCCATAATTTTATAAAACAAATCGCGCTTGATTTATTTTATAATTTAAACCAAATAAATTGGTTTCCCTCCTTTATTGTGGCCGGCCAAACCAAAGAGGGTGGGCACCCTCTTTGGCCGGCCACACCAAGCCAAACCCATTACGAATTAAACTCTTTTAATTCGTCTAATAAGCCTTCAAAAGACTTAGCCATTTTAAGCTTCCGATGCGCCTCTGATAAATTCAGATTCGACTTATTTCTCTTGATTAGAAAATCCAATTTTTACTCATTTTAAATCCCTCGGATTACTCATAGTGCGTGTGACTAAATAGGCTTTCGATTTATGTTGGCCGTCTATAATCAACCAATTATAGAACGATCATGAGTGGCACCTAATAGTACATCATGACCCCCAATTAATCGAAAGATCAACGGTTGACCTCAGAAATAATTCTGAAACCCTTCAGCAGCTCTAATGAATCGTGCCCCATTCCCTTCACCATCTTATACCCACTTGGTTCAGGACACGGTCTATGTGTGTCAGTCCCCACTAGGCTGACCACGTCACACCTAGCCCAAGTAATGTCTTTCTCATCCAACGGATTCTAATTACTCTCATGTTTTCTAGAGATTCAAACTCGGAACATGTGATGCTTTGGCCAGAGGCTTCGAGTAACAATCCGACAATAGGCCTTGGGTATACATCTCCTCGCAAGGAGTGGTGAATCCTTTGTAGGCTATTCAAACATCTTCAGGCACTTCGGCTTATACCCAACCATCCTGGGTCCACACCTCCTTGGAGATGCTTGCTTAAGATGTCAAAGTATAAGTCTTCATGACCAAGAAAACTTGAACACCGCAAGTCAAAGGAACATCGCACTTAAGCTGCAGTAAGAACTTTCATTGACATATCATATGTAGATTACCATATGAAGTTTTACAGCTAGTCACTCCAATGAACTAGTTCCCTTAACTAGCATTCATGTTTATCTCCGGACATCCCAATGTCACCAGCCAGTGAGAATTAGCTGATTAGAGAATAACCCATGCTAGTCTCAACAGAATTGATAGTGTCCGTATTTATCAATTCATCGACTAGGGATATTTTCAATACTTCACAATTGCACATGTAGAGATTATCACTAGTTGTGATTTCATCACAAATTCTCTCATGCTGTGAATTGTATTGTGGACATTCAGTAAATGAGTTTATGATCCCAATCAAATACACAAACATGTATACTCAAATAGTGAATTTTCATTTATTAAAATAAATGTTTACAATCATAAGGCGATTGCCTTAGGACACTTCTCTCATATTACTAACACTCGCATCTTCAAGGAAGTGCAGCGGCTGAATGGTAGAATCACGACCCTATACAGTTTTATTTCCATGTTCGCAGATAGGTGCCATTCTTCAAGATTTTGAGAAAAGCAGCCAAGTTTGATTGGGATGACCAGTGTGAGAAGACACTCGCTGACTTGAAGGTCTATCTCGCCGAGCTCCCCATCCTCTACAAGCCAGTAGAAGGGGAGACCTTATTTGTCTACCTGTCTGCAGCGAAACAAGCGGTAGGCTCAACACTCGTCCGAGAAGAAGGCATGGTGCAATACCCCGTATAATTCTTCGGACATCTCCTGAAGGATGCTGAAATGCGATACACTACGATGGAGAAGCTGGCCTATGCCCTGGTCTTAATGATCCGGAGGTTAAGACCTTATTTCTTAGCGTATCCTATCGTAGTTCTCACCAACAGTCCGCTCGCCTGCGTCCTCACCAATCCTGAAGCTTCAGGCCGGTTGATCAAATGGACTATGGAATTGAGCGAATATGGTATCGAGTACTAGCCTCACGTCGCTATCAAGGCACAAACTCTCTCGGATTTCATGCTGGAGACTGTCCCCGAGGCCGAGGACGAAGGAGTCTGGAAGGTCTACGTAGACGGGTCTTCCAACAGCCGACATAGCAGAGTCGGGGTGTTAATGGTCTCCCCTCGGGAGGACACGTTACATTTATCCATCCGGCTCCACTTCAAAGCCACCAACAATGAAACTGAATATGAGGTGATCCTAGTGGGCCTGCAAGCAGCGAAACATATGGGGGCCACTCGGGTCATTGTACACTCTGACTCTCAGCTTGTGGCACAGCAAATAAAGGGCGATTTCGAAGTCAGGTGTGAGCGCCTGCAGAGGTATGTAGCCTTCTATGAGCAGCTGACAACCTCCTTCATGGAGGTTACCTTGCAGAAGATCTCCAGGGCATACAATGTCAGGGCCGATGAGCTAGCTAAACTGGCTAGCTCCATTTCAACCTGGTAGCTAGATGAACCTAGTGTCATGGAAGAGACGGTAGCATAGATTGGGGAAGAAGCAGGAGGCGACACCGTAACCGATTGGAGAGATCCATATGTGGAGTTACTGTGTAGTGGGAACGTTCCGAGCATGGACCAAGGAGGCCGACTATTCTGGCACTGGGCGGCTCAGTTCACGTTGGTCGACGATCAACTATACAAGAGGGCCTTCGCTCGACCCCTCTTCAAATGTGTCGGACCAAAAAAAGATGACTACGTGATGCGGGAAGTACATGAGGGCATCTGCGGGAGTCACATTGGGGGGAGGTCTCTGTCTAGGAAGATTATCTTGGCAGGATACTTTTGGCCCACTCTCCAAGCTGACGCTCTCAAGTTCGTGGCCAGATGTGAGGCCTCCCAGAGACATCAGCATGTGACTCATTGACCAACTGAACCCTTACGAGTCTCTACAGTGTCCTGCTATTCTATCAGTGAGGGATGGATATTGTAGGCCCCTTTCCAATCGGGCCACAGCAGAAGAAGTTCCTACTGGTCTTCGTCGACTATTTTTCCAAATGGGTGGAAGTTGAACCTCTAGCACACATCACGGAGGCCACCGTGATGAAAGTCCTATGGAGGGATATCGTCTGCAGATACGACATCCCCCACAAGCTATTGTTATACAATGGAAGGCAGTTTTATGGGCACAAGCTCAATGAATGGTGCGAGGGGATAGACATTCACCAAACTTTCACATCAGTGGCGTACCCGTAGGGCAATGGACAAGCCGAGGTCATTAACCGTGAAATCCTCAGAGGACTTATGATAAAGCTAGATCATGTCGGAGGCACCAGGGTTGAGGAACTCCCCTGCATCTTGTGGTCCTATCGTACCACTCCACGAGAAGGAACAGACCAGAGCCCATTTTAGCTGGTGTATGGGGCGGAGGCTGTAATCCTGGTGGAAGTGGGGGAGGAGTCCATCCGACGGCAGCTCTATAACAAAGAGGACAATGATCAAGAGCGACTGATAGACCTGGATCTCATTTCGGAGGTGTGGGATAAAGCAGCAACTCGGCTGGAAGCGTATCGACGACGGATGCAGCAAGCCTACAATTGCCGGGTAATCGCCTGGAACTTTGAAGTCGAAGACAAGGTTTGGAAGAGGATCAAACCAGTAGGTGACCCTAGGAAGCTGGACCCTCAGTGGGACGTACCTTATGTCATCACCAAAAAGCTCACAGGGGGCAGCTACTATCTGGATGATGATAAAGGCAAGGGGATAGAGAGGCTATGACATGCCAACCATCTCCGCCCTTATCACACTCGATGAGGTGTTGAGTTGTTTGCTTAACTTTTGTATTCTTTGTTTACACTGTCTTGCAGTTCAATAAATAAAAGAGCAAACGAAATATTACTCGAAAAGCACTGAAACCTTACCTGAGTAAAACCCTACTACCTTCACGATGAGTAAGCATGGCCTCGGGGCTGCAAATGCTCGGCCAAGAGCTGCAAAACCCTACTACCCCTCGGTGAGTAGGCTTGGCCTCGATGCTGTAAATGCCTAACCAAGAGCTACAAAACCCTACTACCTCCGCGGTGAGTAGGCTTGGCCTTGTTGGTTTCTTGTCATTCGGATGTGATTCTCTTCATATCCCCAGATTAAAATTTTCTATTGATTAGAAACAATTAGGATGGAAAGAACCTTTTCAAACGACCTTTTTCATCATCGTACTAATTGATATGAGTGATCGCTTGAACAAACTTATTGTTCAAGAAATCTAACTCATCTAATCAATTATCCGCGGAATAAACGATGAATAGATAGCTGGTTTATTCTGTTTATCTTCGGGATTTATGATAATTAATAACATACAATTAATTAAGATGCAAGAATAAAACAAACAAGAATTGTACTTCTTATTTACCTTGCGATCTTCTATCGTATGTCTTATCCTCTTCTTGGATGTCATGTGGGCGACGGTCTTCCAAGAAATGGAGTCACCAAAGCCACTTTCTTCTCCTCTTGTGCTTGCGCCGAAACCCTAGAGGAAGATTTTCTTCCTCACCTTGCGTCGCCAAGATCACTGGAACCCTAGTTCTTCTTCCTTGTGCCATCAGCCAATTCCAAGCTTCAAGGATGCCCCGACCAAGGGAAGAAGAGTAGAGGAGCAAGAAGAAGATGAAGAAGAGAGAAGGAACTCTCTCCTTGCTTGAAACCCTAGTCACTAGCCACCTCTTTCTCCTTCTTATCGCCGCCGCCTAAAGGAAAAGAAAGAACTCCTTCTTCTTGTGCCGTCGATGCTGAATAACCCTCTTTCCTCTAGACAGCACACGCCCTAGGATGAAGAAGAGAAAGTGAAGAAGAGAAGAGGAAAAGGAGAGCTCTTCCTTTCCTTCCTCCCTACCGAAGGCCCCCCCCCCCCTTCACCTTGCGGCGCCGAAACCCTAGGAGAGAGGGAATATGAGACGGAGAGGAAAAGAGGAGATTAGGGTTATGTTGTGATGTCTTGGTCTCATGACTCATGAGGTATATATAGGCTACAATAGAGACCATGAGGAGGAGTTGGGTCTTGGTCTCCTAATGGATCCAAAGCCCGATCCACTAAAGGGTTATCATTGAACTACCACACCAACTCCCTATAATAAATATGGGCTCCACCATATTATGTGTACATCATCTCCTCGTGTTTAAGATCTCACATGTCCATTAATTAATTAAATTATTAACAATTTAATTAATTAATATCTAACTCCATGAGTAGTATAACTCAACCTTATCATCATGTCGGACTAAGTCCACCTGCAGGATTTATATGATGAACATTATGAGCTCCTCAAGGGGACATTATCATCCTAACGCATTAGGACATGGTTTCCTCCTATAATCAACGACACATCATGTAAAAAATATTATTTACCAATTTACCGAGCCTATCGATTTAACAAATAAATTTCGCCCACTGGTAAATCAAAGATATAAATATTAAGTTCATATGCCCGTTATTATATCGGGATTAAGAGCATATACACCATAATATCTGAGGTTTGATTCGATTATATAGTCAGTATAAATCGAATCACCTCTAAGTCAGTCATGCTCAATATACATAAAGTGTAATAGTATAATTCGATGATCAAAATAGACCAATACCAAATTACACTACAACTATGCCAATGGTTTGTCCAAAACTATCTCAGTTGTGAGCCACTAGTTATACTCTACAAGGGACTGATAACATGATCTTCTGTGTAACACCACACATCATATTATCTACAATGTAAAGTATCAGACAATATGCACACATTTAATAAATATAAAATGTAAATAATGATCATGTGATTCTCATTCCTAAATGTAGATGTTCATACAAAAGCTAGGCTTTTAGTTATACATCCTAACATGCCTTGGTGCTGCAAATGCCCGACCAAGAGTTGTAAAACCCTACTACCTCCACGGTGAGTAGGCTATCTTGGTCTCAATGCTGCAAATGCCCGACCAAGAGCTGCAAAACCCTACTACCTCCACTGTGTGTAAGCTTGGCCTCGGTGCTGCAAATGTCCGGCCAAGAGCTGTAAAAGCCTACTACCTCCAGGTGAGTAAGTTTGGCCTCGGTGCTGCAAAAGCCCGGTCAAGAGTTGTAAAACCCTACTACCTCCATTGTGAGTAGGCTTGGCCTCGATGTTGCAAATGCCCGACCAAGAGCTGTAAAACCCTACTACCTCCACGGTGAGTAGGCTTGGCCTCGATGATGCAAATGCCCAGCCAAGAGCTGCAAAACCCTACAACCTCCGTGGTGAGTAGGGTTGGCCTCGGTGCTGCAAATGTCCGACCAAGAGCTGTAAACCTCTACTACCTCCGTGGGGAGTAGGGTTGGCCTCGGTGCTGCAAATGCCCGACCAAAAGCTGTAAAACCCTTAACCCTACTACCTTTACGGTGAGTAGACTTGGCCACGGTGCTGCAAATGCCGGGCCAAGAGCTGTAAAACCCTACTACCTCCGTGGTGAGTTGGCTTGGTCTTGGTGCTACAAATGCTCGGCCAAGAGTTGTAAAGCCCTACTACCTTCACGGTGAGTACACTTAGCCTCTGTTCTGCAAATGTCTGACCAAGTGCTGTAAAACCCTACTACTTCCGCGGTGAGTAGGCTTGGTCTGGGTATTCTGGACGTCCGACCAAGAGTAGAAAATTCCTACCCCCTGCATGGTGAGTAGACTCTTGATCCCTTTCGGCACTGGGCCACACGCTCCTCGAACCGAAGTGCTGCCAGACAACACCCTTGCTCTGTGAGTTAGGGAGAAACACAAATCTCTCAATTTCCTTGCTCTTCATGCACGGACGTAGGAGGCATAAGGGGAAAAGAAGGAGAAGAACTCAAGGCAGGATGATTACATGTCTGGCACATATGGAAGAATGCAAAAGTTGCCGAAGATAAAAAGACAAAATAATAGCGAGGCCTTTGTCTGGGAAGAACCTTATATTTCCTATTTTTCGGGCAAGAGCTCGTCCCAAACCTGGCCGACGTTCAAGGCACTTAGGTCTGCGTCTAGTTTCAGCAGTTGGGCCTTCTTCAATTGGTTGATGGCACCATTGAAGCCTTGTTTTAGGCGCTTAAATACCTCCTTGGCCAGGATGTTGCCAAACTTGTCAAACTGCAAGAATTTGACCTTGAACTTTGCCTCGACCTTGGACAGTTGGGCTGCATGGTCAACCTTTTGCTTCTCTAGCTTAGCCTCAACCTCCTTCTTGGCAGTTTTCAATTCTGCCACCTTCCAGGACAGGCGATTATTGGCCCCCAGTGTCTCCTGAAGTTTTTCGGAGGTGGCCGAAGCCTTGTCCTAGGCTCAAGTGATCCCCTCCTGAAGGTTGGAGGCATAGGAGGCCACTAGCTCTAGGTCATATTCTTTTAGAGCTAGCTGGTGTTCCTGTTCATTATTCTTATCCTTCAGAGCCTTCATGGAGGATTCCAGGAGCTGGACACGAGCAGACAACTCCTCCTTCTGAGCCTGGAGTTGCTCCTGCTCTTGGGTCACTTTCTGCAGGTCCTCGGAAAGGGCCTGGTTCTGCTCCGACTAGGTGCTCTCTTGGAGATGGTAGCTGTGAATAGTCTCCTCCGAGACTAGCAGGGTGTCGAGGCAGTGCTCGGCCATCACCCTTAGAGCCCTGCTTCCTCCAGCTGTAGGAGGCATGCCTCGCGGGCACGACCAACCTCTGCCTCTGATGCCGACAATCGTTGGAGGAGGTCTTCAGTAACCCCTCGGGAGCACAACAGCCAGCTGGTAACAGCACAATTGGAGGCAACCTGCCATACAGAAGGACAGTTAAAAAATAGACAAAACAACAGAAGCCAAAAGAAGAAAGATAAAAGCAATTACCGTCAGCAGCGACTGGTGCAGCATACCCAGGTACCTAGCTGACGCAGCCGACCTCAGGAGATGAGCAGGAGGGGGGAGAATTTCCACGGTATCCCCCATCGAAGGGCTAGGGAGGCTTCGGGGGTCGGGACGTCTTCCTCTGAGCTGGACACCCCCTGCTACTTGCCACTCTTGGGAGGAGTGGTCTTTATTTTTATTGACTGGGAGCCCCCAGCCGCCATCTTCTTTGCCGAGGGGGTTTTTCGATGGGGGCAAGGCACGATGGGCAGCACCTCTTTGTCTCGCTGGATGGCAGGAGGTTTGGCTGCGGCGACTGGGATAGAAGCGGCCAGTTCCGTGGAAGCCTCAGAGGAACAGCAGGGCACTGTCCGAATGCTCTGGGACAAGGGCACCTCGTTCTCTTCATCAGTGGCTGGTGGAAGCTCCGAGGGCGAGAGTTTCCTCAATCTCTTCAAAGGAGCATGCTTCGTTTTTGTCGTTTCTTCTCGGGGGCCGGGGGTAGCTACTGCTCATTAGGGAGAGCAGGGGCAGACTCCCCATCTCCCGCCATCCCGGGTGGGGGGGGGGGGGGGGATAGACAATCTTCTTCAGCTAGGGCAGGCTGCTCAGCCACCCCTAGGACCACCAGTGGGTCCCGGACTCCTGGACCTTCTGGCGGTTGGACCGCTTCTTCGCAGCCCTCGGTTGAGATGCCCACAGGTGTAGAAGGAACTGGAGCAGGAATCAGGGCCTGCTCATTAGCTTGCTCCCACTTTAGGAGCCGGTTGATAGCCCGGGAGAGCATGACATCGTCTGCGAAATAGATACAAAAAGGTATCAGTTAGAATTAACAAGAATACTTGCAAGGGAAAACAAAACTTACGGAGATTGGAGCTAAAACTCGTGACTTTTGGGCTAAGGTTGTAACGCCCGCTTTTTTTTTTTTTCATAAGCGGCGTTACGTTAACATGCTTAGGGCATGTAGACATCATAAGGCAGCGGAATAACTTTAACTTATACATGCCCTGTTACCATTCTTAACTTAATGACTTAGGAACCTTAGCATATCAACTTTGAACTTAAGAATCATATCATATCATGTCATACGTAACATCATATCATAAGGTTCCACAGGTCATTATTCAGACATATAAGTAACCAAGGTGAAGTTCTAGCATAAACAGTAAACATAAAGTTTCCTGGGCCAAGTCACTACTACACACATGCATTCTTGCCCTCCTGCTGCTTCCATCATTGTCCCCTTGAATGATCTGCGGTATAAGGAAATAAGACTATAAGCACACAGGCTTAGTAAGACTCTTTCCTACTCACAAAACCATTCATCATTCATCATCTCATAATGAGCACATAAAACATTAACATACTTGGTGCTCTACTTGGAACATAACATCTTACATCACTTATTGTATACATAGCATGGCATGAACGGAAACATACATAATTCATGGCATAAATCATAAACATAGTAGCATTGCATAATTCATGGCATAAGTCATAAACATAGTAGCATGGCATACTTCATGGCATAACTCATAAACATAGTAGACATGGCATAATTCATGGCACAACTCATAAACATAGTGAACATTCTAAGCATGGCATTATTCATGGCATAAATCATAAACATAGTGAACATTCTAAGCATGGCATTATTCATGGCATAAATCATAAACATAGTAAACATTCTAAGCATGACATTATTCATATCATAGCATATGAACATCTTCCTAACATAATCATGACATAAATCATTCATTCTCATGCATACTTCTTAACATGAACGTAAGCATATCATCTTATCAACATAGCATAGTGCATAACATGAATGGATGCATGAGTGGAATGCATATACATAAGGGATGCTTAACTTTTAAAACATACTTTTAATTTGCTTAAACATAATCATCATAACATCATTTGGGGTCCCCGGCTTGTACCACATACATACATCATAGCGCGCATCCCTAGCAAGTCTGAGGTCGCGAGCCCCAACCTACTAGGGTAAGGACAGCATAGTCGGTAGTCCCCGAACCGAGGCGTTCTTAAGGTACCCATCCCTGTTGCACAGCTCCGGTAGTGCCAGAACCGTGGACAGCTTCGGTAGTCCAGAACCGGGGCATTCTTAAGGTGCCCATCCCTTGGACCCATACTTCGGTCCGGTACAAGCCCATACATAAAGTAAAATACTTTTCATGTTTCATCATTCATAAGACATTCATGGCATACTTATCATAGCATAACTTGTTACGGCTCGGCCCGTCTACCGGCCCATTTACCGATCCTCTCGACCGTTGTACCATCGACCATCGACCGTGCCGTTTAGCATATTTATGCCTTAAAGACATAAGCATCATCTTTCATTCATCATACTTGTCATTCATCATTTTCATTCTTAGACATGGCATATGTACACATCATTCATAGAGCATGGCATACATTCGTATTATCCTAAAACATGGCATATCATTCATAAACATGGCATATCATTCATAAACATGGCAACATGGCATATCATTCATAAACATGGCATATCATTCATAAACATGGCATATCATTCGTAAACATGGCATATCATTCATAACATGACATATCATTCGTAAACATGACATATCATTCGTAAACATGGCATATCATTCATAAACATGTCATATCATTCATAAACATGGCATATCATTCGTAAACATAGCATATCATTCACAACATGGCATATCATTCATAAACATGGCATATCATGCATAAACATGGCATATCATTCATAAACATGGCATATCATTCATAAAACACAAATCACATCTTACTATAGGGCCATTGGGACCCTTACTTGAAATAAATCTTAACTTTTACCCTATTAACTCTTCTTGGCCGAAAATTGTGGAGTCCCAAGGCCATGTGAAAATTCACATAATCACCATCCATCATCCTTATATCATGGCAACACATAAACATATGCTTGAAGTTAAAGACTCAACCCTAACCCTTGGGTCCTTGGGGTTGGCCGAACCATATGGGGCCTCTAGGGTACTCCAAAAATTTCCAAAAATTATACTTAACCTCTACATATCATAAGGGAACATTAAATAACCTTATCATGATTTTTATCATAATTATAGACCTTTAAAACATGGTGGCCGAAACCCTTAAACTCAGGGTTCTTAGTTTTTTGTTTCTTTCATGTTGGCCGAAACCCTAGGGTGTCCTAGGGTACTCCAAAAATTCCCAAAAATTATACTTAACCTCTACACATAATAAGGGAACATCAAATAACATTATCATGATTTTTAGCATAATTATAGACCTTTAAAACATGGTGGCCGAAACCCTTAAACTCAGGGTTCTTAGTTTTTTGTTTCTTTCATGTTGGCTGAAACCCTAGGGTATCCTAGGTTACTCCAAAAATTCCCAAAAATTATACTTAACTTTTAAACATCATAAGGGAACATGAAATAACATTATACAGATTTTTAGAATAATTTTAGATCTTAAAAACATGGTGGCCGAAACCCTTAAACATAAAGTTCTTGGTTTTCTTTTCTTTCAACATCAAATCCAAAAACCAACCACTATGTCATACTAAAAATCATAAAAATCATAGGGAACTATTATACCACAGGTGAGGGAGTCTTACCTTGGGTTTCTTGATTTTTTCGAACCTTGGAAGAAGAAGAAGATTGTAAAAGCTTTGGATCCTTGCCTCCTTGTCCTTGTATCCTTGGGAAAACTCTTAGATCTTGGAGATAAGACCTCTTGTGGAGCTTTTCCAAGGGAGAACCCCTCCTTGGGTATTCGGCTAGGATGAGGGAAGGGAGAGGTTTCGAAATGCAAGTGATGGGAAGAAGAGGTAACTCCCAAAACCCCCCTTTAATAGCCCATTAAGGAGGCAAATGAAGAGTCTCTCCATGACTCTTCATCTTCTTCTTAATCTTAACTTATATCCATTTCATTTCCTCATAGAAATCCCTTGCTAGGTGAGTTGGTTAAGGCTTACATGGTTGTACAAGAGGTCCAAGGTTCAATCCTTGGCTCATGCACCTTTATTTTTATTTTATTTTTATTTCATTTATTTTATTATTTTTATTTCCTAAATTCTGAAAATCCCCTTAAAATCACCCATAATTATGCCAATATTCCTAAATAAAATTCTTTTATATTTATATTAATTTTACCTAATTTATATTAATTTTACCTAATTAATACACATTTTTGGAGCCCATTTAAAGCTCATTGGTGCTTAGTTTTCTCAATTTAAATGAGAAAACATGGATTTTCTAGGCCTAAGTTCTCCTTAATATTTCTAGGTCCCTTAGAAAATTATTTAAACATGCTTAATATTTTAAGAAAATATTAAGAGAATTTTTCGGGTCGTTACAAAGGTCAGCCCGATAGAGGAGTTCTTCGCATTGTACCAGCTGAAACCCATGAAACTCCATCCCTACCAGGATACCTCTAGCCCTCTGGTATCCCGCATCCTGCTGGAAGTCGCCAAGGTCCGGGATGGGCGGCAGGCTCTCCATCCAGTGGATAGGACTGAAGGTACGCTCGGGGAGTTGGATATAAAAGAATCATTCCTTCCATCCCTTTTCAGAGGAAGGGAGATCCCCTAAAAACTTATGGCCGGTACAGGCGGTAAAGCCAAATGCCCCTTGCGAACCCACCGGGACAAAGGAAAAAAATGAAAGAATCGGGGGGGGGGGGGTCAAAGGAATGTTGAAAAGTTAGTTTGAAGAGTACAAACGCTCCGCTCATCTGGGCAAAGGCATTTGGAGCCAGTTGGTGAAGATGTATGCTGAAATAGTTGGCGACATTCATGAAAAAGGGAGGGATAGGAAAACGAAACCCTAATTCTACCTGCCCTAAGAAGAAGGTGAAAAAACCTGCAGGAGTCTCTACGAGTGATTGACTTAAGGTCGGAACTTGCACCTCCCAGTCCTCCGAAATACCATATCTCTAGTAAGCGGCCTGGAGGGATTCTAACCTAACCCTAGAGGAGGTGGTTTTATATCACTCTGGATGATAGGTTGGTTCCTCTAAGGAATCTTTGCCCTCGCCTCGGATCATCTTCTTCATCTCTACTAGACCAATGAAGATGAAGGAGAGAAGAAAACAGAGAGATACTTACACTTGGGGAAGGCGGTAGCGAAACGAACAACATTGAGCGAAGATGTTTGAAAATAAATAACGCAAGAAGGTAGAAGAGTGTCGTTGCACTCGCTTTTATAGGGAGAAGCCGCCCGCCTGTAAGCAATAGGGAGGCAGCACGTCAATGGGGCTGATGGGGTATACCGAGGGGCCACCATCTTTTATTGGCATCGCCTCGTATGGCCTGCGGCATGGATCAGCGGGAGATTGATGCACAATGAATGATGGAGCACATGGCAAGACAACATTCGTTAGATGACCTTGTCGCCATTAATAGACCCCATGCGCTTTTAAAAAGGCCATGGACAACTGTCAGGGTGTCGTCGCAGGCTCGTAGAGAGGCGGGAGGTCTTCAAAGAGCCGCTTGGGGTCTAGGGGTGCATGGTACAATTCCTCGGACTAGGTAGGCCGCTAAGGAAGTAGTAAAAAACATATGGATCCCATGACATAGCTTTTTCGATACACTAGTCTAATAAGTCAACAACACTTCCTTCGATTAGACTTGGAGGGAGGGACTTGTGATGGGGTTAAGTACCCCATGGCTAACACGTGGACTGAAGAAGCTATGTGGCAAGAACTACCGAGGCTGGACAACTCTCTTTACGTGGCGCCCGAGGCCACCTCAGGAAGGTGGGTTCCCGAGAACACCACGAGCAAGCATACTCTGGAGACCGACCCGGGAAGACACATGTCCGAGATCACCTCGGGAATTCAGGTCCCCGAGATCACCTCGGGAGGGTAAGCGCCTGGGGCCCCCTTGGGCCAAAAGACCCTAAGATCACCTCGGGGTAGCAGAGCACGAGGTGCACTCGACCTCAAGTAAAGGTCCTCCTTTCTTTGGATCTATGGATAATCATCACCTATAATCACGGGATAATCATGACCCGTAATACACGACCATTAATGCCTTCATTATCGCAATGGTCCAGATTTCATGGCGGCGATTACCGTTACAAGGGTTATCCAGTAATCGAAGATCGAGGTGACATGGCGAAGATCGTGGAGACACGTGTGACTGCCGCTTCAGGTATAAAATGTACTCTAACCCCTTCGATAAAGGGGTTACACACTCTCTAACATAAGCATCTTCTTTTTGCTTTCTTTCATCTCCTATACTGAGACACTGATTGAGCGTTGGAGTGGGCTCCGCCGGACAACCTCCAGCGTATTCTCATTAATGCTCGTGTTAGTCTCGCAGTGTGAGAGTTCTTCCTCTAGCATCAACATCCGTATGGATTGAACCCTAGTGACTGACCGTCAACGTCGATTCCTTTCGGAACACTCCTGATTTAAAGATCCAACATTTGAGTGATTTTCTTTACAAATCTATAGTTCTGAAAAACTTGTAGTAGTTCTAGTGAGATGAAAGTAGTACGTAAGAATGTAGTGGAAATTGATGATTCTGTGATCAACCGCAAAGATGTCGAAAGCCTTCAAAATCCTGTATTGATTTCAGTTATAACATAAGATATGATATATTGGGGTAAAGTTGTGTTACACCCTTAGCGTGCGCGCCGAGGGTGCCTGGTGACATGACCACGAGCCTAGCCACTCAAGCGTGAGGGTAGGAGAGGGGATGTTTCAAGAAAATTCGAAGTCCGATCGAGATTAATTATTAAGTAAACATTGGAAGTTAATTGTGGTTATTATATGTTTAAAAATTTGATTTATTATTAAATTCAATAAAAATTCTTAATAATATGAAAGTCTCTAAAATAAGGAGGCCCTAGGCAACCTATGTCGCCTCTCCCTGACAAAAATTTTAATAACTAAATTTATGTATAAAATTTTTAAAATATAAGAGTGCTATAAATTAAGGTAAATAATTACATCAATTAAGCTACATCAATCTTATTTTTTCTTTAAAGTTTTATGTCTTAAATTTGTGTTCTCTAACGTATCAATTTATATTCCTCTATCTCAAACATAAATTACAAAAATACCCTTGGGGTTTAATTTTTTCACACATTTTATTTCTGTCATCGTCAGGTGGTGGGCTGCTCCATTCGCTACCGAATCTCCTCCACTACCTCATTTATCACGACGTCTGTGTGTGTCTGGCAAATTATAATCCAAGAAGGGAAGTTAAATTCAGAGGGGAAGACGATTGAATTCTAACAAAATTGCGATTAAAATTTGACCATAATTGATCGCGACAATTACAATCAAAACATGTTAATCGATTAAGGAGACCTCAATTGATTGAGGAGTGGTCAATTGATTGAGAGTCCTCAACTGTCCTCATTCTATCGAGGGAATCTTCTCAAACCGATTGAGGTCTTCTCGTCGTGCATGGGCACGTGATTTAGAAAAAAAAATAAAAAATGAAAAAAAGGGGGCATTTTACAGCAACATGTAAAAACATGTTGCACGTAAACATATTTCAGAGAGATTTTAGATTGAATATATTGAGATGGGAGCACATGTTATAAATAGACTTCTTCAAGCTAAATTAGGATATGTCTCACCCTTTCAAAAATTATGAAATGTTAAATCCACAGTAAATCATTTTCGAGTTTTTGATTGTTTGTGTTATGCATTCGTGCCTTCTCAAGTGCATACTAAGTTGATAAGAAGGTAATACCACTAGAGCAATGATAGGCAGAGTGAAAATGGAAGAGTGAAAACAAAGTGAATGACGTGACATTTTACATGCACACGTCCGATTATCGTTTGGACACCATCGGTGGCCTTCGGCCGCCGCCCCGAATCAAACTATACCCTGGGGGGCACGGTGGATCCATCGGAGATCGCTGCATGCAAAGTGCCGCGTCATTCACTTTGTTTTTCACTCTCCCATTTTCACTCTCCCTATCATTTTTCATACCACTAAAAAAAACTCAGCATTTCCGACAAAAATTTATCAATAAGTAGCCTTACCGATAGAATTACAACAAGATAAAAATTATCAGAATATTAATTATCAAGCAAATCTTACAGACAGAAATAATAGGTCGTTGGGATTACATACGGGATTCCTATTCCATTGGTAAAATCTTTAGACAAAATCGAAATTCCATCGGAGAATTTATCGACAGAAACAAGGATTCCGTCGGTAATTTTGACAGAATCCCTATTTCTGTCGGCAATTACTGACGAAATCCCTATTTCCGTTGGTAATTATCGATGGGAAAATGGATTATGTCGGCAATTTATCGAAACCCAGTGGCAGAGCACTATCAGAAATTTTTCAATATTTTTCGACGGAATGGGATTTCATCGGTATTCCATCGGAATGTTAAAATAATTTTAAAAAAATATTCTAGAAATTTCGATCTACCCTATTTATAATATATATCATTAATAAGAAATCATCACAAAAAGATGATATTACACATTTCACACAATCCATAAAAACACAATCAAATACAATCAAATAATAAGAAACTATCACATTCCATACAAACACACATACAATCCATAAAAATATTGGATACAATATTACATACAAAAACACAATCATCTAAACCATACAAATACAATTATATAAGTTTTTTTTGCCAAAGACACAATCAAATACAAATCTTGTAAACAATATCTAATATCTATAAGTACCCTGAGTGAGTTTTGACGTGGTCAACCGAATTATGTTAGGTCCTGTTGTGTTTGATCCCTGTGTCTAAGTATACAAGAACTTAGAAGCGCAGAAAGTCGAGCGGAAGACGCAGCGGTCGAGATGGATGACACGAAAAGGGAATCAACGGGCTCGGTGCATCCAAGGGATGCGGAGGTCTGCGGAAGAGTACACTGGTAAAGTGAGAAAGACACATGCGACATCCGAGGGATGAGAAGCCAGGGGGAAGCACACTCGAGGAAAAGGTCGGAGGAGGGTTCAGGTGAACCCAACTCTGGAAGGCCCGAGATTGCCCAAGAAGATCCGCTGAAGAGTGGTCAGCAAAGAGCTGACCAAAGTCAACTCAAGCGCCCAAGTCAATTCAAGCGCCCGTGAATGGGGGCGCCCTCATTGACTCGGGCACTTGTGTTCCTGGGTGCCCCAATCAACAAAGGCGCCTGAGAAGTCAAACTTCATCCAAAACTATCCGTTCACGGCCGTTGTGATGAGGATAGAGGATAGCCCTGGAGCCACGTGTCAGGCACCCCTATGCACTCGGACACCCATGTAAGGTCACGCCAACAACCGAATAAACTTCACTAGGGCTATAAATAGACCCCAGTGCTCAGATACTTTCATTATTCGAATTGTACATGAATTCTATTCATCTTTTCCTCTGTTCTTTGAGTTCTAACTCTGTAAAGAAGATTCTGTTGAGGCAATCTGTGGTCCGGAGTGACCAAGTGTTTTGATGTTTGGGCAAAGAGTTTAAGTTAGGTTTACCCTTGTGATCTTATATGTGTATATTGAGTGTGTAGGTTGTACAGGTTATACATATGGACTTGACTGGACGACCTTGGTAAGGTGAAGGGTGGCATGGAGACAAGCTGGAGGCTTGTGTGCACCCAAGGGACCTTGGAGAGCAGGGACGATGAGCTGAGGGGTGCGAACATCGAGGCATGCGTGAAGGATGACATGGAGTCAAGCTGGAGGCTTGCGTGCATCCGAGGGACGAGAGTCGAAGATGAAGAAGGCGCGAAGGCAATAGTCAAGGCTGCGGATGAGGAGTCAGTTGAGTCGTGAGGGTACGAGTGCTGTGTGATTGTACTCGGAAAATCCTAGGGGTTGAGTGCGGAGTGGAATGTACTCAGGAAGGGTAACCTTAGGTGGGTGAGTAGACTAGTCGACTGGCCTGGGGGCAGTCGACTAATGAAACTCACAGAAGGGTTCTGCCCGGGGGACCAATCGACTGCTCTGGGAGCAGTCGACTGGTAGGTGGCTTGTGAGTTGGCTGAGAATTCGAACGTTGGGGTGCAACAGTCGAATTTCAGTGGCACCAGTCGACTGCCCTGGGAGCAGTCGACTGGTGGCGAGGGTTTTAGCCCGAGTCCTATTTAAAGAGGACCTCGTGGTGGCTGAGATTCTTGACGAATCTTGTCTTGGTCAAAGACAAGATAGTAGTCTTTGTGCTCAAAGGTTTGCTTGGTACTGTGGCGAGGTTTCTCCACCCACAAGGAGCGACGAGGGCTAGCCGGAGGTTATCCGGGAGTGATCCACCGACGAATTCTTGGATTAGTCACCCGTCCGGGGTGGATACCAAGTAAAATCTGGTTTGTTAGCGTTGTTTGTTTTTGTTATTATTGTTTCCGCTGTGCAACTAACAACGTAGGTACAAGAAGAATCGAAGAATCGCTATTCACCCCCCTCTAGCGTACGCAAGCGATCTATCAATTGATATCAGAGCAAGGACCTCTCTTGATTGGAATAACCGCCAAGGGAGCAAGGCAAAGCTAAAGGGAATGATGGAGGATAAGCTAGGGGACGATATCAACTCACCACCACCATACGAGCACGAGGATTTTGATTATTGGAGAGCTAGGATGAAGATGTGGCTCGTCATGGATTGGGAGTGCATAATGGTGCTAGAGGAACATTTGAGACCCCTAAGGACAAGCATGGAAAGAAGCTCCGACCCAGGTATTGGATCAAGGAGCAACAAGAACAAGCAAGGGCCAATGAGAAGGTAATCAATATTTTGGTTAATGTTTTGCCTACTAATATTTTGAGTAATGTAGGGAATTATAAGAATGCATATGAGTTGTGGAATAAATTGAAAAAGTGTCATGAGAACCCTACACAAACTCAAGGAGTAGAAGAGCCCGAAGAACTAAGCTCAAGTGTCCAAGAAGATCAAAGGGAAAAAGAATTGTCAACTTCTTCAAGTAAAGAGGAGGAATTAAGTGAAAGATCATCAACCTCCTCAAGAGAAGAAAAGGAAGCATCAACTTCAAGGATTGAGGGGGAGAAGAGACCCTCACCCATACAAGAGCAAGAAGAAAATTCAATCTCCACCAAAGCTAAATCGAAAGAGCACATCACATGCTTTGGTTGCAACGAAAAAGGGCATTATAAGGACAAGTGCCCAAATGGTAAGAAGGAGGTACTCTCTAAACCCAGGTCCATTCAATTTAAATCTAACATGAATTGTAAGAATGGAGAAGCCCAAGAAAAGAAAAAGAAGATTCAATGCTTTACGTGTGGTAAGCTAGGGCACTACCACACTAAGTGCCCAAGCAGTAAAAAGTTCAAGAAAATGGAGCACTTGAGGAGATGGGAGAAAGAAGAAAGGAAGAAGAGAAGAAGCCCACATCAAGGAGGAATTCCAAATGTAAGGAAGGTAATTCTAACCCTAGATTAAAAGGTAATTCAATTCCAAGTTCTTCATTGCATATTAAAAATAATGTTAATCATCCCTCCATGCATGCTAGTTTTAATGAAAAATGCTTAATGGTGCATAATTTTGGATTTAGATATAATGATAGGGCTAGGGTTAAGAAGGTAGATCAACACCCTTAGAAAAACATGCATTATGGTAAATCTAGGACTTTTGTACCTAAGGATCAAGGCACTAATCCCAAGAAGGGAAGGAATGTGCCTAGAAAGGAAAGTAGGTCTAGGAATGTCCAAGGTGGACATATGGAAACTAAGGTTAGAAACTTGGCAAGGGAAAATCAGGCCTTTAGGGCAAGGCTTGACAAACTAGAAAAGCTAGAAATATTCAAGGTTGGATCTAAGGGTCTAGACATGGTGTTGGGTAGTATAAAACTCAACTATGATAGATCGGGATTGGGATACCGGTCTAAGACCTCCATGGCCAACAAAAAGAAGTATGCTAGGGAAGCATATAATCTTGGCAAGAAGGAGAAGACCAAAAATGACAAAGGGATGCCATTTGAGGGTAGAAGAAACAACTTAACCAAAGACAAGGTGTCCAAAGTTAAGAAGTCCATTTTGTAGGCCAAGAGTCACCGGGGGCACACCGGTGTGGTCTAGTGTGGGTTGAGTCACCTAGGGAGGTGGCTAAGGCTCAGAGCTCAAGGGGGAGCTCTAGGAGCCTTTGGGGTCCATGGTAAATGGATCTCAAGAGTTTCTCTCCTAGGAAATTAGATGGAATGTGCCAAAAGGATTGGAAGACTTGGGTAAGTCTTAACTCTAGAGAAGTGGCACATTAAAAAGAGTTTTAGGGAGAAAAAGATGAAAATTGGAGAATAATTGATAAGATTAGGGTTTAATGTGTGAAAACCATGTAATTCAATGATAGAAATGTATCACAGTCAGGTGTTAGAAGATATATCAAGGAAAGACCACAATTAGTACTTTTGGGAGTAGCTTAAGTGATACAATTAAGAAGAAGTTGGATTTCATGCCAATCTTGGGATCCGGAGTACATTTATTTGGAAACGTATTTTTCCCAAGTAGACATTGTTGGGACCGGGTGCATGTCGACAAGGATACGGGTTCGTAAAATTTTAAATTTTTACGTGCAGCGGAAGAATTAGCATAAAATAATTTCTTAAATTATTTTAACCACGTATCTAGCATGCAACCTTATGGTGTGTGGACATAATCACAAAATAAAACTTTTGCGGAAAAGTAAACTAATTTACATTATACCTCTCGTAACTCGAAGTAAGGGACGAGATCCAACCGTAGCGTCCCTTGGAAGCTCCGCCTCTATTCGCGTCTACGCCGAGTTCTCTTCGGGATGACTTCGCAAAGCCACGAGTTTTATGCCGACGAGAACTACTAGATTCTCGGAAGGCACAACTAGAAGAACAAGAGAAAAGATAGGAAACTAACCAAAAGGAAACGGAATCTAAATTCCGGGAAGGAGGGAGATCCGATCCGCTTATTCTTCTTCTTGGTTGGCTTCTTCTTGGTGTTGTTGGCTCACGGCAACCACTTGGAGAAGATGGAGTGCCGGCCCTAGCTCTCAAGGAAGGGCGCCGACCCTAGGATGCCCTAAGGGGCGCCGGCCCTAAGGGAAAAGAGAGAAGAGAGAATAAGAGAGAGAGGGATAGAAATAAATCTCTTGATAGCTCTATATCAATTAGGATTAAGGGCTTGCCTTTGGTTCCTTTATATAGTTGCTTCTCCCTTGCCAAGTCTCCCTCTTAACGGAATTTTCATAACAAATTTATCCTATAAATTCTCTTATGAATTATTTCGTTTAAACCAAGTTTTATTATAACTAATTTTATAATAAAACTAATACTTCTCTCTTTTAATTATGGAATATAATTTGTATAAAATTTTCTTATCATGGATAAATCAATTCATAATTGATTTTATAAATTAAAATTAAACCAATTCATGGTTTATTTTAATTTCCATAAAAAGAATAAATTTCTACAAATTTATTTATAAATCTCTTTATATAAATTTCATTATATATCAATTTATTTATCCATAATTCATAAAACAAATCGCGCTAGATTTATTTTATTAATTAAACCAATTAAATTGGTTTATTCCTTTTTTAATGGCCGGCCAAACCAAGAGGGTGGACACCCTCTTTGGTCGGCCAAACCAAGCCGATTCCATCGCGAATTAAACTCATTTAATTCGCCCATTAAGCCTTCAAAAGACTTAGCCATTTTAAGTTTCCGTTGCGCCTCTGATTAACTCAGATTCGACTTATTTCTCTTGATCGGAAAATCCAATTTTCAACTCGTTTTAAATCTCTCGGATTACTCGTAGTGCGTGTGACTAAATTGGCTTTCGATTTATGTTGGCCGTCTATAATCAACTAATTATAGAACGATCATGAGTGACACCTAGTAGTACATCATGACCCCCAATTAATCGAAAGATCAACGGTTTGACCTCAGAAGTAATTCTGAAACCCTTCAGCAGCTCTAATGAATCGTGCCCCATTCCCTTCACCACCTTATACCCACTTGGTTCAGGACATGGTCTGTTTGTGTCAGTCCCCACTAGACTGACTACGTCACACCTAGCCCAAGTAGTGTCTTTCTCGTCCTTTGGATTTCTAATTACTCTCATGTATTTAAGAGACTTGCACTCTAAACATGATATACTCTGGCCAGAGGTTTTGAGTAACAATCCGACGATAGGCCTGGGTATACATCTCCTCGCAAGGAGTGGTGAATCCTTTGTAGGCTGTTCAAACATCTTCGGGCACTTCGGCTTATACCCAATCATCCTGGGTCCACACCTCCTTGGAGATGCTTGCTTAAGATGTTAAAGTATAAGTCTCCATGACCAAGATGACTTGAACACCGCAAGTCAAAGGAATATCGCACTTAAGCTGCAGTAAGAACTTCATTGACATATCTACATGTAGATTCCCATATGAAGTCTTACAGCTAGTCACTCCAATGAACTAGTTCCCTTAACTAGCATCCATGTTTATCTCCGGACATCCCAATGTCACCAGCCAGTGAGAATCAGCTGATTAGAGAATAACCCATGCTAGTCTCAACAGAATTGATAGTGTCTGTTTTTATCAATTCATCGACTAGGGACAATTTTAATACTTCACAATTGCACATTTAGAGATAATCACTAGTTGTGATCCCATCACAAATTCTCTTATGCTGTGAATTGTATTGTGGACATTCAGTAGATGAGTTTAAGATCCCAATCAAATACACAAATATGTATACTCAATTAGTGAATTATCATTTATTAAAGTAAATGATTACAATCATAAGGCGATTGCCTTAGGACACTTCTCTCACATTACTAACAAACTCCCACTTGGCCTAATGTCAATCGCTACGGTATCCAATACCACAGGCTCTAACATGACCCTCAAACTTGCTTTGAGGCAAGGCCTTAGTTAATGGATCCGCTATATTCCTTTCAGTGGGAACTCTCTCAATTTGTATGTCATTCCTACTTATAATCTCTCTGATCAGATGATAACGTCGAAGCACATGTTTGGATCGCTGATGAGACCTTGGTTCCTTCACTTGTGCAATAGCTCCATTGTTGTCGCAGTAAACCGGCACTGCTTCATCAATGGTTGGAACCACACCAAGTTCTGAGACAAACTTCTTGATCCAAACTGCTTCCTTTGCTGCTTCCGAAGCTGCGATATATTCCGCTTCCGTGGTAGAATCCGCTACGGTGTCTTGTTTGGAACTTTTCCAACTTACTGCGCCTCCATTCAAAGTAAATACGTATCCAGACTGCGATTTGGAGTCATCCTTATCTGTTTGGAAACTGGCATCTGTATACCCACGTATTACCATATCTTCTTCTCCATATATTAGGAACACATCCTTAGTTCTTCTTAAGTACTTAAGGATTGTCTTTACAGCCGCCCAATGATCCATCCCTGGATCAGATTGGTATCTGCTCGTGACACTCAGAGCATATGATACATCGGGCCTAGTACATAACATAGCATACATGATAGATCCTATCGCGGATGCATAAGGTATCTTATTCATGCAAATCCTCTCGTCTTCTGTGCGCGGACACATAGACTTTGAAAGGTTGATCCCATGCCTGATGGGAAGGTAACCTTTCTTGGATTCCGACATGCTAAACCTTTTTAGCACTTGGTCTATATATGTAGACTGTGAAAGACCAAGCAACCATTTTGATCTATCTCTATAGATTCTAATCCCAAGGATATAGGTTGCTTCTCCCAGGTCTTTCATGGAGAAAGTTTTGGACAACCAAATTTTAACTGTCTGTAAGACTGATATATCGTTTCCTATAAGTAATATGTCATCGACATATAATACTAGGAATACGACTGTACTCCCACTAACGTTCTTGTACACACAAGGTTCGTCAGGATTTTGTGAGAAATCAAACTTTTTGATTGTCTCATCAAAACGGATGTTCCAGCTCCTAGATGCTTGCTTCAGTCCATATACGGATCGTCGAAGCTTGCATACCTTGGTTTTATCAACCGATGTGAAACCTTCAGGTTGTATCATGTATACATCCTCAAGCAGGTTTCCATTAAGGAAAGCTGTTTTCACATCCATTTGCCATATCTCATAATCATAATGAGCTGCTATGGCTAGGAGCATCCGAATGGATTTAAGCATAGCTACTGGCGAATAGGTTTCGTCATAATCAATTCCTTGTTTTTGACGATATCCTTTTGCCACTAATCTAGCTTTAAAGGTAACTACATTACCTTCCATGTCGGTTTTCTTCTTGAAAACCCACTTGCACCCTATGGGCTTAATCCCTTCGGGTGGGTTAACCAAGTCCCACACTTGATTTTCGTACATGGAATCCATTTCCGACTTCATGGTCTCAAGCCATTTGTTCCTTTCTGAACTTTTCAGGACATCTTCATAACTGATAGGTTCATCATCGCTTATGAGTAACACGTTGTTCGATTCACTTACGAGAAATCCGTATCTCTCTGGAATATTGCGTGCCCTATCAGACCTACGAAGAGGTGGTGTAGTTTTAGGATCAACTGATAGCTCATCACTATGAATTATCGGTTGTGGGCCTAGACTAGGTGTCTCTGTAATGTCTATTGGAGTTTCTTGAACTTCATCAAGTTCAATGCCACTCCCACTGTTTTCTTGTAAAAGAAATTCCTTTTCCAGAAATACAGCATGCCTTGAAACAAACACCTTTTGTTCCAAGGGATGATAGAATTGGTAACCCTTCGTTTCCTTAGGGTACCCAATAAATAGACATTTATCAGACTTAGCATCCAATTTGTCTGATATAGTCCGCTTCACATAAGCAGGACAACCCCATATCTTAAGGTGAGTTAAGTGAGGTTTCTTACTATTCCAAATCTCATATGGAGTAGTAGAGACTACCTTGGTCGGGACTCTATTTAACAAGTAAACAGCTGTCTTAAGTGCATAGCCCCAAAAGGATTTTGGAAGAGTTGCATGGTTCATCATGGATCTAACCATGTCCATCAAGGTTCGGTTACGCCTCTCAGATACACTATTATGCTGTGTTGTATACGGCAGAGTCCATTGGGACAATATCCCATTGTCCCTAAGATAATCTTGAAACTCTTGACTTAAGTATTCACCACCCCGATCGGATCGAAGTATTTTAATACTTTTGCCAAGTTGTTTCTCTACTTCATTTCTGAACTCTTTGAATTTCTCAAAAGCTTCAGATTTGTGTTTCATCAAGAACACATACCCGAATCGTGAGTGATCATCGATAAAGGTGATGAAGTAGCTATAGCCTCCTTGTGCTAGAGTTGACATTTGTAACGACCCGGAAAATTCTCTTAATATTTTCTGAAAATATTGAGCATGTCTAGATAATTTTTCGAAGGACCTAGAGGCATTAATACGAACATTGGCCTAGGAAATCCATATTTTCTCATTTAAATTGAGGAAACCAAGTGCTAATGGGCCTTATATGGGCTTCCTAGTACTATGATTATAGGTGGATTTTTAGGAAGAATTAGTATAAATATAAATATGAATTTATTTGAGCACATTAACATGATTATGGGAAAGTATTAGCCTAACGTTCCCATCTAAATTGAGGAATTTGGTACTAATGGGCTTTAAATGGGCCCCAAAATGGGTATTAATTAGGTAAAATTAATATAAATATGAAAGAATTTTATTTAGGAATATTAGTGCAATTATGGGTAATTTTAGGGGGGATTTTCGGAATTTAAAAAAATAAAGTAATAAAATAAATGAAATGAAAAAATAAATATGCATGGGCCAAGAATTGAACCTTGGACCTCTTGTACAACCAAGAATGCTTTAACCAACTCACCTAGCAAGGAACGCTTATGAGTAATTGAAGTGGAGGTTGGTTAAGAGGTAAAAGGAGGTGAAGGGTCATGGAGAGGCTCTTCATTTGCCTCCTTGATGGGTTATAATGAGAGGAGTTTTGGGAGTTACTTCTTCTCTCAATCAATTGCATTACCTCTCCTCTTCATTCCTCATTCTTGCCGAGCACCAAAGGGAGGAGTTCCTTGGAGAAAACTTCACAAGAGGTCTCATCTCTCAAGATCTAAAGTTCCTACAAGGTGATGACAAGGTCTAGTTGTGGTCAAGAGATACCAAGTCCTCTTCCTTCTCCTATTTCAAGGTTCGAAAAATCAAGAAATCTAAGGTAAGACTCCCTCACCTGTGTTATAATAGTTACCTATGATTTCCATGATTTTTAGCATGGTATATGGGTTAGTTTTCGGATTTAATGTTGGAAAGAAGCAAAACCCAGAACCTTAAGTTCAAGGGTTTCGGCCACTATGATTTAAATGTCTATAAATATGTTAAAAATCATAATAATGTTATTTAATGTTCTATTATGATGTTTATAAGTTAAGTATAATTTTTGGGAATTTTTGGAGTACCCTAGGACACCCTAGAGTTTCGGCCAACATGAAAGAAGCAAAACCCAGAACCTTAAGTTCAAGGGTTTGGACACTATGTTTTAAATGTCTAGAAATATGTTAAAAATCATGAAAATGTTATTTAATGTTCCCTTATGATGTTTAGAAGTTAAGTACAATTTTTGGGAATTTTTGGAGTACCCTAGGACACCCTAGAATTTCGGCCAACATGAAAGAAGCAAAACCCAGAACCTTAAGTTCAAGGGTTTCGGACACTATGTTTTAAATGTCTATAAATATGTTAAAAATCATGATAATGTTATTTAATATTCCCTTATGATATTAAAAGTTAAATATAATTTTTTGGAAATTTTGGAGTACCCTAGGACACCCTAGAGTTTCGGCCAACATGAAAGAAGCAAAACCCAGAACCTTAAGTTCAAGGGTTTCGGACACCATGTTTTAAATGTTTAGAAATATGTTAAAAATCATGATAATGTTATTTAATGTTCTTTATTTTTTATAAGTTAATTATAATTTTTGGAATTTTTGGAGTACCCTATGACACCCTAGGGTTTCGGCCAACATGAAAGAAGCAAAACCCAGAACCTTAAGTTCAAGAGTTTCGGCCATAAT